>OX578138.1:52165293-52428225 GCA_951213105.1 Amaurobius ferox | reverse complement strand
CATCAAACAGTCTTGGAAGAACATTTCCATAGATATTTTAAAAGAACTCTCAGCATCGATGATCTCAAGGCTTATTCAAGTAATTGAAGAGAAATGTTGTTCCCTTGATTATTAAGAGAAATGTTAAGTATATATAATTTAGAACATGTCCTTTTACGTTTTTCTATATTTTCTTTAGTGATAATCTTCATAAAGTCAACTTTTGTAAGGTTCATATTTGTTGTTTTATGTGTTGTAAATGTTATTGTATAATTTCAAATTAGAGGTCAGAAATATCAAAAATTCATTTTGATAAAGTGAAAATAAAGTATATTTTCATTCAATTATATGTTGTGCTTATACTTTTTTCGGGCACTGTATAAGAAAGTAAAAATGAAGCATAAAGCTGTTTTAAGGATACTCTGGCTGGATACCTTGTCTCCAGTGGTAAAGAACAAACAAACCTGAAGCTGAAAATAGGAAATGGGCTCAAATATGAAATGGGTATGAATCCCATTGATCTTTGTATTCATTTTACTCATAAAATGGCAAACAACAATCATCTTGCATTTTCGGAGACCTTAGCCAGCCATAACGATAATGCATTTTTAACTATGGTCGTAAACCTTTTTTCGGTCTCTTTGCCTATACATAATTCCTGCCATCGGCCTAACCAGAAAACTGCTGCTCAAAATTTAGTCACGGTTTTGAGAAACAGAAGTTATCGAGATATTAATTAAAAACAAATGAGCCTTCCATAGAAACAAGAATTTTTTATGCAAATTTATTTGAAGAAAATTATATCAAGTTGCTTAACAACGCAACTGAATCAAGTATGTTTATACGGCTGCCGCTTTTTACTAAATTTTGTCGATTTAAGTAAAGAAATGGATATAAAAATAAATGTTATGAATGGACGGCATTGCACTTTTGACTGTATTTACGGGAATTATTCATATTTTTAATTTTTTCCGTAATGTGTGTTATTTTGGCAAAGAATTTTCAAACCATATATTGTGTTTAGCCAATAACTCAGAGGTATATCATGTTTAGCCAATAACTCATGGGTTTATTATGTTTAGCCAATAACTCATGAGAACATTATGTTTAGCTAATAATTCATGGCTACGTTATGCTTAGACAATAACTCATGGGTACATAGCCAATAACTCATGGGTACATTATGTTTAGCTAGTAACTCATGGGTACATTATGTTTAACCAGTAACTCATGGGTACATTATGTTTAGCCAATAACTCATGGGCACATTATGTTTAGCCAATAACTCATGGGCACATTATGTTTAGCCAATAACTCATGGGTACGTTATGTTTAGCCAATAACCCATGGGTACATAGCCAATAACTCATGGGTACATTTTGTTTAGCCAATAACTCATGGGCACATTACGTTTAGCCAATAACTCATGGGTACATTATTTTTAGCCAATGACTCATGGGTAAATTATGTTTAGCCAATAACTCATGGGTACATTATGTTTAGACAATAACTCATGGGTACATTATGTTCAGTCAATAACTCATGGGCACATTATGTTTAGCCAATAACTCATGGGTACATTACGTTTAGCCAATAACTCAGGGGTACATTACGTTTAGCCAACAACTCATGTGTACATTACGTTTAGCCAATAACTCATGGGTACATTGTGTTTAGCCAATAACTCATGGGTACATTATGTTTAGCCAATAACTCATGAGTACATTATGTTTAGCCAATAATTCATAGGTATATTAAGTTTAGCCAATAACTCATAGGTAAATTATGTTTAGCCAATAACTCATAGGTAAATTATGTTTAGCCAATAACTCATAGGTAAATTATGTTTAGCCAATAACTCATAGGTAAATTATGTTTAGCCAATAACTCATAGGTAAATTATGTTTAGCCAATAACTCATAGGTAAATTATGTTTAGCCAATAACTCATAGGTAAATTATGTTTAGCCAATAACTCATAGGTAAATTATGTTTAGCCAATAACTCATAGGTAAATTATGTTTAGCCAATAACTCATAGGTAAATTATGTTTAGCCAATAACTCATAGGTATATTATGTTTAGACAATTGTTGAAATAAAATAAAACGGTAGGTGTATATATTCTCAACTCATTTTAGCGTTTTCATTTTGGCAATTATTGATCAAATTTAATATTTTTTGTAAATTTGTTTACAAACGGGAGCAAGACGTATTATTCTTTAAATCTGCCTGTAAATATAATTTTGTATAGCGAGAACCGGGATTATTTTTCTTCTTTTTAGGAAAATTTAATTAAATATTTTAATAGATTATTTTGAACAACTGTGTCATTTAGAATACTACAGGATTTTGTATATATTTTGAATCAAGAGCAACGTCGGGTATATCTGCTGCTATCTATATAAATAAAATTATATGTTGTGTTTTTATCTGTTAGTACATTATATCAGCACGGAAGAACTTACCTCTTTCCTTTTTGTCAGAATTAGTTAAAAAAAATTAAAAAAGAAATGGTAAAAAAATTTCACCTCGAACTGTGAATTTTAAGTTTTTATATATTATACATTCCACACGAAGGGCAGCTTTACTGCCCGTCAAGAATAAAATCTCACCCAACGTACATGGAAGTCCCGCGATTAATTCACCAAATCTTTGAGTAAAACCTGATGATATGAGATCATGCCAACTAGAAGCAGGAGTTAACGCCGGATAGCTAAATAAATTATCTGCTGTCTGTGAAACTGCTTCTAAAAGCGTAAACGTGTTGACAGAGAAGCACAGTTTGTTAAAAATAATGCCTGTTTGGGAAAATAGCTGTCCCCGGGGATTAACCCATGGGGAAAAGATTTGAAATTAGATATTTTCGTGAAAAGGTTTCATAAAGATAGTATTTGAAGATTGGAGAATCAAAATAATTTATCAGTTATGATGAATGCAAACCAACGTTTGGGCGGAAGGAAGTTAATGTTGTAACAAGTAAAAGAAAAAAAAAAATCTGATGTGGGAAGCACATGACTTTCCTTATATAATGCAATGAATTCACTACTTTTAAAAAAATATTATTCTTATTTAAAAAAATATTTAAAAAAAAATATTCTTTTTAAAAAAATATTATTCTTATAGTAGATACTTATATTTTTTTCAAGATATTGAATTTTCTTCAATTAGTCGTCATTTTCATTGATGTAGCGTCATTTTTCATCCATTTGACGAGATTTCCGTTAATTTGGCAACATTTAAGAACATCGCCAAGTTGGAGACATTTCGCTAAATTCGTCGCCAAAATCTCGCCAAATGTTATGGACGGAGAAATAAGTTACTCTTACAGCAGATAAATGACTATTGGCGTTCAAATACAAAAGTATTACCCAAAGTATCTTTTCTCGTGAATGGAACGAGTTAGATCCACGAGAATGATATCACCAAATTTATCGCATGATATTACATATAAAAAGTGAACATGTTTCTTAAGAGTTAATATTTTTTTTGTTTTGCTTGAATTTTTGATAAATTTATTTGAAAAATTTGCAATATCTCGAGAACGGTTAATACTAGCGTCCTACAATTTATGCCAATCGTTTAAGGAAAAATTACATAAGAAGTGTCTTCTTGCGTAACTTTATTAAAGGTTTTGATTTTTTGATGATTTTTTCAAAATTTCACTCGAAAATTTAGGGGAGTTCTGAACATTCGATTGTGTTTAAAAACAATAAGCTTCCAGTATTCATGGATTGTGATTTTTGTACCAAATTTTATCCAAATCGCTTCATTCGTTCGTGAGATATCGTCTCCACAGACTCACTGATACACACACACACACACACATACTTTCACACACACACACATACTTTCACACACACACACACACACACACACACGCACACACACGCAGGTTGGTTTTTGGTGGAAAACGAGGACGCTGCGGGGAACCCACCAAACTGAGGACCTCCAGAATTAATGATTTTTCTGATATAATTTTCACATTTTAGGCATCCTGGAAGGAAGTTAATGACATATGTGGCAAGAAAATTTTAAAAATAGTTTTATTTCAAGTATGTATCTTTGCAAGGTAAACGAGGACCATGTTTATACACCGTTAGAATGCGGACCATGCATATACACCGTCTGAATGCGGACAATGCGTATACACCGTTAAAATGCGGACAATGCATGTACACCGTTAGAATGCGGACGATGCATATACACCGTTAGAATGAGGTCTATGTGTATACACCGTTAGAATGAGGACAATGCCTGGCATTAGATATATAAGTTCTTACCGAGGGTAAACGTACGTATATCTAATAACTGAAAAAACAAGGGTACGTATATCTATTAACTAAGGATCGTGAATACACATTTTTACTGAGGACACTATTTAAAACTGATAACTGTGTAATATTTATATATATACGCTATATGTGCTGCAACTTCTTTCATTCGAAACTAGTTGAAAAGTGAACTAAAATTACCTAAATAAAAGATTCGCTCGTAGTTAGAAGAGAAGAAACATGAGAAATTACACATTCTATAACACATGCCCTAACACATAACCGAATGAATGCAAAATTGAGAAAAAAATATTAAACATATAAAAGTGTATTATACACAAAACCCACTTATAAGGGGCGCCCCCCAAAATAGGAATGGCTCTCCCATTGCAAATACCAACATCCATGGACCGGTTTCGTGTTTATTATGCGCTCGTTAGCATGGAAGATATAGCTTGTCGGCTGCAAAAGTAGTGCAAAACTTGCTAAAATCCTCAATTTTAACAAGCTTTTATGGAAAATGACAATTTAAATCCTTCTATATGACCGGCATAAAATTGATTAAAAATTGTGGCTGGGATATCTTTCATATTTTGGGGGGACGTCCCTTTTAGGCCGATTAGTGTTTTATGAAATTTGTCTTTGCAGCTCCTTGTGACCTGAGTTAAATTGTAAGCAAATGTTATACCAACCACGTGGAAGGACTGAAATTGTCAGTTCCCATAGAAGCTCGTAAAAAATAGTGACATGTTTCTTACTATCATTACAGATTTCTTCTATTCCCTGCTGACGATCGCAGAATAATAGCGAAACCCGTCCATGGAAGATAGTATCTGCAATGAGAAGTGTCTTCTATATAAAAATGTTTTTTAAATTTTTAACTTATTTAAAAAATGTTATTTTGGCACGACAAAATTTTCGCCAAATGCTCTATATACGTATTATTATTCATGAACCCTGTGGATTTTGATGTAATGCATACGGTCTGAAGGACAGATGGATGAATTTTGAGGTGGGATTATCCAGTGGTTAAGGCACGGGGATTGCACTCGGAGGACCGAATTCGATTTCTAGCTCTGCCTAAACTGACCCTCTGTTCACGCTGAATACGGGCACGTTCATTATGTGGGTTTGAAAGTTCTTCCGAGAAGTTGATGTTAGAGGAAGGAGGACACTGCCCCTGTGGAGGTCGCCCCCACTGGGTTAAGGTTTCAATTGAGTGTCACTATCACTGACGTCCAAACAGACCGTCCCACTGAATATTTGCAGCTAATATAGCAACAGATAAAATTATATACTTGCGTATGTAATCAGACACTGTATTCTATATATATTCCACGTCATTTTAACACCTGTCATTTAAATACCGTAGCCTCTGCTTCATCCATATGGGTTATCGTGTTCTTTAAACAATTGTATATTTTCGGTTTCTTTTACAGAATAGCATAAAAAATAATAAAATCTATTTTAATATATGTCATTAAAGCATTCAATTTTTCTAGATTTTTATAGAAAGAATATTTTATTTTGCCCTCTTTCCTTTTATATATTTTTCAAAATTATATTTTTGCCCAAAAACAATTTGATTAGCATTAATATATTATTTATTTTCAAAAACTGTCTAATCAAATTATGAAATTCAATAACTGTCTTCCGTCAGGATACCTTACATCAAAATTTTGAATCCGAAAATTCTCAAGGAAACAATACCTATTCTATACAATAGTATGTGAAAATAAAATATATATTTTTTGTATTCTGATGACGATTGTGACAGAAGTAGACTTAACCAATGAGATATAACGAATATATAAAAAAGTCCAGTGGATACTTAAACTCCAGATCCTTTATATTTAAAAAACGGAATGAATCTTCTATTTAAAATAATTTTCCTTGTAAATGACATATTTGTACTTTCTCATACTAATTGTATAAAAGGAATTTCTTTTCCTCGAATTTATTCGAATTAGAGATATTAACAAATAAGCAGGTTTCAAAACTTTTTGAGCCCTCCTCGAATACTATTGAATGTGTGAGATAAGAACACGATAATAAGGAATGCAGCTACTAATATCAAATTATTATGTGGAATCTGATAACATGCTTTTTTAATTTTCCCCAATAAGAACTCAACTTTTTAGGACTTTCAGATTTTATAGCAATAATTTGTTTTCAATATAATGTTTATTCCAGGAAATTATACTAAATGTATAAGTTGTATAATACAGATAAACGTACATTTATCAGCGTGATTAAGCTGTCGCTAATTAAACAAAAAATCACTTTTAATGTGGTATTTCTACATTATATTTTAGAAGAATAACTTGGACACAAAATTTGAAATATAATTTTTTCTTTACGTACATCAATATATCTCCACTTTCTAGATATTTTTTAATTGTGACTTGCTTTTTAATTGCAACAACCAGATTGAAAATAAAAATTGAAAATGTTTCAAAAGAAACAATTAAAAATACTGTTTCGTGTCAAGAAAACGCAAGTGACATTGCCTTAATAATAAAATTCAATTGGAGCTTTAGTTACAAATGTTTGATTTTCATTTTCTGTATTCTACAAGAGTTTATTTTTAGTTTGAAATTGTAAACTTTCCATTAAATCCTATGAATGTTAATTTTCAACATGCAATCAGTCGTGACGGCTTTAACAAGCATTTCCGGTTTCAAGGAAGAAGGCGCTAAGACCCACAGGTGCTAAGACTTAACCCATTACTTCTACAGCCCTGCCACAAGGTAGAGCATGCCTTCAAGCCATAGTTCCCTTAGTAGAAGGTGCCAGCGTGAACAATAGATAACCGCTCAGATAACCATCACCCGTACCCCATATTTCAAAGGAATCCGAAACCTGTTTGTTCGTTCTGTGTCGCCAGAAAGTTTTAAGCCATGCATCCTTCACAAAATGAAAATACCATCTACTAATGTTGGTTTACATGTATAGTGTAAAATTCTATTGTGCAAGTTCCTTTTGCAATCACACTATAAGTAGATATAAAATAGTATCCAACATTCAAATGACGAAATTATTTTTATTAACACTTTACAACATAGTTGAAAAGTGCTTATAACTTTGTTCATTCTCTCTGTCTGTTGGCACAATAACTACCGTAAAAAGAATTTTATCAAAATGAAATTTTAGTATGTTGTTGAGACAGTCTGTGGAACACATGGAAATGTAAATGAATAATATCACCTAACTAGTTTTGGATTGAACCCGGATTGAAGAAATGAAATACATTGAACCCTATGGGACCTGATTTTTCAAACATTTTTTAAGCAAAGTTAAAATTCACAAATTGCTTCGAAAATTTTAGGAAATATTCAAATTATTCCATAAGATATATAAAAAAAATTCCAACAGAATATGTTCGGTAGTTTTTTAAATAAAAATTAAAATATCAATTACACCCATATTATATGAAAAAATAACGTGACCCACTTCAAAATAAAATATGGCATCCATCTTGTGTCAAAATCGTGATTTTTATTCTTTTTAACACTTTACAACATAGTTGAAAAGTGTTTATGACTTTGTTCATTCTGTCTGTCTGTCTGTCTGTCTGTCTGTCCGTTAGCACGATAACTGCCGTAAAAATGACTTATCAAAATGAAATTTTAGTATGTTTTTCAGACGATCTGTGGGACCTATGGGAATATAAATAAATCATATCACCCAATTAGTTTTTTATTGAACCCGGGTTGAAAAAATGAAATACATTGAACCCTATGGGACCTAATTTTTCAAACACTTTTTAAGCACATTTAAAATTCAAAAATTGCTTCGAAATTTTTAGAAAATATTCACATTATCTCATAAAATATGTAAAAAAAATTTCAGTAAAATATTTTAGGTAGTTTTTTAATTAAAAATTATTTAATATAGAGAGAAAAACGAATTCAATTAAATTCCGACTTTTGCGACATCCTCCAGAAAGAAAAAGTAGATATATTATATAATAAATATCTTTCCAAGACTTTAATTATTTTGTATATGAGAGAGGCTTCACATTTTAAAATAAATTTGGTAGATAACAATTTTTCAATTTTTTTTTTACATTTTATATAACTTTTGATGATATAGTTATTTGATGGCGTTTTTAATGCACTTTCCTACATCCTAGAAAATTAAAATTTGGTACACAAATTAAATTTGTAGAACATTTTATTCTACAACAATTTGGTGGATCTTTAAATATAGATCCTACATTTTTTTCGAAATGGCCTGCAAATAATCCCCGTTCACTTCTATAAATCATTGTTGTAATATTATTAAAAATTCTGATGTGGACAGCACATGTCTTTCTCTGCAGACTCACATTCACGTTCTCTTTATTTCTTCAATAATAATTTGAGTTTATCTGCACAATATAACATCCATAAGTATTTTAAATGACATTGAATTTGCACGTTAAACTTAAATTTGGTTCTCATTTGATAGATGGACTTATTGTCAAAAGTGGCGTAGCGAAAACGCAAAAAAACTAAAATATGTAAAGAACGGCTAGTCCTAGAGTAATGGGGTTTGTCTTATTCTTTTTATTGTCAAAAATCACGTATAAAATAGGAATTTAATTGATATAATTGAGCACACGTAGCCTTTTATTTTTATATCTAACGATTTTTGCGGGCCATTTCGCAAAAACAGTCCATTCCTATTTCCCGAATCGTACTAGAATAACCTACAAGTGATTTATGTAACAAATTTTGTTAAATTTGGTATATAAATCATTTGTAGGTTATTGAAATATTATACACCAAATTGTGTTAAATTTGGTCCATTAGCTAGACTGGATAAAGGCAATTTCTGCCGGTCATTTCGCAAAGAAGTTTTTTCGTGTTCTAGAAGTCCCAAATCGTGTAGATCCTTCGAAAATTTGAGTTCCGATCTTCGGCACGATTCCAATACTTTGAATACATACACACACACACACACATATATATTATCTGTGTATCTAAATTCCATGCCTATGCAATTACAATAGTTGTGATTTTAAATGATCCCTAAACTTTTATTATTTCTTCAACGAAACCTAATTTTAACTTATTCAGAATGCAAATATCTCAAGCGATTGTAAGGTGAGTTACATAAGAATTGCTGAATTTTTTTCACACACAATTATTTAACTGGAATCTGAGACTGGAATGCAAGTTATATGAATGAAATATTCATTGATTTTGCATAGAGAATCAGATGATTTATATTTCGATACAGTTTTAAATATTTAAGTATAATAAATTACTGTAGTACTGTGATAATGTAAAAGATATCACCACTGAATGTATCCCATTTTAGAGATTTTTAAATGAAATTGCATTTCAGTTGGAAAGTGTTTCATAATCAATGCTTATGCATGATTGATCTTTCTTGTTAATTTATATTTAGTGTTGTATCCGTCCTGAAACCGCTTTTTTTTGCATTTTATCTGATCTGTATTATGCGTCAACGCATTTTTATTCCATTCCTCTCATTCATCACAATATCACACTAATATATTTTACTTGAAAACATAAAAGCCTGGAAGTAAAAGTACTTTCTAATTCTATGCTTAAAACTTATACTTAAAATTTTTCAAATAAAGCAATACTCAAGAATTGTCTGCACCTTGATGTAAAATCAATGCATATTTCATTCATATCAGCTTCATTCCAGCCTCCAGAACTAAATTTCGCGTTAAAAAAATTCAGCAATTCTTATACAACTCATCTTACAGCTTGTTTACATTCTGCATAGGTTAAAATTAGGTTTCGTTGTAGAAATAATCAAAATTTGATGATCATTTAAGCTCAAAAATATTGTAATTCCGTTGGCGCAGAATACAGATGCCACAGAAAAAACGCAAAAATAAAGCGGTTTTCTTACACTAAATATATATTAAAAAGAATTTTAAAAGTCACGATTTTGACCAAGAAAATAAAGATGGAGGCCATACTTTATTTTGAAGTGTGTCACGTGACCACTTCATATAATATGGGTCTAATTTTTATTTTAATTTTTATTTAAAAAGCTACCGAATATATTTTGCTTAAATTGTTTTATACATTTTGTGGAATAATTTAAATATTTCCTAAAATTTTCGAAGAAATTTGTGAATTTTAAATTCGCTTGAAAAATGTTTGAAAAATTAGGTCCCATAGGGTTCAAGGTATTTGATTTTTTCAACCCAGTTTCAATCCAAAACTAATCGGGTGATAATATTAATTTACATTCCCATATGTCTTATAGACCGTCTGAACAACATACTAAAATTTCATTTTGATAAAGTCATATCTACGGCAGTTATCTTGCGAACGGACAGACAGACAGACAGACAGAATGAACAAAGTCATAAACACGTTTTAACTTTGTAAAATGTTAAAAATACCGCCTCTGAATGTATCATATTTTAGAGGTGTTTAAATAAAATTACAGTTGAAAATTATTTTATAATCAATTTTTATGCATGATTGATATTTCTTGTATTTATATTTAGTGCTGCATTCGTCCTAAAACCGCTTTAATTTTGCATATTATCTGTGTTTCTAAATTCTGTACCTACGGAATTACAATATTTTAAATTTTATAAATGAACACTAACATTTGATTATTTCTACAACGAAGCCTAATTTTAACGTACGCAAAGTGTAAACAAGACAATCGATTGTAAGATGAATTGCATAAGAAATGCTGAATTTTTCAAAGTAACATTATTTAGCTCTGGATTCTGGAATATAAGTGATATGAATGCAATATTTATCGGTTTTCCTTAAATAGAGAAGCAAGGGATTTTATAGCATTGCCTTTTTTAGTGAAGTTTTAAGTTTCTAAGTAAAAAAATTATTGTACTATGATAATTTAAAAAAAGCATCGCAGCTGATTGTATCGCATTTTAGAGATGTTTAAATAACATTGCATTTCAGTTGGAAAGTGTTTCATAGTCATTGCTTTTTGCAAGATTAATCTTTCTTGTTTCTATCACATTTTTCTCATCAATTGAATTCATTGAGGTAGAGGAAATAAAATGTAATAGTATATAGAATAAACTCGACAGTAGCATAGTAATCATTGAAGAGTTGTACCTCAATATAATGAATTATGGCAAAAAGTCGAAAATTTATAAAATAGTTCATTCTTGTATTTCCAATTTTCTGAAAATAAAATCCATTTCCGTGTTCATTCAAAATCGAAGTCAATTTAACTTCTGTATCGTATCCTAAGCTACTAAAAAGACTGTTGTTAGAATTTTTTGCAAGATTTTTGTAAATATTCTAATAAAATTTATATAAAGTATATTATATTATATTTTGTTTAAGCTATGAGTTGAAGGGGGGGGGGGCGCAAAATGTCTTGTACCTCAACTGCATTTACTTTCAAAAATCTATGTCTTACTTTCATTTGATGGATAAAAGCAAGTGCTAAAAATATTATTTGTGCAAATATGCTTATGAAATAAACAATACGTGAAATAAAGTATACTCTTTTACATATATACGAGCTGTGTGTTTGAAGACGAGAGCCGAGATGCCTTAGTTTCACCCTTTTATAGAGTCATGTATTTTATTTTATTTTTATTTCTTATTTTTTTTGCTTGAGCAATGGAAACAGATGCCCAAATTACAATTTTTTTCAAATCGTTTGATAAACTATATAATGTATACTACATTATTTATTTTGAGTAAAGGTAAAGAGTTTTGTATGTACTATCTTCTATCACTGTCAGCTGAATACTATTGTCTATAATCTTGTTTTGCAAATATGTTGGTTGCCAAATGGATCGCTTAGTTTGCATTTATAATGACAAGTTTCAAGCAGGACAAAATTTTAAAATTTGATTTTTTTCTTTTCTTTTTGACACCGGCACATAAAATTCTTCAATATCTTAAAGTAGCTTGTTTCTTTCATATACTTTTTATTACATACTACACAATTTTCTAGTCGATTATTCATAAGTATTTTTATAATGGTTTGTGCCAATATATATTTTAAATTAGTTGATGATGGTGCTCGTGATGTATTTTCCGAAACAGATTATTTTATATTTTTTCCATCATGGCGTACTTAAATTTGTAGTCTTGGTCATGACCAAGCTAATCTTTCCTCTGTTTATTTATATTATTCTTAGTTTCTTTCATTTCATTTTTTCTAATTTTCATTTAGCAATTATTTTGCTGGTATAACTTCTCAGTCTTTGCTTTGACGAAAGGAGGCTGTTTTTTGCCTCTAAAAAATTGGTTGGCACCTTTAATTTGTTTGATGCTAATATTAACGATAATATGTAACATCAGTTTCTTTTCAGAAGCGATTTGAAACAATTTTTATTTTAATAAATTACTTCATGTTTCATCAAAGTCTTCGAAAATTACACTACTTCGGAAGAATGTGAGATTTTAGAATCACCAATATCAGCGTAAGCAGAGTTCGCAACAAACAAAACATTTGATTATCCAACTTAAACACCAATATTCTCAGTACTGGAAAATATTACTAGAAGCAAGTACATGTTAAGTGACACGAATAGAATCTGAAACAAATGCACCACAAAATATCGCCTAATGCAAATTTGATCTATTTAATGACCAATTGATCAAGATATTTCTTTTATTAATAAAATTTTTCATAGAGACCAGCCCTATTATTTTTATGAGGTTGGGGAGATTATTGTACCCTATTGCCTTTATGGATATCAGCCAAATTACTTTTTTAACCTTTCCTAAGCATAAATTTATGCATTTAGGTCTGCTTCCAAAAGTAGATTGTCAACATTTCGTGATTCTTCTTTAAATCTCTGTATGTGCTTACACAGGACAGTCATGCACTAGAAATAGAGTCAGCCATTTCATTTAAATGCTCCACAAAAATCCATAAAATCTTGAATTAAAGACTAAATAATATGTTTAAATATAATAATTAAGAGTTTGTTTTATACATTTCTGTTCATGATTAAAGGAATAAAATCAACCTCATATACAGTAAACGGATCCCAATATATTTTCTGCGACTTGGTGTCACTTTAAAATGTGCTAAGCTGCCAAATTGCAAAACGATTATAACAATTTTTAACAGCAAATTGAATTTATATATATATATATATATATATATATATATATATATATATATATATATATATATATATATATATATATATATATATATATATATATATATATTTTAGGAATTTTTGAAAAATATAATATCAACCTAAAATATTCAAATTTTCTTTTTAAAAAATTACTTAACTTCACTCTTTATGAGAATTATATTCAACATGGTGGTACTATTTTTAAACAACAGGTTGGTATCCCACAAGGGGGGGGGGGGTGCCTCATCATTGTTAGCTAATCTGTATTTATTCTTCTATGAAAAAAACATTAATCCAAGCTTGCATAATATGCACATGTTTGGATATATAGATGACATTTTATGTGTATCCCCAAATAATAATATCCCTATAGTATTAAACTTTTATCCAAAAAATTTACAATTAAATGCAAGTAATAATGACACAAATGTTGCAAACTTTTTAGATTTAAATTTAAATTTACAAAATTGTAATATGGGTATAAACTTGTATGATAAAAGACAGGATTTTAAATTTAATACATCAAAAATTCAACATTTTGACTCTTGTCTGCATATATCTGTTTTTAGAAATATTATAATAAACCAGGCTCTTAGAATCAATGAAATTTGTGATGAATATTATAAATTAGCGCACTTTATGGAATTATTGAGTACAGCGACTAATAATGCATATCCCCCCAATTTTGTTATTAAAATTATCAACTCAGTGTATGAAATTTCACTCGATAACATCCTAGAAAACATTCCCAATTATAGTGACTAACATACGGGAAAAAAAAAAAAAAAAAAATATATATATATATATATATATATATATATATAATTATTTATTAATTATATAAATAAATAAAAATGAAAAATAATAAACTAAGTCAAAAACATTAGAAAAATCAAAAAATCGGAAAATAAGATGCATTAACATTAATGTTTTGAATTTTATTTTCGCAAAAAAATGTAACTTTTGTCAGTATTGAAACTACGTTTTGTGCGCCCTTATAATGGTGTATAGTGGCATTCTCGATTATCCAGTTTTCCTATGAATTTTTGTTTAGTAGGAATTTTCATCTATGATTCATATTCATATTCAGTTCTGTATGTTTGGGAAATTGTATTCTGAATTGCTTGTCCAGTCTTCAGCTTAGACTCACTGGACGGGTTTGGGAGTATTTCCGTGAACGTTCGTACTACCTCCCTGGTAGAATTTCGACTTGTTCATTCCGGTGCTTCTAGATTAAGTTGTTGAGGTTGATCGTGTATACACGTGGTAGAAGAGGAATGATTCATGCCGCATGGTAATACAATTTTCTTAATGTATCCATTTTTCATTTTTTCATTTTTTGATGCCTGTAGTCTGAGTTTAAGCATTTATAGTAATGTACTATTGCTTAATCTGAAACAGGCATTTGTTTGGGTTAATTATAATTAAATACTCAGACCTGAAGAGGAATTTAATTCTGATTAATCATCGAATTTGGGAAGGTTCTGTTCTTTTCTCTTATCGGCATTATGGCCGTGAATTTGCTTCTATGGTGATGTTAATATTACTTGAATTGTATTTTTATTTTTTTATTTTTACATATTCTTATTATTACATTTCAAATATATATATATATATATATATATATATATATATATATATATATATATATATATATATATATATATATATATAGATAGATAGATACATTTCATTTTATGCGTTATTTCGTGCAATAAATAGCTGTTTGAGCTGTAGCAGCAGTTTAAGCTATATGTACCAACAATTAGTTATACATATTCTTTACAAACCAACATATGGCCGGTAGTATTCAAAGATAATCTACAACCACAAAGGTAGGTGTTGATAAATTTATTGTATTTGCTTACAGTGATTTCTTGAGGTTGTTCGGACTTGATGGTGAAGTGCTCCGGTACTGGCCTTTTGTATTTCAGCAAAGATGGAGACTAAGCACATAACTTCCCCAAGCCAGCCTTATTTAAATGGCCACTCCTAAAATTGGACTATTTGCATTTTTGCACTGGACACGAATGAATGTCAATCTACTTGAAACAATTGTAATATTTTTAAATTTGTTTTTTATCTCACTTCTAGGAGACTTTATAGTACTCTCATACACCCTCCTTTTAAGGATTTAGTAAAAAATTCGCAGACGAAATATTGTAACTCGGGAATCTGGGAGGGTATTAACACCCTCAGGGGTCTGGAAAAATCCTTTCTTCTCTGTATATAGAATTCCATAAAATTCAAAAAGTTATATTACCCTAAATCAGCATTGCACTTTAGTTTTCACTTGATATGTTAATTTTGATACATAACTGCCCAATTTGTCATCCATAAACCTCTAATCTGCTCTAAAATGTAATTTATTTTAATATTTACATTTTCAAAAAATTCATATGTACAACTTATTGATATTAATTCTCATACAACTTTTCGGGTCCTGAAGTACTTGTGTACAAAATGCAATGGATATTTAAAAAATAATAAATCAAGAACAAATGTTAAGGTTAAGGATATTTGAATGCTAATGTAAAATGAAGGTTGACGAAACATTACCTTACGATTAGAGGTGGCCATTTTATTCATTTATATTTTCACGATGGCAAATAACTACTTGCAATTCTCACAACTTTAAAAGTAAGTGATTTCTAAATAAGCAGGATATTTCTCTTAATATTACGAAGGAATAAATTAGCATACAATTCCCTATGTTACATCTTTGGAAGAATTAAAATTACTAGTTGGCTTTATTTTTAATATCCGGTATGTCCATATGCGCATAAATGAAACTTTCACTAAACGCATAGAAATGGGTTGGGCAATTAATTTCGGGACAAAATTATAATCAGGTATCTCGACATTTGTAATTTTCAAAACCGGGACTCCGGTATTTGCGGACTTCAAAATATTAAAACACATAATATATAAGTTACATAAAAATTTATTAAAAATTAAATGAAAATATATAGGGTCTCCTTCGTAAAATAGTTTTAAAGATATGGTCTATATACCTATGTAATAAACATATTACAGAATCAATGAAATGAATCACCTAATGTAATAAAATAATAAAAATAATGTTAGAACCTGTCAAAACTAAATTACTTATTGAAAACAAGAAATAAATTCAACACAAAAAAAAAACTTTTAAAAATTGGCTCATTATATTTAAGATAATGGAAAAAACTGAATACAAGATCAAAAATTTATAGGATCAAAGAAATTAACGAATTATTAAGTTTCGAAGGATATTTAAACATAATTATATTTTTATATTTTGGGGGAAGTTACCATTTTACATATAATTCTGTATTTAGAAGTCCATAACACAACTTCTGGACCGAAAATGTAAGCTGTTCTTGGGATATTACGCGTTTTTGATCCACAATGGAGAAAACCCCCAAACAATAAATATTTTAACTATTATCTTATGACAAAATGATTTTTAAATACAGTTAACTAATAATTATGGGACACTATTTTTCAGTAGTTATCAAGAGCCGTTCTAGAGATATCAGGTATTTTTGCTTTTCCACGAGTGCACGATATCTAACGAAATATTAAATCAATTTACATGAAATTTCTTATACATATTTTTATAATTAGTAACTGCAATAAGTCTATTAATTTTAGTGGGCTCTCATAGTAAACAAGCACTAGATTGTGTTATTTTTCCAACAAAATTCAGATGTGTTAATCTGTAGAGAAAGTCATTTGTTAAACACATTATTTTTTATTCTTTTTGTTTTATTTATTTATTTGAAAGAAGAAACGCCTGATTTGAAAAACATTCTGAAATATATTAGATGAATCAAGATTATTATGTATGACGAATCTAAAATAAAAATCATTTTTCTTGAGGCCTTTTCTTTCCTGTTCCGATGAGTCCCCTCCTCTTTCTTAAATACATCCTGCGAGTCAAAGGGTGCTACTTTTCATCTATTGTGCGGTTTACTTAGAGGATAGACTTCAAACAAGATTCGTAAAATAATAGCATTTGTAATGGGCAAAGAGCTAGTCTCGAAAGAAATGGATGTTTGGGACAGTATATATTATACACCTGTCTTTTTGAGAGACTCGTCCTTTTAGATTACCGTTGTCCCACCCATAATCTACACCGATTTTTTAATATTGGTTCCCAGTGACATAGAGTAGTACAGAGGTAAATTGGCACGAGATCGGCCTGGGAAAATGAGTGGTGTGACCACTCTTAAATACGGTAATGGCTGGCTTCCGTGCAACTGAAATTTTGTGCCATTTCTTGCGATTTACGACCATATGAAGTAAAATTTTGCAACAACGAGCGAGTTCCATGCAAGTTAATTTTTCAATAATGTGTGAGTTCCTTACAAAGGAGTATAGGAAATTCTGCTTTACAAATATAAACGGTTGAGTAATGAAATGGTTTTAATAACAAATTAGGAAATAATTTTAACATTTTATTTTTAACTTTCCTTAAAAAATATTTCGCTTTTCTTTTTTAACTTTTTACTTTTTGAATTTTTATTTTCAGTTCTTCCTTATACCAATAAAAAAACGAAAACACATTGTGCAAAGGATTAGGGAAAAAAATCTAAGATATTCAAGTAAAAAAAAATAAAATTGTGGCTGACAACCCACACAACCACAGACTTCCAGTGGACAGCCAATAAAGCTCCCGTAAATCCTACAACTGTCATATCCTAAGCACGACGTCCACAGACGTCTTACTTAAGACCATCTTGCAATGTGTTCCAATCGTACTCCATTTGAAATGTTGTATGACGTCTTCTGGAACTTCCGTTAACCTAGAGGGCGCACCATGCGTCTTTCGTCAGTCAACCGCTCTGTGCAGAACGACTTCCGGTGTCCATCTTGATTTTTCGATAAACGAACTACTCTCACGTGCAACGGTAAGAAATTTTGTTTGTCTTTTAATATGTGAACTGCTGATATAAAATTTTTATAGTTAATCAAAACCTAGTCCGACATCAATATATTAATGTCCGCCTAGGCAAAACTTAAAGATTTCCGACAGAAATCGGTAGATCGCGATTATTCTGTTTTTATGGAATAACACTTGTATAGCAAAATATTTCAATTTTTCTGAAGTGTAATTGAATAGGTTTGAATCTTTTTAATACTCGGAACACAAAAATAAAGTTTAGAATGTTATACAATTCTTAATTTGCTTTAATTTTAATTGTGTAAACATCTCTATAAGCATGTGATTTATTACCATGTTTCAAGTTTTCTAATCATGCAAGGACGAAATGTTTCAAATCTTTCTGTTTTATAATTTTGTTTTTACCATTGGGGGGGGGGGGGGGGGTTAGTTTTTTTTAACCTTATATTGTACAAAGGTACAATATAAGTTTTTTTTAACCTTGTACAAGGGTACAGGGAAAAAAATGTCATTTCATCTACTGCAGAATATTTAATTTTGGGGGCTTTAGTCCTCTAGCCCCCCCCCCCCCCTGAATCTGTTAGTGTTGCCGTGCATTAATCGTCTTGGATGATGACTATTAACAAACTCACGAATACTTTATCCAATTCTAATAAGTGATACCTGTTAAGAATTGTTAGCTCTCAAGAAGTGTACTTATATCTAAATTTTATTATCCTTGTTTCGGCAAACAGTATTCAAAATTTTCCACTACATTGTACTAATAAACATACTATTCATAACCTCTAATTAATTCACCCAATAAAAAAAATATTTGAAGCAGAAATGCTGATTGTATTGTAAAAAGAGCTTGTTTAAAAAACAAACGGGAAAAGTACATCTATGAAACTTTGCTTATGTTTAAAGTTTAAGAATATAAACTCACAAATTATGACATTATTATATAATATATTTGCTGTCATTGTTACCTCAATCACTTCTTTCATATAAAATGAATCTCGAAGATACATGTTAGGATGACACATACTATATTTCAAAATTTAATATTACCTTAATCATCTTATATTTTAATAATACTATAAATAAAGATAAACACAAAAGTGTCATATCTGTATATTTCCTGTTTGGTTTTATAAGAAAATATAAATCTGTTTTTTATAATGCAATCAGCAGTTTTGTTTATAATTTTTCTTTCATTAGTTAAAGTAATTAAAGATTTTAAAAGGTTTACTTGTGTAGTAAAATGCGGTATTGATATTTATTATTTACTTGGTTATTGTTTAAATTTAGCTGATCATCAGAAAATAATGAACGGTTATATTTGAATTTTTGTGTGTAATCATCAAATATGACATAAATATTTCAAGTTTTCTGCTATAATATTGAATGGAGCGGTTGGAAATGCCAATGTAACAAGTTTTAATATGTTAAGTCTATCTTAATATGTTATTATACAAGTCAGAGGTACGTATGAAACGTAGATGTACATGCATAGTCTGTATATTGTTGTTGAAACCCAGACCGTCCGACCTACCAAAAAGGTGTAAGGTAACTGTTTGGACGGTCGGGAAGTGCCTCCCAATTTGGACCGGAACCCAGTGGGGGAGGCATCCACAGGGACCGTACCCTCCTTCCCCTACCACCAACCTCGCTGAAGGACTTTCGGACCCACATGTTTAACGTGATCGTACTCCGCATGAACACGGCGGCAGTTTTGGTAGTGGCTGGAATCGAACCCGGGCCTACCGAGTGCAACTCCAGCGCGCTAATCAATGGGCTACCGCGCCCCGCATAGTCTGTATGTGAAAATTTCCAAAATTGTAACTAATTTTGCAGACAAAATAAAAATTATCTTTTCAGTTTAACATATGCAACAATCACATGCTTATTTTGTCATATTTGGAACCTATTTGCAATTAATTACATATTTAAACATTTTTATTTTATAAGTTACCTAATAGTCTTATGCACTTCAAAAGTTTGTGATATATTTTTTGTCATTTATCATTTTGTTTTGGTGGTTGTGTAAACAGATACGATTTTATTTACAGTTAGATATTATTTTATATTACTCTGTATGTTATAGTTTTCATAAAAAGCTTTTTATTTTAATTTTTAATTTGATTCTTATGTCTCCATTCTCAAAGTTATACTTTGCATTTTTTGTGCTTGGTATCGCAATTTCATTATTTATTTTCAAAATGAAATTTTTTGAAAACAAGTAGCGGTTATACAGGAAAGTCATAAGTATTTTATGTTTCTCCGGGATTTACTTAAATTTATAAGTTCTTATTACAAAGTTAAATTTAATTGTACAGTTAAAATTGTATTTTATACTTATTCTGCACACTTATAATAATGTAACATTTCCAATATGTTTCAGAAATTTTAGCTCCCAGTTATTTGTAATTTCATTTTGTTTACTAGTAAGGTTTTTTATACAACACAAATAGCTTGGGTGGTATAAATTCACTCTACATGGAACAAAACTAAAACCTGAAGAACCCTTTTACTATACTGCTTGAAAATACACTGTTGCAAAAAAAATTCAGCTACAGTCGTTAAACTTGGAATGCATGTTGTTTTATTAAGTTTTGCAAATGATCAAACTGTCAGTGCCAATGATATTATAGGGCTCATTAAAAGGACGCAAAGTGCAGCATTTTAAACGACCAGTGTTCTCACTCACAGGCAAATGAAACTTTATTTCCTGCTTTCATACTGCAAATTGTGTACAAAGATGCTGTTGAGACATACTCTATGGCTCTAGAAACAGTTGTTGGGTTTTGAGAGGAATCGCATCATAGGCCTAATGAAAACTGTTTGAACTAACAGACGTATTAGTCACAAAACTATAACTGACATTTTGGTAAACTGACAAATTAAAAATCATCAGCAACAATTTTAATTTAGCTGTTTAACCCTTTGCGGACGGTAGGCGCATCCATGCGTCAACTGTGAAACTGCATTCAAGGACGACAGTCATGTATTCGCGTCCAGGAGAAATTTACCCTAAAGAGCGACTGATACCAATGTGCGCTTTCATGTGGAACATATTCGTTTGAATTTATTTGAATACTAGATGGTGCTAAATATCCATTCTAACATTTACAACATATTTTGCAAATATTTAACCTTGGTATAGGAGGTCCCTATGAATCCTCACTTCATCCAAAACGGTAAAATATGGTTTTGTAATATAAACAAACAAATCATTTCTGCCAAACTCTTGCTATGCTGTTATTGAGTATGTGTTCTCGTTTCGATTTGAGTTTAATGATTGCATTGGTGAATTATTAGAATGTAAGAGAGTATTTTCTTTCAAGTTTGGGTTTTAGCAGAATGTTCGGTAGTGAATTTATTAGGGAATGGCTATGTCAAGACATTTTTATGTATAGAAGAATATACTAGCATACTAGCATGGTAATCGAACAGAATAGTCATAAAAGTAATGCAGATAATGAAGATTCGTGGATATTTGGTATTTCTGATGAGCACACGGACAGTTTTTATAAATGCAAATTTTGCAATGTTTGTGTGTGAATCCATGTTTGAAATACATTATGCGTAAAAGGCGTATTAATTAGTAACAAAGCTATTTTCTTCCTAAAAATTGTACATAATCTCTATTAGCTGTGCAAAGTATTAAGTACAATCATTTTAATATTTTTCCTGCGTAACAAGTAACAATTTTAATCAAGTTAGTTAATCATTTTTAATCATATGAAATTTTAATATTTAAATAAAAGATAATTTGCGTGTAACATATGCATTTAATGGAAAATAAGTATTTCCTTTATTCCTGAAAAAGGTAGAATGCTGTAACGGATGACTTTTTTTTTTTTAGTTAGGCTAAGTGCAAAAAATATGCCGTCCTTTGGGAACAGTTCGAAAGTGAAATGCACCATCCTTTGGAACAGTTCGGAAGTGAAATGCTCCATCCTTTGGGCCACATCAGTTCTGAAAAGCCGCCATCCGCAAAGGGTTAAAAGTAATATAGTGGTGCTAGGGTTAGAAATTAGGAGCCGGGTGCAAGTACATATGCTTACTGATACATGAGGGAAAAAGCAGAAAAGTTAGACAGAGAAAATGATGATTGGGTCTAAAATCTTGATTGTCAAAATAAAATTTGTAGATCCAAAATACTCATTTCAACCTAGAGTGGAGCTTGCTAGCTCAGATATTGTAGCAAACTATTGGTTATTGCAAATTTTTTTTTCTGTCACCTTGAATCTTCTATACTTTTATAATGTTAAACAAAACATATTGCTTATAGCGAACAATTAAATGCATGTATGTTGGATATTGTGAAGTTTTTAGTTTGGGAAAGGTAAAAAATGTTTTTTTTTTTTTTTTTCAGATTACTTCTTTAAGTAAAAGCAAAATCTCAGGAGCAACAATAAGTTTGGTGACAAAGATTCATCCCCAAAGACATTAAGCCCAAACAAGTAAAGATTGCCTGTGGATGTTTAAATTATAACAGACGTGATGCTCATCTGAAAACAGTAAAGAGAACCAACAATCCATTTCTGATTCTGCTTATGAAGATACTTCAATGTAAAATAGGTTACAAGAAAAAGGAGTTTTGCTAGGTCTTATTTTTGACGATTATTCTGCAAGTGATGATTGTGTTGAAATAGAATCATAAGAGGTTAGTATTGCTATAGTTGCAGAAAATATGTTTAATGAATTAAAAAATAAATTGATTTAAAAATAGATAGGTCAACCTTACTATATTCTATATTGATTTTTTGTTTTACAATACGCAGTCGGATAAGTCATTCTTATAATATCGCTTATCACCTAATTTTTTTATCATTTATTACAGTCTTTGAATTGATTGACAGCCATTTGGGCTATTCTGACTTGACTATGAGGATGTATTGGGAGCAATATAAAAATTTTTATCTATGAGTGTAATTAAGGAAATTAATTGTTTTGTATATTATGTCATATATTTTTGTCTGGCTAAGAAACCTTAGCTTTATAACATTAACGTTCTGGTGGTAATACAGTTGGCCCCACTTACGTAGGTATTGAATAATAGCATAATTATGTGCAAAGAATATTGCAAAATAAAAAGAAATCCCATTGTAGTAGTAATACTAAATACGCTGCTTTATTGCTAGTCAGAGGCAGCTCTTCATTAATTGTATAAAAAGTGACTCTGTCTTCGCTAATTTCTGATATTGAATCCTATTTACCTCAATTTATCAAATGAACTGTGAGGAGTTATGATTTTAGTCTGCAATTTACTGCATATGTAAATTTTTAGATTTCATAGTATGCAATTAAAATGAATTAACAGTAAGTGATTGAGTGATGGGGAAATTCCTGTATATTGTCAAAACAAATCTACTCCCAATAACGAAAACTATGGTGAAAATTGGAATCCTTATCTATCTATATTAAATGTAAAATAAATGCTTAACTGTTATTTGTCGTAACTTTGAGAGAAGTGGGGGTGAGTATAATCTATTTTATGTCTTGCAAAAAAAATTTTTAAATGTAATACTAAAACTTACAAAGTAAACAACATTAAAAAATTACTTATAGGTACACCATGAGTGATGTAAAGCCACCATGAGCATTTAAATGCCTGTGGTATATGTTAAGTATTTTTGTTGTTTTTACTTAATTCACATTTTTTCTGGGAAAAAAAAAAGTAGAGGGGGGGGGGGGGGGTTATATTATTGTACAGTAAGAAGTTATCATAATTTACTTCATCGCATATTCTAAAAGAGTGTATGTGTTTCAGAGCAGACTCAGCCGGTCATCCTAAAGTTTATCATGATTGTTTTTCATACTTATGGTGTACTCCTTATAAATAACATCTACAAAAACTACTAGCTTGTTTATAGTTCAACTGCTGGAATTTATTTGTCAAATTGCAATATAAATTCCATGAACATCATTTTGCTTTGGGGGAATGTCAGGTTTGGAAACTGGCATCAACACATTTACTTGTTTTTTGGGTTTTTTTGCACACGGAATCACAACATGTGAAAAAGAGAATATAGTGAAATGAATTAAAGATATAGAATGTCAATATAACTTTAATTTATAACTGATTTAAGTCAAATATGTGTTGGATCAAAGATAGAGTTGTGATTTCATTGTGTTTTAAATTGGAATTGTCATTTAAAATGAACTCGCCTTTCATAGAGTATCCCTATTGAATGAACTCAAATATAGAATCCCTATACTGTTTTTTGAAGTGTGGAACATAATCGTTACGCTTACTTGTATATACACTTATCGTTACCTGTATGTAAATTCTACGGACATAATTTTGCTTTGAGGGAAATTATGAAAACGTCATTGAAACCTACATTATTTCTTTAATTTATATTTATAATGCAAATATTTTTGGAAAACCAATTATGCTAAGTACTTTTCTGATTTTATCTAATATATATATGATTATTGTTTTTCTAGATATATTGCCATGAAGACAATGGATAAACGGAACATTCATGTACCGCTGAAGATTGGAAATTTTGTAGAACTATAATAATATAAATCGAATTGTGTATATTAGGTTTTTATTTATTCTATAATAAAAAAAATGTTTTTATGTATGTATGTCTTAATGTATCATACCAAAAATCGGTCTATCCAATAAAGTAAGTATAAAATAATTTAAGTAAATTCCTTAAAATGTGGGACTTTTTGCATGTCTCTCTAGGGCAATATTTCATAAATTATGGTCCATAACTTATACAGATGGACTGTGAATAAACCAAATTATTAGAATTCTCTATAGTATATCGCTTGAATTTTGCATATTTGTTTTCACATTAAACAGATTATATCACTAATGAAATATCACGGTAGTGGAGGTGATATTAATTTGACCAATAAATAACATTCTTTTATGATCTAAATTACTTTTACATTTATTGAAATACACAGAATGTGATTGAGTTTTTTTTATTTGTAAATGACAAAATTTTATATTCAACTATAAAAATATTTTACCACTAAAGGAAATTGATAATAGGTGATAGATGAGTCAGAATTTTTGTGTTATAAAGTGGGAAGATTTCATAATTTTCTCAGTAAATAGTTATTTGTTATTCGGGGCAAATGAATTTTTGCCACTAAATCTTATGAAAAAAGATATATAAATCAATGATTTAGAGAAGTATTTAAATACACTCAATGTTATAGAGTCAGTGCACACTTTATAAATAAATGAATATTGTTTTCATGAGTTATTCATCAGATATTAAAAGCCATTACTTTTCAACATGCAGCTATATTTCAAATATGAATAAATCAAAATAATTTATAGAAAGTATATGAAAATTTTACTTTGCACATGTTTTTATTTAAAATTAAATTGCATCATTTATGACACTTAAGATATTGATATATTGCTTTTTTTTTTAAATTTAAAACTGTAAAAAGTCAGAAAATGTCATCCTATGAGAGATTCATTCACGTGACACATATTTGGATCAAAATGGAATAAAATATGAGGAAATAGCAGTATATCTGTATTCCAAGGTTTAACTGAAAAAATATTACTAGACAGAAGGCGACAAATGTCTTCCCTAGTAACAAGAAAACATTGACTATTAATACTACAAATAAGTTGATTACTTTTAAATGAATACTAGTTTCTGTCATCAAACAAATGAAATTTGGATGTCATAAATATAAACTATATTGACTACTGGATTTCTTTCATGATAATTCTAATGTTGTAATTTTAAATGATCTATTAAGATGATATTCTTTTTCTAACTGCTTGTTTCTTTTTTTTTTTCCCCATGTTAGCCTATGGGAAATAGTCTCTAGTTTGCCTGTTGTCTATCAATTGTAGATTTAGAAAAGAGAAAGGTTTATGCTTTTCTTAAAAAATCTGCAAAATTAAAGTATTCTCTAGTATGTTTATAAAAGTGATGTGCATTCATTTTACAAAAATATTAGAAATACTTCTATTTTAACAATTTTTTAAAAACACATTTCTATTCTCATCTATGTTTAATAAAAACATGGAAAGAAATTAAAAAAAAATTAAACTAATTAGTGATTTAGGAACTGTTTAACATGGGGAAAATAAAACAAGCAGCTAGAGGAAAAGCATCCTGAAAAATACAAAATCCTCCTATAATGTGCTAGAACATGTCCCATAATCTCCCTGAAGAAACCTATAGAAAGCCTAGAACCACTGTCAATCCTCCTAAAAATAGCTCCAAAAGCCTCCAATGATATGCATAACACATCCCATAAGTCCCAAAAGCCTTCAATGGTATTCCACAAAGCATCCCGAAAGTCTCCTGTGCTATGCTGCAATACGTCCCACAAGTTCCTGAATATTCCACTAAAAGCCTAAACACGTACTGAATAGGATCTCCATAGGCTCCAGTTACGTGCCGTAAGACATCCCGTACGTCCCAAAAGCCTCCTGTGGTATGTCCTAAAGAATCCACTAAAAACCTA
Source organism: Amaurobius ferox (assembly GCA_951213105.1). Lineage (NCBI taxonomy): Eukaryota > Metazoa > Arthropoda > Arachnida > Araneae > Amaurobiidae > Amaurobius > Amaurobius ferox. Next base: position 52,401,566 of record OX578138.1, on the reverse strand, counting down.
AACACATCCTGAAAAGTCATTAAATCATCCTAAAATGGATCTCCACAGGACGTAAGAAAAAGAGACATTTGTATGTCCTATGGACCTCCTTAAGACGTCTTTAGGAAAATATAGGACTTCCTTTGGAAGTCCTGAAATCCTGCATAGGACTTCCTCTGGACTTATTATAGACGTACTTGTGTTGTGTGGGAACTGTTTCGAGAATACGCGGGATCTCCTTCACCAGTGCTAAAGAACCAACAAACCTGATATCAAAAAGGTAAATATCTACAAATAAAATAAACAGAGTGGTATATATACCCAAGTCGTGGATTGAATAATGAGAAACATTAATGCCTAAACTTGCATCAGGGCAAAGATGAAAAATTTTCTTTTGGTATTTAAAAGAAAACTGATTTCTTTTGTGATACTTACAACCAGATTCCTAAAAATTCTTACTGCAGCGTTTTTTTTCATATGCAAACATCCTATCATAGGCATAGGATATCCGACATACACTTAATTTCGGTACATAGGATCCCAAAAATAGTGTGTGGGGGTGTAGACGATCAAATGGGGATTACAGTTCTGAATCTGATCTATTCTCGAATTATAAGATTATAAATAGCTCTTGTAGGGTTGTAAGCTATATTTTATTGGTCATGAAATGCGACTCGTAAACTCATTAGGTCAATAGATGTGCTTCAACGTTGTGCTTCAACGTTCTTGATTCGCCTATGATAATAAATTTACATGCGATGGAAAAAACCTTTAAGTAAGAATTTTCAGTAATATGGTTGTAAGCTTTATAAAAAAAATATAAATACAAAAATAAAATATTTTAACTTTGCATTGATGTGATTTTTATCATTAATTTTGAGCATTATTTAATCCCTAACTTGGGTATATATACACATCTCTGCTTGTGTGGAGCACCCTCTTACATGAACAGATTTCAAAAACTCTATTCTTGTGTTTTTTATCAGATGATTGTCCCAAATACCAAATATCAAATCTCTATTACATTTTGAAAGGACGCGTTTCTCATTTATTTCGGAAAATCGAATATTTGGGTTTGCGGTACCCCCATAAAGTAGAAAATATCGGAAAACTGAAATTGTACGTGCTTTTCCTTTCGAAATATCTACTCGCACACCAAATTTGTAGTCTCTATTGCATCTCCAAACATGAATTTTCATCATTTCGTTTTTGGAGCAACCTCTTTAAACGAACATTTTTGAAAAACAATGTTGTCTTGAGTGTTTTCATCAAATGATTAACCCGTATACCATATTTCAAGCCTTTATCAAATTTAAAGCAGGCGTTTCTCATTTGTTCGGAAAATCGAACATTTCGGTGCGCGACACCCACGAAAGTAGCAAATATTGAAATCTAAAATTGCACACTTTCTTCCTTTAGAATGGTTTACATACTCTAAATTTGAAATCTCTATCTCATCGCAAAGTATACTTTCCTATCATTTCACTTTTCGAACGTTTTGGTGTGGAGCATACCCTCGACGGAACATTTTCGAAAAATTCGATTTTTCCAGGGGGTTTTATCGAACGATCGACCCGTGCACCAAATTACAAGTCTCTATTTATCCGGGGAGTGCCTAAAAAAACGTGACAGACAGACGAACAGACGGACACTTGACAATTAATATATATAGATAGATAGATAGCTCAAAATATCTTGTAATAATTTAAGAATAGAAATTAAAGGATTCAAACTTCTGTTGCCAAATGCTAAAAATTAATTTATTGCAAAAACACGATGTTTAATAAGAGTGTATAATTTTCCTCTCAATAGTGCTTGCTGATAAGGCATTCTTGGGAGAGAGAGAGAGCCTTTTGAGGGAAAATATTGATTTTTTTTTTGCCGACATTACAATGAAATTTATGAAAATCAACAATTTTTTTATTTTTTAAAAAGTGTCAAGATTGGTATATAGGTGTCGTCAGGATCTCGAACAGGGAAGGGAGGTCGAAGATCAAATGTGGTTGTTTACAGTGTCGGATTTAATACACCAATACTCTGTGAAGAATATAATGCAATTATATATGGAGAACTAACGTAATCATTATCAATGAATGCTTATGACGTTTCCTACGTAACTGCAGACGCACGATATGTCTCATTTGATACTACATTAATATCATAACTAATATATGCATTAAAATTTGTCAAAATATGCATGCAAATATACACCTAAAATTTAATAATTAATTACTTATAACATAAAATACATGTATTTATATATTTTGTTCGAATATCATTAATGCATCTGAAAGCATTTAAAAACGCGGAATTTCAACCAAACTCAAGCAAACTATTATTGCAAATCAAAAGTTTTTATATCATTGTTCAAATATAGTCAAAATTTTCATATAGTGAGTAAATTTTATTGCTGTAACCAACTAATGTGCTTTTCTAAGTTCTTGACACGCAGACTTTGTCGTTTATCATCTAAAAACATTTTAATGCTAAAAATGTTCTTTTAATACCAACTGATATTATTGGACAGTACTTGTCATCTTTTGAACTGAAAGTGATATTTAGTTCTTGAGTATTCCATGCTGAAAACGGCTTAGTTATAACTGCGTGTTTACTCTTTTTTTTTTTTTTTTTTCTCTCTGAAATGTGAATAGCAGTTTTTACATGTTGATCTGATATTTTTCTGAATAATTTTTTCTCGCATATTACATAATATAAAAACACCATCTGTATTCAGATTTTTCTATGATTATAAATACATGATTTTATTCGGATTGATTTACTAGATTTAATTTTAGGCATTTTTACTCACAATGCTTATACAGAAAATTTCACAGAACAGCTCTTTGAAAACGACGTATGCAAAACTTCAGATATTCGCATAACGTGACTTTCCATCTCTTTTACCAGACATGTCTCTTGATATTTTACCCTGAAAAGATTTCACCATTTCTTATGATAATTGCATGGCCTTAGTAGCTCACGGAATTTGGGTGTTGAATGAGAAATATGTTTAGCTTCGTCCGATGTTAACTTATCTAGCTATTTAAAAAGAAAGATGAATCATGCTTAAGGCATTGATTATGAAACACTTTCCAACTTCAATGCAATTTTATTTAAACATCTCTAAAATTCGATACATTCCTCGGTAATATTTTAAAAATTATCACAATACTACATTAATTTGAAAACTTAAAACTTCATCGAAAAAAATGAACTTCATTCAAATGACGAGATTGAAATATAAATTGTCTGGTTTAAACATCTATAAAATGCGATACATTTCTATATAATATTTTTAAAATTATTATAATACTACAATAATTTATTACATTTGAAAACTTCATCAAAAACAAATAAAATGTATTCAAATGACGCCATCGAAATATAACACACATGGCTCTCTCTATAAAATCAGCATTTCATTCATAAACGTTTTTCCATTCATTTCATTCATCACAATACTATAATAATTTATTTTATTTCAAATTTAAGACCATGGAGGTACAAGTAATTAGACTCTATGTTTTAAACTTCATCGAAAAAATCGTCCTACTCTCTAAAATCAATGAATATTTCATTCATATCAGCTATATTGCAGACTCCATGAGCTAAATAATTCTGCGTTAAAGACATGCAACAATTCTTATACAACTCATTTTACACATTTTGGTGTTTACATTTTCCATTAGTGAAAAGTCGGCTTCGTTGTAGAAATAGGCAAAGTTGGATGATCATTTAAACTCAAATATATTGTAATTGCAGTGTTTCAGGATGTAGATGCACTGAATTTAAGCAACAATAAAGCGGTTTTAGGACGGATTAAACACTAAATATGAATTGCAAAGAACATTAAAAATCACAATTTTGGCACAAGGTGGATGCCATAGTTTATTTTGAAGTGAGTCATGTGATCTCTTCATATAATGGTTACGTGATCGCTTCATATAAAAGGTGTAATCATTATTCAAATTTTTATTTAAAAAAACTATTGAATATATTTTTCTGAAATTTTAATTATTCATTTTATGGGACAATTTGAATATTTCATAAAACTTTCGAAGCAATTTGTGAATTTTAAATCTGCTTAAAAAATGTTTGAAAAATTAGGCCTCATAAGGTTCAATGTATTTCATTATTTCAACCCGGTTATATCCAAAACTAATTGGGTGACATTATTCATTTATATTCCCATAGGTCCTATAGACTGTCTGAACAACATATTAAAATTTCATTTTGATAAATTAATTTTTTCGGCAGTTATCGTGCTAACGGACAGACAGACAGACAGAATGAACAAAGTCATAAACACTTTTCAGCTTTGTTGTAAAGTGTTAAAGAAGATAAAAATATAGTTAAAATAAAAAAAAATGCAAGCTAAAAGGAAATAAAGTACTTAAAATATGCATTTAAAGGCCTTTTATGCATTTACATGCTCTATAAGTGTTCATATATGCAATTGCATATACAAATATGAAATTTCATAGAATTCGAGTTTTAGTCATAATCAATATATTAGTTTTACAAATTAATATTTTTATAAAAATTTTTTAACTGTGATTGTTTTTAAACGATTTTTTTTTAAATTTTTAAATGGATTTTTAACGAATTTTTAACAGGGCAGTTCAAACTATCATATTTTGTGAAGCATATGCACTGCAGAAATGAATTAATAGTTGCCGAATTTTGCTTTTGAAGGATCCCGTCACATTAACTATTTTTCTAAATGTCTATAACTATTTTTCTAAATGTCTATAAGTGTAGAATTCCTACAAAATAGACAGTTCTAGCATTCTAAAAATCGACACATTTATTTTTTTTGCATAAAATTATGCATAAAGTACATTTTCACGAGCTAAATATAGGAATAATTGATATTTTTAGTTTTGATGTGAACCGGCTAAAGTGGACGCCACATTTGTCGTTCAGTCAATTTTTTTTTTCTGTAAACATCTTAAAAGATGATCAACTCTTTTAAGACTTACAATAGAATGTTTGCAGAAGTATCTGGGAGAAAGAATTGTAAGGATACCTATCGGTCGCTGAAAGCCACGCAAAGTTCAGTAATATTTACAACCAAAGAGTGGTGAGTGAACTACGGCCCTTTGTCGGCTTCGTACGGCCCCCAGGGTGAAATCATAACCCTCTGAGCACGAACACTCAAGATAGGCGACACACTCCGTTATCATAAAGGGTTTTCATAGTTCCCGTGCCTGGGGTGGAGCATTCATTCTTTCCAGGCCAGGTATTCCCCTTAGAGGAGAGATAGGAAGACATACTTCTTATTCCTGCTCTAAGGTATTCCCACGTCGTAAATTCCCACGTCGGCGATTCAATTTGAAAAACTAGCGATTAACGAAATGACCGGCCAAACTCCTTAGATATTCTATCCGTAGATATTTCGTCTAATATATCCGTTTTATATTTTTTTTAGACGTCTAACGCCTTAGATATATAGAATGTGTTTTGATACATGACCTGGCGCGGAGGTGGCAATTCTATCCTTTGACCCCACCAGCGCCCTACTGAACTTCACACGCTGTACTAAGGGTTTTCATCGTTTATACAACTACCTCAAATTTTAAGGGGTTTCCGAAAACGGATGTGTAATCGGAATTAAAGTTGTGTATCAAAATTAAAATATTACGCGAAACTCTTACCCGTTAGTTTCAGCTTGTAAATTTATTTATTGGTTAAATATTCATTGTAACATATTTTGCATTACGATAAATTAAAAAAAAATTAATCTATATGCAATAGTTTCGTTATAAGACTCCTGTATTTAAATAAGGCACCTTAGTTTTGAATATACGCTGCAGCTAACCCAACCTTGGGAATGGAGGGGGGGGGGGGGGACTTTTCCGAGCCAAACTGCTGATATTGTGACGAAGTACTGTTGTTCTACTTTATCCTACTATGTACTGTCCATAAACAACTATACGGTAAATATGAAGGATGATGGTAAAAATAGCGCGTTTAAAGGCTACTATTCCGCTCAGCCATACTTTCTATTCATCTTGAAGCTATAGATCGTAAGAATTTCGCATTCTTTTTTTCTTTTTTTTTTCAAGTTTTGGTGTCCGACAGTTTCTTGCTCAGAGAAATTTCAGCAATTCAAAATTAAATTCGATCGATTTTTCAACTTGCCTGCATACGCAGACAAAATTGGTTTATTCCCCCTCCCCCCTCTCCTATTTTGTTGATCGGTAAAATTCGAGTAAATTAGTAAAATGTCATATGCGTTCAGCGATACAAAGCTATATTTTTTAAATTCATAAACGTCGAAATATTAAGAAAAATCAAATTCCTTCAAAAGGATAAAGAATTTATTTAATTGTTATGAAATAAACATATTGGGAAATTTTTACAATAAAAAGGGTTACTCAATTCATAACGTCCGATAATATAACAGCAGTGTCCGATAAAAGTGTCCGATAATATAACAGCTTAAAAGCAGATAATTCTAGCATTCCAAAAATCGTCTAATACATTCTTTTTTTACATAAAAATAAGCATAAAGTTAATATTCACGTGTTACATAGAATAATCCAGTTTTTTTTATTAATTATTATTTTTTTTATTTTGATGCGATCAGGTCATTTTTTTATTTTGATGCGGTGACGCCATTTTTATAATATATTCCATTTTCTTCTGTGAATATCTTAAAAAATGATTAACACTCTTTTAAACATACCATAGAATTCTTCCACAAGGATCTGAAAGAATAATTTTTATGGATATCCGTTGATTATTGCTGACATTTAAAACGGCGGTATTTTTGAATGTTACTTATGCGCGACTGTACAAAGCACTTATACAAATATGTACTCTGAACACGGGAACAGTTTGGTCAGAGTCAGGAATCGAACGTGGATCCTCTAAGTGATGTTTTAACCACTGGGTTGTCCGGCCCCCTAATGTTAAGCTAATTTGAATTAAAAAAATCTCGTCGAACCGTATTATTCAGAGAACTTTAGTACCGCACAAAGTTTCGCCGTTGTCCGAAACTTCGATTTTCGGTTACAGACGACACGCACATGAGACAAGACAATTTATTTTACTACATGAGATAAAAATATATGAACTATGGGTATTTCTAATCAGTGGAAATGAAACAAAAAAAAATTATTAATTCATTATTTTGTATGTCAGAATTTTTCTCGTAGATCCATGAATAAATAATAAAATAATACTCTTATTTTCAAATTTTGCTTTTGTAATACTCAAAGTTTCCCACACATGGAATATTTTAGATTACATGAAAAAATTCTTATACATGAAATCTACGGCAACAAACTGTCCTCAGAACTTCTGAACCTTTCTGTAAAATGCTATTGTATGTAACTCTCCCCCACTCACACACCCAGACAAAAAACAAATATGGAAATTTATAGCTTTATACTGATTTCAAAGTTAGATGTTTCAGTATACTTCTGCGTTAATAGTCAGGGCCGTGACAAGGAATAAAACGGCGAGGCGACGTCCTCTGGCGACGTCTCACAGTGGCGCCGAAATTGAAATTTTTATTATTAGTTTAAAAAACTAAAAATTGTTTTTAAACAAAGCACTGTACTTTCTCTAGTTCTAAAACCGGAACGTCAACAAAAATACAGTGCTTTAGTAATAAGAAAATATAAACATAATTTTAATAGTATCTCCTCTAACAACTAAGATTCAACTTGAATTAGGTAATTAAATAATTATAAAAAAGGTAATCCTTCAGGGAATTATAACTTTTGTAAATTGTTTTTTTCTTCGATTCAAGACAATACCTAAATTAAAGCACCGAGAATTAATACCAGATTTCGGGAAACAGATTCATTTAAATGATACCGTTTTCCTTTCAATTTAAGGCGCAATGAAGGATAGAAATAAAAATTAACATTGCTCGAAAAAAATAATTAAACTTTCACACATTTAAAGCACCATATGAATCGGGATAGAAGAAAGTGCCATCACCCCCAAACTAAGTTCATTGTTCACATTACAAAAATTTGAACACTCTTATCTCCCTTTGTACTTAAAACACCTCGCTGGCTTAGCAAGAAACAAACTCCCAAAATTTTTACATTTCTAACTATTAAAGCTTCTTTGAAAAAATTCTGATCATTAATATTGAGCGCATTTTTAGAGTCAAATAGGTAAACTGAATTTGGACACTTAAATGAAAATGATATTTAGCATTTTTATGAATCAAATAGTTTTACTTGTACAATCGAGGCTACACAGCATTTCTTGTATACAGAAGTAATTCTCGCTTATGTATGAAAATTCAAGGTAGTGATTCTCCACAGAATCTATCAAGATTTTCTTTGTTTTCATTTATCCTACTATACATAACGTACTGGTAAATAATTCGACTCTTCGATTTGGATGAATTTAAACATTTTGAGTCTTCCTGAATACAAATCAATCATTTTTAAACGATGTCTCCCTGTAGACACGATATCTCTCGAACAAATTATGTTCTCCAAACGAAGTTTCGCACTGTTATTTTAATCAGTAAACTTAGTGGCCTATTTATTTTACTGATCAACTAATTTTACACAATAATTTGTATCTTTTATGATTTTGCACTTTTCTTTTACTTTTTATATAAAAAAATAGGAAGAAAAAGTTATTTTACCCTAGTTTCACAAAATTTTCGTGAAATCTTTTGTTCCAGTATCAGGTAAACAAGATCAAATATTTCTATTTAACTATAATTTTCATAAATTGAATAAAAATATAATCTATAACAGATATGGATACATTTAGACTGTTGACATTCAGAGAGATTAGACAAGGGGTATACTCAATCTTTCAAACATGTTTTGTTTCGATAATTAAAATAACATTATAAAAATAATTGTATTGAAAGCTTTTTGCAATTAGTCATTTTATATAAAATTATTCATTTACAAGTGAATATCATTTAGGATGTAAAGATGTTCCGTTTTTAAAAGATTGCACGTTTTTTGTTCTGAAATGAGAAGATCATATAATTAAATGCTCAGTATTACAAAATAAATGGATGTTTTTTTAAATACTTTCGGTATTATAAAATAAGTCGATGCTTTTTAAGTACTTCGAACCAAAAATGAATTGAGATTAGAACATTCCTGTCTCAATTTTAACTGGAAATTAACTTGGGGTACATTGTGCTACTCCAGTCAATCGATATATTTGTTTGGAACTTGAGACTAAAATTTTCTCCACTCCTATACAATGATCATATATATATATCCTATATGTTTACAGTAGGAAACAAATTTTTCCAGAAAAGCATGTTTTATTTGGATATATTATGCAAAAATTGAGGTCACGTACATGTGACTCAGTCTTTTTAAAAATATTTTTCATATATGCCTCTGCCTATGCTATCCTGACCGCATAACGAGCACTTCAGAATATATTCCTACTAATTCGATGAAAATACTTCTTGGCCTTAACAAATGAATTAATTTTTTAAAAATTATCACATACTTGCACTTATATTCATTTAATATACCAGAGTCGACAATACCGAACATGAGTCTGTATGAAGTCTTGTACCGACTATAAAGATTTAGAACCCTAGCCTGTTGATCTCGAGACAAGCACTCTAAACCATCAGGAGAATGTGCTTGTGTCAAATGTATGCAGTTTTATCTTATTCACTTGTCAGAAAGTAGTTTTTTGGTTAGTTGGTAGAGTACTCATATAAATTATCGTGCAATAGGCAGTTCTAATACCGAATAACTTCTCAAACCTCAGCTATTTGCTCTATATACGTATTTCTATATTCTGTTCTATTGTGTGGACAGAATTGCCATAACAAATTTGTACATATGGTGTCTTTAAAAATCTATACAGGGGAATTTAGCAACATTTGTATTTTTTCCGCATATTAAAACATATGTATTTTGCGTTTAGTGTTCCATAATTTGGCTTCCATTGTTAAAACATAGATACTTTTCGAATTAAACGGATATGCAAAATTGTGGAAAGGGGCTCAACTCAGATGGCATTAAAAGACTTTGCCCATTGGGTTTCTGTGGTTTTATTAGTATTGAGCATGAACGTGGTGAATATTCTCTTATTAAGTAATTTTTCCCTTATTAATATGTCCATATCTACCCTTTCTTTCATTAAAATCAATTAATCCCATATGACTATTTTTTTTTCCTTTCAGCACATAGTATACGACTATATGTAAAAACAATTTTGATGAGACAAAAATGAAATTCTTTTATTTATTTTGATGGTTATAGGTTATACGCGTTTTGGAGCATCCCTGAATACGAATTAACCAATTTTAACCATCTGTCTATATCTTTGTGGGTACAATAGTATCGAATAAGTTGATAATACAGAAAAAAATTGTGGTACAATTATTTCAATCGGTAAATGTTAGAAGCCTTTTACCTGTTGGGATAAACGGATAAAAGAATAGATCTTATTTCTTTATCATGCTTTTCAAATTCGGAAACATAAGGAAACTTAAAAATGTTAGAGAAATATTTATGTATTTATAATGTCAGCTTTTTAACACGAATGTCATCATTTACATGAGGTTTATACGCACTGTTCTTGAGATAGTTTATGTTTTTGGTCAAAAATGGAACAATTCGGAAAAAAAATATAAATTCCCTATTATCAAATGAGTGAATGCTTTATAAACAAACAGCTTAAATCCGAAATGAATGGACATCTTTATTTAGAAATTATCCCGATCTGCTCTAGAGATATTGAAACATATATTCATCTATATATTTTTTAATGTAGTGCCATATCTTTCGAACAAATTGGATAAATCGAATAAAGTTTGGTGAGCATTTTTCAATCAATGAACATCACTCAGAGACCTATTAATTTTCGGAGGAAAGGAACCAAGTAGAAAGCATTCAAGTTCTGAATATTTATTTTAGAAAATTAACTAAATAATATAAAAACACAAGATGATAATATGCGCCCCACTCAAGATATTTTTTTTTATATTTTTTTTTAAAAAAACATTCACATTTAAAAGATACAAACGTATGGTCCGCGTTTTAAAAGTATATATGCATTGTCCGCGTTTTAAAGGTGTATACGCATGGTCCGCGTTTTAACGGTGTATATGCATCGTCCGCGTTTTAAAGGTGTATATGCATCGTCCGCGTTTTTGTATATGCATCGTCCGCGTTTAGTGTTCTATATTTTGGCTTCCATTGTTAAGACATAGATACTTTTCGAATTAAACGGATATGCAAAATTGTGGAAAGGGGCTCAACTCAAATGGCATTAAAAGACTGTGCCCATTGGGTTTCCGTGGTTTTATTAGTATGGAGCATGAACGTGGTGAATATTCTCTTATTAAGTAATTTTTCCCTTATTAGTATGTCCATATCTACCCTTTACTTCACTAAAATCAATTAATCCCGTATGACTATTTTTTTTCCTTTCAGCACATAGTATACGACTATATGTAAAAACAATTTTGATGAGTCAAAAATCAAATTCTTTTATTTATTTTGATGGTTATAGGTTATACGCGTTTTGGAGCATCCCTGAATACGAATTAATCAATTTTAACCATTTGTCCATTTCTTTGTGGGTACAATAGTATCGAATAAGTTGATAATACAGAAAAAAATTTGGTACGATTATTTAAATCGGTAAATGTTAGAAGCTTATTACCTGTTGGGATAAACGGATCAAAGAATAGATCTTATTTTTTTATCATGCTTTTCAAATTCGGGAAAATAAGTAAACTTCCCTTCTTGAGATAGTTTATGTTTTTGGTCAAAAATGGAACAATTCTGGAAAAAAATATAAATTCCCTATTATCAAATGTGTGAATGCTTTATAAACAAACAGCTTAAATCCAAAATGAATGGACATAATTATTTAGAAATTATCCCGAACTGCTCTCGAGATATTGAAACATATATTCATCTATATATTTTTTAATGTAGTGCCATATCTTTCGAACAAATTGGATAAATTGAATAAAGTTTGGTGAGCATTTTTCAATCAATGAACATCACTCAGAGACCTATTAATTTTCGGAGGAAAGGAACCAAGTAGAAAGCAATCAAGTTCTGAATATTTATTTTAGAAAATCAACTAAATAATATAAAAACACAAGATGATAATATGTGCCCCACTTAAGACATTTTTTTTTATCTTTTTTTGAAAAATAATTCACATTTAAAAGGTGTAAACGTATGGTCCGCGTATTAAAAGTGTATATGCATAGTCCGCATTTTAACGGTGTATATGCATCGTCCGCGTTTTAAAGGTGTATACGCATAGTCCGCGTTTTTGTATATGCATCGTCCGCGTTTAGTGTTCTATATTTTGGCTTCCATTGTTAAAACATAGATACTTTTCGAATTAAACGGATATGCAAAATTGTGGAAAGGGGCTCAACTCAGATGGCATTAAAAGACTGTGCCCATAGGGTTTCTGTGGTTTTATTAGTATGGAGCATGAACGTGGTGAATATTCTCTTATTAAGTAATTTTTCCCTTATTAATATGTCCATATCTACCCTTTCTTTCATTAAAATCAATTAATCCCAGATGACTATTTTTTTTTCCTTTCAGCACATAGTATACGACTATATGTAAAAACAATTTTGATGAGTCAAAAATCAAATTCTTTTATTTATTTTGATGGTTATAGGTTATACGCGTTTTGGAGCATCCCTGAATACGAATTAACCAATTTTAACCATCTGTCTATATCTTTGTGGGTACAATAGTATCGAATAAGTTGATAATACAGAAAAAAAATTGTGGTACAATTATTTCAATCGGTAAATGTTAGAAGCCTTTTACCTGTTGGGATAAACGGATCAAAGAATAGATCTTATTTCTTTATCATGCTTTTCAAATTCGGAAACATAAGGAAACTTAAAAATGTTAGAGAAATATTTATGTATTTATAATGTCAGCTTTTTAACACGAATGTCATCATTTACATGAGGTTTATACTCACTGTTCTAGAGATAGTTCATGTTTTTGGTCAAAAATGGAACAATTCGGAAAAAAAATATAAATTCCCTATTATCAAATGAGTGAATGCTTTATAAACAAGCAGCTTAAATCCGAAATGAATGGACATCTTTATTTAGAAATTATCCCGATCTGCTCTCGAGATATTGAAACATATATTCATCTATATATTTTTTAATGTAGTGCCATATCTTTCGAACAAATTGGATAAATCGAATAAAGTTTGGTGAGCATTTTTCAATCAATGAACATCACTCAGAGACCTATTAATTTTCGGAGGAAAGGAACCAAGTAGAAAGCATTCAAGTTCTGAATATTTATTTTAGAAAATTAACTAAATAATATAAAAACACAAGATGATAGTATGCGCCCCACTCAAGATATTTTTTTTTATCTTTTTTTGAAAAATAATTCACATTTAAAAGATACAAACGTATGGTCCGCGTTTTAAAAGTATATATGCATTGTCCGCGTTTTAAAGGTGTATACGCATGGTCCGCGTTTTAACGGTGTATATGCATCGTCCGCGTTTTAACGGTGTATATGCATCGTCCGCGTTTTAAAGGTGTATACGCATAGTCCGCGTTTTAACGGTGTATATGCATTGTCCGCGTTTTAAAAGTGTATACGCATGGCCCACGTTTTAATGGTGTATATGCATCGTCCACGTTTTAAAGGTGTATTCGCATGGTCCGCGTTTTAAAGGTGTATATGCATGGTCCGTGGTTTAAAAGTGTATAAGCAAGTTTAAAGGTGTATATATTAAAGTCAGAACAAAATTTTTGCTCTCAGACTGCTTACATTTAAAATAAAGTACATCCATTTTCCCGATTTTTTGAAGTCTTTTTAAAACTCGCATTAACAGCAACAAATAAACTGTTGAACCATCTCAGGAGAGATGTTTTTCTAACTCACTGAAGGGAAAATGCAGTGTCAAGAGTCTAAGGATTAAAAGAAAATAAAAAAAAAAGTATTTGAAATATAAGTTTTAATTTAATTAAAAAAAAATTGCACTTCGCGGTTTGAGTTTATCCGTGTTTTGAATTCCGAACCTGTGCTCCATTTATTACCAGGCAAATGCTTACACAGATACAGAATATACATACAGAGAGAAAGACTGTATTTTACAATTACACACAACTCTTCAAAAACTGAATCACACTGTATTTCTATAAATTCTATGCAAAAATATGCTGTGAAGATGGTTGTATATACTTAATTTCTAAACACTTTTAGCTTCCTGGACGGGAATATTTCTTGACATATGGGAAATAATAAAAGACAGTCTGGCTAGAATCTGTTTCTTATAACATTGGCTCCTAAACCATAAATGGAACCTCAAAAGAAAAAAAAATACATTAGTTTCAGAAGTGCAATATTTTTCTCTTCTAGCGAGTTAGAAATATATTTCCAAATCAAAATTACAACAATTTGCAGAGGGGATTGTGTCTGCTAAAAAAATGTATGCATATCTCTTTGGGGGGGCTCTAGTGGTTCTAGGGGATCCCAAGAAGCTAATACCTCAATTTGATAGTTCTATGAGTTGTCCTCGGTTTCCCTCAAAGACCAACACGGGTGTTTCGCAGATTTAGCTAGAGGGCAGTTAACGCCTTCCCTCTGAAAACCAGTTCCGCATACACACAATATGTTGCAATTCTGATAAACCGCGGACGTGTTTTTTTGCAAGACACACACAGATATTCGCGAGCTATACACAGTTATACACAGACTATATACATATACCACCTAACTGGGGACCTATGCCAAAAGTCAACCAAACTTTTTTCAGAATATTATCTGTCATTAAATAGCACATTTCTGCAAAAATCCAAAGCGAGGACGTCCCCACTTGCCGGTGCGTCCCCACTTGGAAGGTGTGTAAACATATGAATGTCCCCACTTCCCACCATACGCCAACACACACACACACACACACACACACACACACACACACACACACACAGCCATCACCTCAAAAATGCTCGATTCGTGATCAAGGATGCTTGAAACGTGCTCTCCCGTCGAAAACTCGAATTCGAATTTTCGACCCCGTCACAATACTTTCCTTATACATTATGTATATAAGGAAAGTAATAAAAGTTGCCTGTTTTATCATTTGCATGTAACTTAAATGTATGTATTAGAATGCATGAAATTTAAAAGTGTTAAAGATAACGACATACCTAACTTTGACTTTCTTGTTGCTCCGTTTCTCAAGCAATCCTCAAATACTGAGTACATTCACATGGCGGGTTCAGTACGCCGATAAGGTCCAAAATCAAATAATATAATTTACTACAAAATACAACAGCAAATGAATTTTTGGACTTTCTAGCAACTGTAGTTCCAGAGTTATCCCCCAAAACGAGTATATTCACATGCGACGATCTAAAACAGGCTAGACTAATAAGGTTCAAAATCAAAATTAATTAGAATTTACAGTAGAATACAACAAATTCATTTGGACTTTCTAGCTGGTCTAGTTATAGAGTTATTTACAAAAAGCGAGTACGTTCCTATGGCGGGACTAAGACAGCCTAACTCAATAAGGTTCAAAGTTACCACAAAAGACAACGACTTTCTATAGCTACTCAGGTTTTTGAGTTATTCCCCCAACACATTCTTATGGAGGACTTAGGACGGGCGAGCCCGATATGGTTCAAAATCAAAGGCGTTGAATGTTGCATAAAATGCAACGACGTACGAGATTTCTTGTTACTGTAATAAATGGAACTTCATTTATTAGTGCCTTTAATATTTGAATCACATTGACAAACATACACCATATCAAGTTAAAAAATCTGATGTGGGCAACACATGACTTTCTTTATATAATGCAATGAATTTACTACTTTAACTGTAAAAACAATAGGTTATTCTTATAGTAGATACTTATATTCTTTACAAGATATTGAATTTTCGTCAATTAGTCGTCATTTTTATTGATTTAGCCTCATTTTCATCTATTTGGCGAGGTTTTCGTTAATTTAGCAACATTTAAACAAGTCGCCAAGTTGGAGACATTCCACCAAATTCGTCGCCAAAATCTCGCCAAGCGTTATGGACGGAGAAATACGTTATTTTTACAGCAGATAAATGACTATTGGCGTTCAAATTCAAAAGCATTACTCAAAGTATCTGTTTTCATGAATGGAACGCGCTTGATTCACGAAAATGATGTCACTTAATTTATCGCATGATATTATATATGAAAAGTGAACATGTTTCCCAATAGGTAATTCTTTTTTTTATTTTACATGGTTTTTTGATAATTATTTTGAAAAATGTGAAATATCTCCAGAATGTTTCATGCTAACGTTCTAAAATATGTGTCAATCATTTTCTAATGAACAATTACATCAGAAATGTCTATTTGCGTAACTTTATTAAATGTTTTGATTTTTTATTGATTTTTTTAAAATTTCACTGGAAAATTCAGTAGGGTTCTGTATATTCGATTGCGTATAAGAACAATAAACTTCCAGTATTCACGAATTGTGATTTTTGTACCAAATTTCGTTCGAATCGGTCCATTCGTTCATCAGTTATCGTCTTCACAGACTCATTGACACACATACTTTCACACACACACACACAGATATCACCTCAAAATGGTTCGATTCGTGATCAGATGATTCGTGATGATGATTAGATCAGATGATTCGATTCGTGATCATGATGCTTGAAACGTGATCTCCTGTCGAAAACTCGAATTCGAATTATCGACCCCGTCACAATACTTTCCTTATACATTATTGTATATAAGGAAAGTAATAAACGGCTGTAAAAAATTGTGTCCATTTTCTCTGAAAATTATGCAATTTTTTATTGAGACATAGTAGAGTCCCTATTATCCGAGCTAATATGGACCCAGGACAACTGGGATATGGTCCAACTTGGAATACATTGAAAAGCTTCATACCTATATTGCACTGTACAATTTAGCGCTGACATTTATGACGATATTCTCCTCCTCCCTGGGATATACCTCATTATTGCTATTGAGGAAACTTGTACTGTAAGAAATATAACTTATTCAATCATTGCGTATGTAAATATGTGTTTACTTGTACACACATAACATACTTGCACATACTTGGTGTACTTTAATCCTGCTGTTCCATGTGTCGCAGTGTAGTCTTGATGTCATTAAGGCCGTGCAAATTTTTTTAGCTTTCTCCGGAACACATATCATCCTCCTCTTCACTGTCTTGTCCTTCCTCAATCACTCAACTTATAGTTATGTCATCGGTAATTTATCCTGTTGCTGATCCTGATTCGTACAATGTTGAATATCTTTTCCCGTAATAGATTCTAAAACCTGGGTGATATTTTGCTTGCTCTATGAGAGGACGATTATCCTTCATTATCATCTTTTACCAAGACTTCACGATAGTTGATGCTTTAAATTCATCGGTAAAGCTAATAAGTCAGAGAAAAGAAAAGCTAGCTTGGATAACATGATAAAAGGGAACCTCAGAAAACTCTCTCTGGCTCTCCTCCTCCTCCTTTCTCGTTCCCCCCCACTTCCTCCTCCTCCTTCCTCGCTCCCTCCCTCTTCCTCCTCCTCCTTCCTCGCTCCCTCCCTCCTCTTTCTCCTCCTCTCCCTCCTCTTTCTCCTCCTCCTTCCTCGCTCCCTCCCTCCTCCTCCTCCTCCTCCTCCATCTTCACTCCCTCTCTCCCCCTCTCTCCAGCAAGTTGTAGCTTTCCGAATTTTCATTTTTCATATTAATAAAATTACTGTACATGAAAAAATAATACATGTGTAAACAGCATGTGAAGCAAATTTCATTTGCAAACTTGAAAACTAACACATATATGATAACTAACCTTTAGAGCCAAGCTTCGTGCGTTTTCAATGGCTAGTAGTCATTAAATGGGACACTTTCCACCATTGGCGGCTATTCAGGTGCAGTTTGTTAAGAGCCACTTCACCTATTAAAATTGAAGCAAGTAAAATTTATTTGCAAAATACGAGAATGCTACATTTCAATTTTATTGTTTCGAGAATTTCAGCATTTCAAACCCTTCTAATGCAATTATATCAGGAAGAGAATAGCTGGCGAAAAAAACTCGCCAAGTCTTCACGAATGTAAACCGTTTCAATGGCAACCATGATGACACGCATGCTACCAGCTAATGCATTTGAAGAAGCATCATATTTTTTTCGCCAAACGCTTTACCAGATAAATTTTTTGGGTGTGTTATAAAGGCGCCAATGTGGGCTTTTTATGTTTCCCAGCAACTCCTTCAATTGCAATATTTAACGATGCGTTACTTGGTCACTTTCCCATATTATCTTTAGGAAAAAACTAGAGTTTATAAAATATTTGTTTTATTGTGGGTATTTCATACTGTTATGCGTTGTGCTGTGAAATCAAATAATGTTTTTATTAAAGATATGTTGTACAATTGATACACGGCATTTTCTTGTTGAAAAAATGATGATAAAAATATATTTTAATATGTGTGTTATGCCGAATTCAGAATTTGGTGGTTTGGGTCAAACAATATTTAAAGAGTCCTTTAGTTTAATTAGTCCTTAAGTTAGAGTTAAATAATCTTCCCAATTTAAATTAGCAGAAACACAAGCTACGGCTTGAAAATAATGTACATTCAAAATTAAATACTGTTGATGAAAAATAAAACCAATTAATTTAAATATATACTATTACGGTGTTCATTGAAAATAATAAAAGTTATAAAATAAAATAATAACATTGAAAAACGAACATAAAAGGAAAGAAGAAAAGTGAAAACAAAATTTCATTTTTCTTTTGTTTCTAAAGCATTTCACATGTTTTCATAACCACGAGGCACGGCTGTTTCTCATTTAATGATAACATGTTTTAATTGTGGGCAGCGAAAGGATATTGTTGGGAATTTGCAAAATGCTGGAGTCCCTATTTCCCATCTTAATTTCTTTTCTTTCGATTACCAGACGGATAAAACACCCGTAGATACATCCTTTATCATGGCGTGAGACTAGGATTTCCACATGCAGAACTTCGAAGAAGGGTTGCCAGATTTAGCGATTTATCGTAAATTTGGCGACTTCTCGAAGGTTCGAGAAAGACCTTGAAATAACCAATATTTTACGTGATAGAGATTTCCAGCAGTTTCTAAGGAGAGTCTGCAAAAAGGAGTCATCACTCAATCGGAGAGCAGTTGACGTGATATGAACTACAGTGAACTGTGATTTTGACAATGTTTCGAGAATAGTAGCCACTGTTTTGTGAAATGACTTTCGTCAACGCTTTTAGAAAATTATAAGTTACATTGTGAAATTAGTAGAGCATTTAAGTGCTGATTTAATGCATGCTGCTTCTATTTACGCTCCGCTTGTGAATAAACGTGTTAGTTATCCAGAAATTTGAACCCATTCTTGTATCCTCAGCGCACACACTTGGTTTCAGATGATACGTCGTAACAATATCAAACTGTGCATTATTGTTACTTTCCTTATATACATAATGTATAAGGAAAGTATTGTGACGGGGTCGAAAATTCGAATTCGAGTTTTCGACGGGAGAGCACGTTTCAAGCATCCCTGATCACGAATCAATCATTTTTGAAGTGATGTCTGTGTGTGTGTGTGTGGAAGTATGTGTGTGTGTGTGTGTGTCAGTGAGTCTGTGGAGACGATAACTGACGAACGAAGGGACCGATTCGAATGAAATTTGGTACAAAAATCACAATCCGTAAACACTGGAAGCCTATTGTTTTTATACGCAATCGAATGTTCAGAACCCCCTACTAAATTTTCGCGTGAAATTTTAAAAAAATCGTCAAAAAGTCAAAATCGCTAATAAAGTTACGCAAATAGACATTTCTTATGTAATTTTTCATTAGAAAACGATTGACATAAATTTTAGAACGCTAACGTAATCCGTTCTCGAGATATTGCACATTTTTCAAAAAATTATCAAAAAGTCATATAAAATAAAAAAAAAATATTTCCTATTGAGAAACATGTTCACTTTTCTCATGTAATACAATGCGATAAATTGGGTGACATCATCCTCGTGGATCTATCTCGTTCCATTCATGAAAAAAGATATTTTGAGTAATACTTTTGTATTTGAACGTCAATAGTCATTTATCTGCTGTAAGAATAACTTATTTTTTCGTCCATAACGCTTGGCGAGATTTTGGCTACGAATTTGGCGGTATGTCGCCAACTTGGCGACTTTTTGAAATGTTGCAAAATTAACGAAAATCTCGCCAAATGAATAAAAATGACACTAAATCAGTGAAAATGACAACAAATTCACGAAAATTCAATTTCTTGGAAAGAATACAAATAGCTACTATAAGAAAAACCTATTTTGTTTATTGTAAAAGTAGTAAATTTATTACATTATATAAGGAAAGTCATGTGTTGTCCTCATCAGATTTTTTTTTTTTTTTTTTTTAACATCCCATTGTACTGTAACCCCCGATTCAAGTTTTTGAAATTTTTGATTTTTCAGTTGATCTGGAAGTCGAGACGAATCGAATGAGGCCCACAAGATTGTGTCTAAAGGGGAAGAACTCGATAATTAAGCAAAGTTGTTATGGTTTTGAGTTTTTATTATTATTCCTTGGTACCGTCAACCCTAATTCAAATATTTATATTTTAGGTTTTTCTCTTGGTCTCGGAAGTTGAGTTGAATCGATTGACACCGAAACCAAGGTCCTAGCTATAGTGAAAGTCTTCGATAATTTTGATACATCACCCCCTTTCTCGGTCGGTCAGTTCAGTGCATTTATATAGATAACTAGCAGCGATTACCCGGCGTTGCTCGGGATTTACTATGCAAAAGTCTGATAAAAATTACACCGGAACGTATAGAGCCGTGAATCTTATACATTATTTTTTCACTGTGATAGAAGTAAATTCATTGCATTATGTAAGAAAAAAGAAATGGATCTGATTGGACATTCTTTGGCCAATCAGATCAATTTTTAATACATACATATTTTTGGATAATACATATATACTTTTCTTCTTTATATATATATATATATATATATATATATATATATATATATATATATATATATATATATATATATATATATGGATATTTTCATATACATTTATTTATTATTCAAATTAATAAAATTTGTTGAGTAAGCCTTTAAAAAATAAATCATGCTGATAGAGTTTCCGTTTAAATTCATATTTCAAACCTGCGATTTTCAAAAGTGACTAATACATTTAATAAACTCCCACATAACAGAGATTTAATTGACTTTCACGGTTTAAACTAACGATTTCCAACCGTTTTCGTTGGGAATCATAGAGTTAGAGAGTAGAACTCCTAGGGGAAAATTTCGTTTTCCATTAATATCTCGACAACCCCTGGTCTTAGAAACTCGAAACTTGGGTAAAATTTATAGGGGTTATTTCAAAGCTACCCACATAATTTCATTAAATTCGGTGCAGCTATTCTTCCGTGATGATGGAACACACGAAAGTATCGTTTTTCATTAATATCGGACAACCCCTGGTGTTAGAAACTCGAAACATGGACTAAATTTTAAGTGTGGCTATTTTAAGACTACCCCCCAAATTTCATCAAATTCGGTTCAGCCGTTCTCCCATGATGTTGGATCATTTATACATACTTTTTTTCTTTATATATATAGATTACACTTTTTCGGTTCTTCGTAATTAAACAGACTATCGATCAAATAAACCTCTATCCTTGATGACGTGTAAATTTAGTTCGGATTTGATATTACTACCACTTCTCCCATTTTCTACCTACGCGGAGTTGTTGAGACAATTTTTTCACATTTGCATTCAGCTGTCAGTACGATGTTTTATTATTTTTTTCTTAAATATTTAAAGTTTGTGTCATAAATAAAAATCTTTGTTTGACTTGTATAGCCAGCCCAAATATAGAAAATAAAAATCACTGTCGGTACAGTAAGTTTAGCTTGTAACAGGCATGATAGATTATAGCACTGTTGATTTAGTGATTGCGAATTGATTTACTGTGAACAACTTTGATTGAGAACTCGTGATGTAAATTATCTTAGGGCGAAGGGTAGAGAAAATCTAGAAATAAATATGCCTTAGACGAAACGGAAGTATGTACCGAAAGTGACATTATATTGTTACTAATACCTAACAGAAAACCATTGATATAGTTTAAAGGTATGGGTCATTTGACCTTGGCCACGAATTCGTTGAAATATTGCCAACTTAACTCTTGGAATATTCTCGAAATTTCCAGATTGGATAAGGACTTTACAAATTACGTGCATTTTCTTCGGTGAACTAAAGTGAGTCAGCTCCATACTGAAATCGCCATCGCTAAATGAAATAGTAAATTATTTTAATATTGGACAATGCAATGTAATCTTAAATAAGTATGGATTTCGTATGCAATTTTTTTCGATGAAATTCAAATCATGTCTAAAATGAATTTAAAAAAAAATTATAAATGCATAAATAGCATGAAAGATCAATCCTGCATAAAGCATTGATTATGAAACACTTTCCAACCGAAATGCAATTTTATTTAAACATCTCTAAAATGCGATACATTCAGAGCTGAAATATTTGAAATTACCACAGTACTACAATAATTTATTATATTTGAAAACTTAAAACTTCACCGAGAAAATGAACTTTATTCAAATGCCGTCATCGAAATATAAATCGTCTGGCTCTCTATGTAAAAGCAAGGAATGTTTCATTCCCATCACTTTTATTCCAGACTTCAGAGCTAAATAATTTTGTGTGAAAAAAATTCAGCAATTTTATACAACTCATCTTACAATTATAATTACTTGTTTACAGTCTGCATCCATTAAAATTAGGCTTCGTTGAAGTTAAAGGTTGAAATTGAAGGCTGAATCAAAGTTTCATTTAAACTCAAAAATATAGTAATTGCGTTGGTACAGAATATAGATGCACAGAAAATACTAAAAAATAAAGCGGTTTTAGGACGGATGCAACACTAAATATAAATTTAAAAGACACTTCAAAAATCATGATTTTTACACCGTGAAAAGAAAGATGTATGTCATATTTTATTTTGAAGTGGGCCACCTGATCTATTCATACAATATAGGTGTAATTATTATTTCAATTTTTATTTAAAAAAACTACCGAACATATTGCTGAATTTGTTTTTATATATATTTTATGGGATAATTTGAATATTTCCTAAAATTTTCAAATTATTCAAGCAATTTATGAATTTTAACTTCGCTTAAAAAACGTTTGAGAAATGAGGTCCCATAGGGTTCAATGTATTTCACTTTTTCAACCCGGGTTCAATCCAACCCAATGGGTGATATTATTCATTTACATTCCCATATGTCTCACAGACCATCTCAACAACAAACCGATATTTCATTTTGAAAATGTTATTTTTACGGCTGTTATCGTGCGAACGGACACACAGACAGACAGACAGATGGAATAAACAGAGTCATAAACTCTTTCCAACATAGTTGAAAATAGTGAGGAACTCTGTGACTCTTTATACATTAGTGTCGAAAGCCCAGGCCGACAGACTCATCCGAGGGCATGGAGCAGCAAAATGGGCGGCCGGTTATACATCACTCTCTTTGCATACTTCAAATGGAAAAAAGTCAGGTGCATTATATGCGACCTTGGCACACGGCTTTTAGGAAAAGGTTTCGATATTTTTTGGTTTTTAATTTTTTTTTCATTTTTAACACTTTACAACAAAGTTGAACAGTTTTTATGACTTTGTTCCTACTGTCTGTCTGTCTGTCTGTCCGTTAGCACGATAACTGCCGTAAAAATGACTTAATCAAAATGAAATTTTATTATGTTGTTCAGACGGTCTGTAGGACCTATGGGAATATAAATGAATAATATCACCCAATTAGTTTTGGATTGAACCCGGGTTGAAAAAATGAAATACACTGAACCCTATGGGACTTAACATTTCAAACATTTTTTAAGCGAATTTGAAATTCACAAATTGCTTCGAAAATTTTAGGTAATATTCAAATTGTTCCATAAAATATATAAAAAAAATTTCAGCAAAATACATTCGGTAGTTTTTTAAATAAAATTTAAAATAATAATTGCACATCTTATATGAAGCGATCACGTGACCATGATATGAAAAGATCACGTGACCCACTTCAAAATGAAATATGGCATCCATCTTGTCTCAAAATTGTGATTTTTAAAGTTCTTTTTAATTCATATTGCGTGTTGGATCACACCTAAAACCGCTTTATTTTTGCTTAAATTCTGTGCATCTACATACTAAAACAACGCAATTACAATATATTTGAGTTTAAATGATCATCCAAATTTGATTATTTCTACAACGAAGCGTATTTTTCACTTATGTAAAAATGTAAACAGCAAAATATGTAGAAAGAGTTGTATCAGAATTGCTGTATTTCTTTAACTTAAAATTATTTAGCTCATGGAGTCTGCATAGATGATATGAATGAAATATTCATTGATTTTATAGAGAGAAGGACGATTTTTTTCGATGAAGTTTTAAGTATAGAGCTTAACTACTTGTAGCTCCATGCTCTTAAGTTTTTAAATATAATAAATTATTATAGTATTGTGATGAATGATATGAATGGGGAACTGTTATGAATGAAATGCTGCTTTTATAGAGAGAGCCAGGCGTGTTATTTTTTAACGTCTTTGAATGAATTTCAGTTGTCTTCGATGAAGTTATCAAATATAATAAATTATTGTAGTATTATGATAATTTAAAAAATATTACCGAGGAATGTATCGCATTTTACAGATGTTTAAACTAGGCAATTTATATTTCAATGCCGTCATTTGAATGAAGTTCATTTTTTTCGATGAAGGTTTAAGTTTTCAAATATAATAAAATGCAGTATTGTGATAAGTTTTCAAATATAATAAAATGCAGTATTGTGATAAGTTTTCAAATATTACCGAGGAATGCATTGCATTTTAGAGATGTTTAAATGAAATTGTATTGAAGTTGGAAAGTGTTTCATAATCAATGCTTTAAGCATGATTGATCTTTCTTGTCTTAACTTCACTTAGAAGTATCACGTCAAAAACCCAACTGAACGATGCCGAGAATGTATACCCTCTGTGGGAAGTTCTGGAAAAGTACGTAACTCCCCACATTATGAGTCAAACCACAAAATTAAGGAATTTTTTAAACTCACAAGAAGTCGCCATATTGGCAATATTTCACCAAATTTCCCGCCAAGATCACCAAATTTGCCGTTAAACCCAGCGATCCGGACTTTAAAGTTATAACAATGGTGTTCTGTACACATGCGTACCACCAAATTACAATTATAGCTTGTTACCTTTCACTTTAAAAGGCGTAATATATTTCCATTGATATCATACTTGAAAATGTACCCCCCGGGGAGAAGGTAACTTACCCCCCACCCCACCCCCGAGGGGGGCTAATAATGTCACGAGCAAGAAAATTGTATCGCGGCTATTTTTCACAGCAATGATTGAAACTATGAAGTCTTGTAATCATTGATCCATAAATAATGCCTTTTATGCATGATTATTCCAAATTTAGTCCTTTGATGTTTTGTTAAAAATATATATAATAATTGTCAAGTAAACTCCAAAGTTTTGGCTCGAATTCAAAAAGTGAATATATCTAGTTCTAGATTTTTTGATATTAAAGCCGGATATAAAATTTCGTGAAAATCCATTAATAATTGTGGCCGCTATCGTGCACACAAAGACATCGACTACAGACATACAGACAGACATGACTCCAAAAATAGTCAAAACGTGTTCAGGAAGCCTTAAAACATATATTGTCATCCAAAATCTTGAATTAGAAAATGTTTGTGAAAACATATAAACGTTCTTTATACTACGTAGTTAAAGAAAGTAAAAATCATTGAATAGTTCGGGTCCTAGTATATTGAAGGAAAGCAAAAATTACTGAATCGTCCAGGTTATGTCAAAGTACAAAAATTAATTTTTACATAGTATGTTTATATT
Organism: Amaurobius ferox; assembly: GCA_951213105.1. NCBI lineage: Eukaryota > Metazoa > Arthropoda > Arachnida > Araneae > Amaurobiidae > Amaurobius > Amaurobius ferox. Next base: position 52,375,664 of record OX578138.1, on the reverse strand, counting down.
ACATAGTATGAGAAAGAAAAAACATAATTTGAGTCCGCAGAGAAAATCATGTTCTGCCAACATCACATTTTTAACTCAAAGCAATTCAGAGTAGAGTTTAAAAAAAATGTGATGTTGGCAGAACGTGATTTTCTCTGCAAACTCAAATTATGATTTTTAATTTCTCATACTATGTAATATAAACATACTATGTAAAAATTCATTTTTATACTTTGACATGACCTGGGCGATTTAGGAAAGTAAAAATTACTGAATCGTCCCAGGTCATGTCAAAGTATAAAAATGAATTTTTACATAGTATGTTTATATTACATAGTATGAGAAATTAAAAACTATAATTTGAGTTTGCATAGAAAATCACGTTCTGCCAACATCACATATTTTTTTTTTAAACTCAAAGCAATTCAGAGTCAAAGCGGTCCACAATTCAAACAATACTTCCCGGCCGTCCAAACGGTTACCTTACACCTTTCTGGTAGGTCGGACGGGCTGGGTCTCAACAACAACAATTCAAACAATGCCCAATTTGCGAGCATTCAAACAATTTCACAGCAACGATCAAACAAACTACTACCTGTGGTTCGAATATTACTCGAACTAAGTGTGTACCCGAATCACAGGGATTTTATTATCACCAGTCCAAGCCAGTTCAAAGTAAAATAATTATTTCACTCTCATATGGCTTAACATACTCGGAAACGTATCGGGTTGACAGCTGAATGAAAATGCGAAAAAATCTACTAAGCGCCAAAGCGTGTAGGTAGAAAACGACTGCCGCAATGTTAATATCGAATGCGACCTACATTCACCAATCATTGATGATCGATAGTGCATTTAATTACGCGGGCCACCAGAATATAATTATTATCAGGTAGGTTAACTCGCAAGATTGTTAATGGAAATTGTTTTGCATGCAGTTAGTTTTCTATTATTTTGGGAAGAACTGTTGAGGAATCTCATCTCTAAAGAGAAAACTAATCGTGTTCTAATATTAAACTGAAGGATGCCTTTAATATTAGATAGTCCTTTAGAGTGCATAAAATGTAGGGCGTGCCACATAGGTGGGGGGCGCTCAAGGGATGCACAGGATTTTCACCATTATCTATGAAACAGTTGATGTGGGCAGCAGATGATTTTCCCTAAGTAATGGAATGATTAACTTATTTTATAGCGAAATAATGGTGTACAAGATCAGAGTGTAAAGTTTTTCGCATTGGATGAACACCATATCAATTGGAATTGAACACTTTTGGCAACTTTCTAATTCGAAAGCATAGCTTATTGATACTTTCGTTCGGTATGAACTAAAATATGTCCTTAGTAGAAAGGATAAAAAGCATGAAATATATAAAATGTATGAAGAGACGTTATCTATATTAAAATTGTCTTTCTTAACCATTTAAGAAGCCCCGTAGAAGGCTGAATCTTTGCATACTTATAGCATCAACCGTAGGCCAGAACTTTATATAGTCGGATTTTTTTATTCTCCTCCGGGGTGGCCCAAATCAAGGGTTGGTGGGTGAAAGCCCTTCTAGACCCTCCAAAAGTCCCTCGGTAACTTAGACTGAAATTTTGCCCGTTTATAGTATTGGCCAAGAGACAGAATATAATGGAAAAACTTTTGATTAAAATGATTATTTTCGATGCTAAGAAATCTACATTGTTAAGCAAAATGAAACATAAAATTAAAACTAATAAAATCGACCGGTTTTGAAGGCAAAAAAAAAAACAGTTTTCTTCGTCAGGACACACAAGACGCAAAACAATCACTCGTCAAAAAAAGATCGGGGACTGGTATGCAATTTTAATAAAGCTTTTTTTAATTTAGTCGCTGATCTTTCTCTAACGTGTGAGAATTGCACTTCTTGTGTATTCTGACGAAAAAGGCTGCTTTTTACCTGCAAAACCGATCGAATAAATTTTGCATTATAAGCTGATTTTAACAAGTTATTTTAATTGTAATTTTAGCAGCAGTTTGAGCTGTATGTAAAAAATAAAGTATATTAAAACATGTTGCAACCGAATTTAAGAGTGTTAGTTTTGATGTCTTTAACAGACTTAAATGCTTGTAAAATGTTTTCATGCATCTTAAATACTTTTAAAATATTTTTACATCTTAAATACTTGTAAAATATTTTTATCTATTTTAAGTTCATAAAAGTTCGTATCTAATTTGTTGCACTTGCCTTAGAATTTATGCAGTTATCGGCAAGAAACATCTGGTTAAAAAAAATACAACGAAAACGAAGCTCGGTTATTCATGGACACGCAAGAAAAGTTAGAGAATAATCTAAACAACTTCCCTCTGCCAACAAATAGAAGCAACAATGTCAACGACAAGATCGCGTGATGCAGACATCAGTTGAATTACTAGAAAAACTATTTGGCCAACCCCTTTTCACGGACGCATTGCGCAAAGTAGCACGAAGAAAACCGATTTAAATTCAATACTAAGCGCCACCAACCGCATGCTCATAGAGACAGGATTAAGCCCGGTCGAGAAATGTTATTAAAGTGTTGTTTAAAGTGACCACTATAATTGAGACAAGAGTCAAGACCATTATCATTGTTTTTACCAGTAGCTGGAAAGCATGCGGTGAAACGGTATTAGTAAGTTGATAGGATGTCATAATCCATGTTGAAGGCCACACTTGGAGGAAATGATAATCAATATGTCCTATTATTTTCGATGATGCATGTAAAGCGCAAAAATTATAAAACGAGATTCAATGATTGTATGCAATTATAGAGCATGTCGGCATAGATGGATAGATTGCTCCGTAGCATGTTTCGGAGATAATGCTTAATAGAGCAATTATAATATTTGATAGATGAATCCTTCTGGGTGATTATTTAGAGATTTTTCTTATGCCACGCTAATATCTTAATTCAGTACCTAACTGTAATTAAAAATTAATCTTAATTAATCTTGATTGATATTAAAGTACCGATCTTTAGTTTCTTACCGATTTTAACTTTATTATTATTATTTTTTAATTAACTCTGAAAAAAAAATGTATGCAAATATTTTTTGTAATTAATCTTAATTTTAGAAATCTATCTTAATTAATATTAATTTTAAACATAGATCTTAATTAATCTTAATTTCAAACATATATCTTAATTTATTTTAAATTTATCTTAAAAATTGTAAATTGAAGACTAAAGTCCACTAATGAACACAAAATATGCGCCTAGTTATCTTGAAGGGTGATAAATCTTAACTACTCTGTAGGGTTAAAAGAGTTTAATCTAATTGAATAATTTATGTTTCGATCGATGACATACAGCTTTTGAATGGGGCTGGATTGCATTATTTTGGCATTTTACTGTTCATTGAACGCACACGGTTGTCTACTTTCTAGGAGAATTTAAGAATTGCCAATTCAAAGCCAAAGTCCACTAACGAACACAAAATATGATCTAACTGCCTTGTAGTGTGATAAATATTAAGTGCTAGGTGGGGGTTGAACGTGTTTCTTGTAAAAATATATGTTAGGCTTTAGTGGATGACCTGCAACTCTTGAATGGGTCTGGATTGCATTATTTTTGTATCGTAATGTTTATTGTATGCACACTGTTGTCTACTTTCTAGGGGAACTGTATTGTAAAGTGGTGCGAATCACTACAATTCTATATGCATACTTAGAGGTCTGTCACTTGTGTACCTTATTTGAACTCAGCCCATATGGATATAGAACGCTAAATATAGAACGTGAAACGTGCAGTCATAGGTAGATCTTGTAGTTTGCGGAATGCAGTTATTTCCATTTATTTCAAAATAAAATACAAGGGATAATAATGTGCAGAAGATATTGCACAATTGGTTTTGCTGTTTCTAGGGCTCAGCATGAATAATAGTTAGATCCATTGGAAGCAGGGTAGTTTATTTCATTCACACTCATAGTCGTAGTCAGGATCTTGGAAGGGGCGAGGTGAATTGTAGGTTATATAGTACTGAATTTTGTTTTCCAATATGAACCCTATGGGTAATTAATACAATTTTTACCCCAGTAGGAGATTTATGACCGCCTTTTTTATGTCTATGCTTCAATTTCTAGCAAAAATCCTTTACGAATGCTAATTTATAATATGAGTAACTAGTTTCTCGATGCAATAGGCTATATTTGGAATACGATTATATTTAGTAGTTCGAACCACTTTTGTTGCTTTGTGATTTTTGCGCCGGTGCAGATATATAAAAATCAAATAATTATTATCTATTAGTAAATATCTACCAGTTTTTAGTTTATAGAAAATGTATTGCTAATTATTAATTTTAAATTCAATGCGAAATTCCCATAATAAAAGAAAGAAATACTAAATTTTTAGCCCGAATTATTTAGAAAGCCTCCAAAGCGGGATATGTATGTACATAATCGAAATTTACCATACGAGGAATAGCAGACAGATCAAAATTAAAATATTTTTCAAATATGTCACATGACAGAAATAACTTAAATTTTCTCAAGATAGCCTTCCTTTTATTATTTATTTTTCTTTTTAAAGTATAATTTTCTCAAGGTAATTGAGGTATTTTCTCTTCTGAAATCCAAACTCATGCTTTCATGTAATCAGAAAATATCAGACTGGAAATATTGCTTCAAGTAGAAATATCATAAAAAATATACCTCAAGAAACACTGAAAAATATTTAAGGGGAAAAAAAAAAGCGAAGTGCCGCCAAAAAGTCAGTCTTTTCAATCGAGTGTGCTTCGAGTAGAAAAGGTGGGGTGAAATTAAGTACTACCATCTCCAGGATGAAAAGTAAAGAGACATCGGAAAAAGCTAATAAAGAGAATCGTTGTTATTTACGTATGAAAAAGGGAAAAGATATCGTGTAAAATGACTTTCTATCCCCACCGAAGCGTTTCCATGAAGAAAATCGAATCTGTTGAAACGTTTCTCTGAACGAAGTCGTCTTAATCCTCAGGGAAATTTGGTAACATCCACAACCGAACAAGGTGAAGGGGATATATCCTAGGAAGTTGTAAAAGCGGATGGAATCTGTCAAATATTGACACTTTTAGAAAATCGGTCAGATATATTGCCTATTTCTGTGTGCTTCGACAAGCTGGGAGTTACAGTTGCTCAGTCACATATCACAAGAGGAAAGGTGGAGGAAGGGTCCTATCGAAGATGACATCTTCCGAGTTGAGTTTTAGGATGGCAAAGTGGGCTTTTTACATTTTCCCTGAAAAATTGATTCTATGATTTTTCAAATATTTATGTCCCTTTTATAAGCTTAATTTTTATTTGGAATATATCAAGCATTTTTATTATTCTCACTTTGTAACAATATTCTTATACTATTAGAACGAATTATCTTGCATATGTCGGGTCCTAAATAAGCGTCCGCTACTTAAATTATACAGATACGCCTTTGATGTTCCCCAAAAAGGTCTTTCAATAAGCATTAAATAAGCGCTCTGCAATTTGCCACGTATAGGTACAAACATCTTGTTTGTTGATCGTTGGTAAAGCAAAAGCATCTTACATGGTCCACTCAATAAGTCTCCGGTCTAACAAAGAAAAACAATTTTTTTTTTAGAAATTCGACTTTATTCATCAACATACTCTCCTTCAAGAGTGATATATTCATTCCAACGCTTCTCTAACTTCTCGATGCCTTTTTTGTAGAACGATTTGTCTTTGCTCTCAAAATAGGCCTCAGTTTCGGCAATCACTTCTTCATTTGAGCCAAATTTCTTTCCCTGGAGCATCTTTTTTATGTCTGCAAAAAGCCAGTAGTCGCTGGGGGCCAGATCTGGAGAGTACGATGGGTGAGGAAGCAATTCGAAGCGTAATTCATATAATTTAATCATCGTTTTCATCGACATGTGACACGGATCATTGTCTTGGTGGAACAGCACTTTTTTCTTTTGCATGTGAGGCCGTTTTTTCTTGATTTCTACACTCAATCGATCCAATAATTTCATGTAATATTCGCTATTGATTGTTTTACCTTTCTCAAGATAGTCGATGAATAAAATACCATGCGCGTCCCAAAATACGGATGCCATAGTCTTGCCAGCTGACTTTTGGGTCACTTTGGATGAGTTTCACCGGCTGCTGTCCACTCAACTGACGATCTTTTTGATTCAGGTGTGTAGTAATGGATCCATGTTTCATCCATTGTCACATACCGACACAAGAAATCCTTCTTATCTCGATTGAACAGCTCCAAACAGCGCTCTGAATCGTCGGCGCGTTGTTGTTTTTGGTCCGGTGTGAACAAACGCGGCACCCACTTCGAAAGCAACTTACGCATGCTCAAATTTTCGTGTAAAATTGTAAACACAAAACCTTTTGATATCTTTAAGGTGTCAGCTATCTCACGCAATTTCACTTTACGGTCTTTCAAAACTATTTTGTGGACTTTTTTATGTTTTCCAGAACAACTGCCGATTTTGGGCGATCAGAGCGTTCAGCATCATCGGTGTTTGTACGACCGCGTTTAAATTCAGCATACTAGTCAATAATAATTGATTTCCCTGGTGCAGAGTCTCCTTAACGCTTATCAAGCCACTGTTTGGCTTCAACAGTATTTTCCCCCATCACAAAACAATGTTTAATCAACACACGAAATTCTTTTTTATCCATTGTTTTGAAAATTACAAAACTGAGATCACTAAAACTACTGTAACCTATAAACTAATTGTCAGAATGTCATGACATTTTGACACGTGTCGTTTGAAGGTTGGTACAATCAAGAAATCATATGGGTCTTTCAACAGTGTTGTCATATATGTGTCAGACCGGATACTTATTGAGTGAAGTGGTATATACTTTACCATTCTTACAAGCTATCTTTTTTAAATTCGAAGTTGGAAAACCGATATTTCAGAATCTATACTTTTGCATTGCTTAAAATAAACTCTAATAAATGAAAATACTTGAAGTCGCAAAAAAGAAAAAACATTTTAATTTACCACGGAAATAAAATTCGTAAAAATAATTGCAATCTCAGTGAGTTTTCATCCGATTCCACATTTTCAGAGCAGACTAACAATATTAAAATAATTCTGTGTTCCAAAATTTGAAAATTTATCTTTTAAATTCACGAAGTTAGATTATAGCAAAATTTATTACAGTCCATGTGTAGATAGAATGTCTGAGATATCATTCACAGATCCTCTGCGTCTGGAATGCGAGCACGGAAAATATCGTCTGTAGCAACTGCGATGGATAAATAAATTTGATGAAATGGCGGAAAATGGATGTGTTCGGCTCTAAAGTTTCTAAATGTTAAATTAGTTAGAATAAAAAAAATCTTCGAGGAAGTGTGCCTTATTGTGAATTAAGCTAAATCTACCGAATTTCATAGCTATCCAAAGACGCACCTTTTCCGCTACAGAAGGCATGCACAGATGGACAGACATACATCTTCTTTTATTATGTAAAATATCTGACAAAATACTAGAAGTTACTACAAAATGATTGAAATTACTTTCAATAGAATTTAAATTGGCATTCTAATATATGTCATTATTGTAATACAGGAAAGCATTTTGCAAAATTTGATTCATTATGCATTGAAATAGCTATTGTTTAAATTGCAAGGTCCTGAAAAATTCAATTTACTATACAATTCAGACATCGACTATACAGTTTATCTAACCACCCTGGGCTAAATTTGTCAGACACCAATACGAAGAATTTTTGCCTCAGCAGGGAATTGAATCACCGAATTCCGACTGAACAATCAACGATCTTAACTATTGATCTAATGAGACGATTATTTAATTTGCCTTCTACTTTTGAAATGAAACCCATTGTAGTTTTATAGACATTTTTTGAGGGCTGAAAGGTTTGCAATATAGACATAAATTATCGATGCATGTAACTGCAAATACTGTACCAAGATATCAGAACCATCGTTTTGATAATATTGATTTATTGTCTATGCCAGAAAATAATTTTAAGAATGATTATTTGAGGATTTTGCAATGATTTGTGAAACTATTTTTTGTTTTCTCTTATTTTTTAATTTTTTTTTTTTTTTTTTTTTTTTTTTTTTTTTAGTGGGATCATTGTAATTGGATTTGTTCCGTTATGTGTCACTAAGAAAGAAATTAATCAGAGTAAATGAAATTAAAGAGTCTCTCTGTATTAAACGAAAATCATGCGAATTTTTGATATTGCACTACGAACGACGTCAAAATGTACAGTTCTGACATTTTGCATATAGACTAATATAATCCAGCAGATGTATAGATTTTTCACAGTTGATTTAATATGAATGGCCTTAATTAATTAAATATGAATAAATAAAATTTTGCCTTGTCAGTATGAGCAAAGATTTAATGGGACCGACTTTAACTGACTTTTCTGTAATTGGTTTCTGGTAGGAACATCACAAAGGTAGCCGAGGATAATGATATGTCTTATTATTGATTTATATGAACAGAGTGTTTCACAGTTATGATTGTCACGAACAATTACGACTGAAATGTAATTATTAATGCAGCTAACAATTACATGTCTTAATGTTGATTTTTAAAAACAATTAAGCTAAGCAATTACGAAAAGTTTATTTAATGATCACGATTGTTGGAACTTTTAGCATGCTAACTGACTGTTTAATTGATAACAATTTAATTTGTATACATTTGAAACCGAGTGTGTAGTACAATCAGTTAAATCTCGAATTATATATTTACATGGTATATTAATGCAGCTTAGATTCGGTTCTTTACATTATTATAAAATACAAACACAATATTAGAGCACTGGGAATGAAAATCGTAAACGCGTTATTTTTAGGTCGTTAGAAAAAAACATCAAATTCTTCTGGGGGTTAGCGAGCTAAAAGTATAGCAGTTCTCAGTTAAAAAAGATTGGATAGCCGAAACAACTTTTTTTTTTTTTTTTTTTTTTTTTTTTTTTTATTTATTTATTTTTTTTTATTTTTTTTTTTATTTATTTTTTTTTTTAAATAAAATACCTTATACTTTAAGTTTTGCGGGGGAAAATCTCAATGTTTATGATTTATTTATGCTACTTAAATAAAATTCGTGTTTGCATGTAATCAAGTAATTGTACACAGAATAAAAATGGTTGTCTAAAGATACAACGGAAATTAAATATATCAAGGAACTCGGGAAAATACTTATGAAAAAAGATAAATGCCGCAAACAGTATTTTTATTCGAGTGAGCATTCGATAGGAAAAGGGAGGGGGGGGGGGGGGGGTAAAATAAAGTTCGAACATCTCCGAGATGAAAAGTAAAGAGACAACAGAAAAAGCTAATAAAAGGAATAATCGTTATTTATGTATGAAAAAAGGGGGGGGGAATCATGTGTAAAATCACTTTCTATTCCCATCGAACCGTTTCCATGAGGAAAATCGAATTTGCTGAACCATCTCTGGGAACGAACACGTTTTAATCTTTGGGGAAATTTAGCAACACCCGTCGCTGAATAAAAAGGGGGTAATAAACCGATCCTCGTTGGCGAAATTTAAAAAAAAAATGGCGAAATTTAAAATATTTTGACGCGATTTCTTTCTCTCGATCTGGAAGTACATGGTTGCCAGAAGAATGTTACGAGATAAAATGTATAGAACAATAAAATACAAATCAATGGAAGTAGAAGTGAATAGAAGAAATTAATGATAGTGAAGAAATGAATTGCATAACTAAATTGGATTATTTAAAGAATACAGTGCGGCTATGGAAAATCTTATAATTTCAAAAAAAAAAACATTTACTCTGTTTTAATTAATAATCCAAAAACTCAATAATTAATAATATTAATAATTAATTTTTGAGAAATTCGAATTCAAAAAATTTCGTCATTTGCTATTTATTGTGTAGAATTTAAAAAATAGTTTGCTTATTTTTCAATAATTTAAATTTAAAAAAACTTTGTTTACTTTTCCATCTTTTAACTTCGATCTTTAACTTCGATTACTTTAAAAATTTATTATTTACAATAGAATTTATTATTTAGAATTATTTGTTTACAATAGTTTAAAATTTAGAAAGTTTTTTTTTTTTTTTTTTTTTTACTTTAGGTAATTAATATTTGGAAAATTTATGTTTACTTTTCCTATGAATTTTTGAAAATATTTGTTTATTTTTCAAAAACTTGAAATGAATCTCTATTATTCACTAGTGGTATCAAATGCGTTTTGAAACTCATCATAGCAAAACCGAAAAAATCCTTCACAGCAAAGACGGGAGTTCGAGATTACCTGCTCACAAAAATTCAATTCGGTCACTTGTATTTTGTGGCATAGCCCATATGAAGCACAAACCATCCCAAAACTTTAGGTAGTGGGGTCAAATGGTTGGACCCAAGTCTCAGACATGGTCTTAGACATGCAAAAACCACCCCCTAAATTTTAGGTAGTAGGTTCAAATGGTAGGGTCCCAGTCTTAGACATGGTCCTACTTATCTGAAGTCCAGACGAGGTCGCCATTAGGCTGGCGCCCACCCCACTGGTAATGGTAGCTGAGTGAAGCTATTATACAGGAGGGTGATATTTATGTAGTCCCCAGTCATTCTTACAATATGTGGGTGATGAATTAAACAGAGCGGGTGGGCTCTGAATAGAACGCACTCTCTGTAGATATGTTATTGAAGCTCACACATATCCTCATGCTTTTATAAGATGTCCCTAAATATTTTTCATTAACGACAAATTTGAAGTGTTGATGTACCATACGCGAAAGTGACTACTTTATGTAGACATATTTTGTTTCTCACCTTTTACTGAAGAACCATAAAATAATGTTTGCTCAACATCTTGTAAATTGAATACTTTTGCAACTAACGTAATGTAATATTATTGCAAAGTGCCCCCCAAAATTGTAGATATATGTGTCTATTAACTTAAATCTTTGTTGCATGTGTTTCAATGGCATACAGGGTGTTAAAGAAAATCGTGGATTAGCCAAGTAACTCGAGAAGTACTAGATGTATTTTATTCTTTTTATTCAGGTGAATAAGAATCTCCAATGGTATTACACGAGGGGTAGTCGACGGCGGCGGCGACTGCGTTGATAACTTCTTTAGCGGGGTACAGTGGCTATGTCGTTTCCTATTGAGATAGGGAAAGTGTCCATTACAAAGTTGTATTTTTCCCGGCCGTCCCTTGTAACTGCGCTACACTCTTTGGGTTAGCTGGACGGCCTGGTTAATAAATAAATAGATAAATAAATTATAAGTTATAATTATAGTTATAAAATGTTGCATAATTAGTAAAGCATTTTTGTCCTCATTCAAAAGATAAAAAATCACTCTCTAAATAATGATTTTGAAAGACATAATTTTATTATTCTGTATGTAAAAGGGATTATTTCATATATTTTAGTATCATTATTTTAAAAATATTTCGTCTATTATACAAGATATTGCCTTGCATTTGTCTGATCTCTCTGAACATCAATAGACCCCTGTTTAACAGTTTTAATAACATTAGTACGGAATGTAATTCTAATTCCTTAAAATTCTTAAGAGATTCTCAATCGCTTACAAACCGACATGTAGACAAATAGATTATAGGGTCGACTTCGACGAAATGAGTTTTGCCCCAGTAGCTCACTGGCTAAAACACAGACTGGCAAGTTCGAAAATCCGTAGTTCGGTCCTCGTCTGGGACAGTGATTGTATTACAATAGCGTTCGAACAGATTAGTCAAGTTTGGATATAATGGAGGCCTGAAAACGACCCAGTGGCGTATTTTTCACTAAACTCTACGAATTATGACGCCAATTTTTGATCACGACCACACAGAATGCTAGCATGCATAAAAAATAGAGAAACAATGTGGTTGTTCATATCGGCAGCTGCATGCAGAGCTGACTTCAGAGGGAGTATATTATAGTCTGCACTTAGACCAGAAGAACTTTGATTTTTGTCCCAGTAGCTCAATGGTTAAAGCACCGAATGGTCTGTTCGAAGATCCGTGGTTCTATCCCTGGCTGGGACAGTAAGACCATTACAAGATAAATATACAGGCATACATTGACAAACATCATTAAATTGCTGTTTCGCATTTAGGTTACTAAAAAATTGTAAATCCACCACAAGCAGAAAGAAGGTCAGATTGTGAACTCTACCACAATACTTTTTTATTTTGAGTAGCCACTATATCAGAATTCGAGACACAAATGGGATTTATATAGCTGAATGTAGTTTTGAAATATGGACCCCACGAAGATCTAATGTAATTTTTCAGATACTATGGCGTCCACTGGCTGAGCCACAGTTTGCACATAGTATATACCTTCTAAAGAAACTAGTCTGACATTTCATAAAAGTGACATTTCATAAGAGTCTGACATTCCACAAAAGTGTATTCACTCGCTGCAAAAACATGACGCCAGAGAATATCCAAACTTCAAGGCTACGATTATGACGTCTAGACTATGACAGTCCCTGGCTAAGCCACAGTTTGCACATTGTATGTACTTTATAAAGAAGCTACAAATACATTGAAAACCATAAAATGGAAACAATTATCATTGCTTTGACATCAAGGGTATAATGAAACTAAGGTAATAAATAATCGACAGCAAGCGTAATCGTAGAAAAATGCTTCTCTGAAAAGAATAATATATTATGAACGAAAATAGTCTGACATTCTATAAAAGGGTCTTCATTCACTACAAAAACATTACGCCAGAGAATATCAGAGATCTTTCAGACTATGACGTCTAGACTATGACGTCACCTGGCTAAGCCACAGTTTGCACATAGTATGTACTTTATACAGAAACTACAAATGCATTGAAAACCATAAAATGTGAAACTATTAACATTGCTTTGACATCATGAGTATAATGAAAATAAGGTAATAAACATCCGACAGCAAGAGTAATCGCAGAAAAGTGCTCTCTGTAGAGTATAATATATTAAGAACGAAAAGAGTCTGACATTCCATAAAAGTGTCTTCACTCGCTGCAAAAACATGACTCCAGAGAATATCAGATCTTTCAGGTTTGGTATTCGGAAGTTAGAACCTCTTGGGAATTTTATGGCCGTATCGAAAACTGTAAATTGGGGATGGATGAAAAAAGAGACAAAAGTGCAGCAAGGAGCGCTTTTATCGAATATGGACATCCCCTGGGATTTTAAAACACAGCAGTGGAAATCAAGAATTGCCTTGTTTTCGGCATATGTCTGTTCGATAGAGAAGCTATTTTTATTTCTATATCGGAGTAGAACAATAATAAGAAATATCTCTTGTGGGTGTGAAGAAATAAGATTTTCTCTACTATAACTATATGCTTACTTTCCTCGCGTAGAGCTAGAAGGAAGTAAAGTCATAGTGAGTGTTACTTGTTCCACTTTTCATGGTATATATGCTTTTAACAGTAGATTAAGTTACGTTTTTACTTTAACCGATACAGCCTATGTAAAATGTGATGATCATGAATTAATTACAAGTCGCTTTTTCACCGTGGATTCCAGATACTCAAATTTTTCCAGTCTTTCCTTCTGTCTCTGTGTGTGCGAAAACGTTGGCCTTTCGTAAATTCGAAAACTACTGAACTGATTTGTACAAAATTTGGGTGGCAAATTTTAAATAAATTGTAAATATGAAGACTGAAAAATGAAATGTTTCTGGAAACGCAGTGATAAATACCGTAACACTCTTTCATAATTATCGTAATTGTAACAGTGTCTATATTTTTATTGTTTGAAAAATTAAAACAATATGAAATTTACCTAAGTGTTTAAACGGGCAATTAGTAATGCTTGATAAAGAATGCTCCAGGGTTGCTCAAGTCGAAGGCTGTAATACTCTGTTCTCAGATGTATAGTTCCACTCACTTGATTTTGTACGAACGCATTCGCAGTCACAGCTTACTTGAATATGCTTTGTTACAAGTCCAATAGAGAAAGCGAAATAATACTTTATGAAAGGTTTACTCTTAAAATATTAAGGTAGATAATAAAAAGAAACATTTTAATTGGAACTTTTGTTTATACTTATCCTACGTTTTGTCCCATATCAAATGGCCTATTTAACTACTGCTATAATGGTAATAATTATAAGGTATGCAAATTTCTTCGTCTTACTTCCAAAAATATAAGGTGTCCAACACATGACTTTACCTTCTAATAAAAATATTAATAATTATGCAAATTTCAAGACAAACGCAGCTGGCTGATGTATACAAATGGTCTGAAATGCAAGTAGGTCACGCAATTAGAGCGGGGGATAAAAGGGATTGAAGCGGCAGATAGGCCAACAGTTGTTACTGTCTGTCGCCAACGGAAATACGTTTTCCGAGTTGTGTTTCGGTTTAGAAGACACGTGTTGTTCAAAGGATGCCTGGCCTCTTCCCGGTTTGGGGCTTTAAGCAGCCTTGTGCCATTCGTGGCAGGCGCCAAGGTCTGGGCTTCCAAAAGATGCCTGGCCATTAACGCCGAACTCCGTTTCAACACTTGGATGATCGTGTGTGAGGATTCATTTTAGACCTACGCACGTCTGGATGATCGTAATGGCGTATCGCCGCTGAAACACGCGTAGATGAATCCACTGTGTAAAGGATTTGGAGAAGATGGATTGAAGACGGGCATGTGAACCGCCGCAGTGGTACAGTTCCATCCAGACGTACGATCCAAGCGTTGATCGACTCATTCGAAGGCATGCGCTGGGGGCCCCACAAATGACGATTGTCGACATTCTGCAGAATTCGCAGGGTACATTGGATGTTCCAATATCAACGAGAACAGTTTCTCACCGATTGACTGAAAGCAGCGTGCATTCAAACCATCTTTTACGAAGACTGCCATTGACGACGAGGCACCAACGTGAGAAATTGTATTGGTGTCGGGCTCGAGCCTCTTAGACGACCGAATGCGACACGGTAGTGTTCAACAACGAGTCTCGGTTCTGACAGTTGCCGTGTAAGAGAGAGTCTGGAGGCAACGTGGAAACAGATCCCATCCTGCTGCGACTGTTGAATGCATCACTGTCGACAACGTGTCGACAACGTTGACTGTCGACAACGTGTCGACAACGTTGACTGTCGACAACGTGGCATCATAGTTTGGGGTACCATCTGATTCGATAGCCGGTCACCTCTGGTTCGTATCAGAGGCACAATGACAGCACGGCGACATGTTGATGAGGTGCTGCGGTCGGTTGCACTGCCCTACATTCAGCGGTTGCAAAATGCTGTTTTCCAGCAAGATAACGCGCGACCGCACATGGCAACCAACAGCAGACAAGCCTTGTAAGGTATAGAGGTGCTTCCTTGGCCCCGCTGTCTCCAGAGGATCTCTCACCAATCGAGCATGTATGGAGCGTGATTGGCTGTCATTTGACTGACCTGCCCCCGCCTCAAACAAAGGACGACCTGTGGAGGATGGTTGAAGGGATATGCTCATCCTTCAATCAAGAATCTATCCGAACGCTCATTGCATCTGTTCCTCGAAGGGTTGCTGTTAGTATCGCCGCAAAGGTGGGTCCTAATGCCTACCGATCACCCTGTCTATGCCATTACTGCATTGCACCATCTTAATGGAATTAACATAACTTATTTATATATGCCATTTCTGTGTGTGTGTACTTTATCATCACACTTTATTCGCTCTTTCATGGTATTGCATTTTCTGTGCCAGGTAGTGCGTATTTCACACAGCTACTTTCTTAACGAAATAATATTTTATATATAATTTATTCCTGTAACATTAAGGTAGATAATGAAACAACGCATTTTATTTCCTGCAATTATTGACTTTTCGCGCAATTTTCATCTCTACTTAAAGTCTTATATCATACCTGTAATCTGCTAAACTTCTCACTGCCATAGATTCTACAGATGTAAGGATACTGATTATATGGTTAATATATTATATCCCCTGCTTGTTGTATATTATCCCCTGTCTGTTGTATCTGTCTGCTGTTGTTCATTTGAATTTGTTGCTCAATTCTGTTCATTTCTCTGTTCATTTTGTTTGCATTTGCAACTAGATTCTACAGATGTAAGGATACTGATTATATGGTTAATATATTATATCCCCTGCTTGTTGTATATTATCCCCTGTCTGTTGTATCTGTCTGCTGTTGTTCATTTGAATTTGCTGCTCAATTCTGTTCATTTCTCTGTTCATTTTGTTTGCATTTGCAACTAACTAGAAGATAAGGATTATGAAAGGAAGGTAGATAAGGATCTAAGGAAGATAAGGATCTATGAAAACATTGAAATAACAATTTATGAAAGATTTACTTTTAAAATATTAAAGTAGACAATGAAATGGCGTATTTTACTTAGCATTTTTTGTCTATACTTATCCTGCGATTTGTCTGACATATAACCTGCTATAATGGTAATGGTTATAAGGTTTACAAGTTAATCGACTTACACCCAAAAATCTGATGTGTTCAATGCATATCTTTACTTTTTGATAAAATTTTTTCGATATTATAAGAAGACAATTACACAAACTTGAGCATTCTCATATATGTATATCTCGCTATATATGTATGTCATATATGCGTATCTCGCTACAAATAAATATGATTTTGTTTTTCCAATTAGAATAAACATACAAGTTTCCATATAATTCGATTGATTATTTCCAAAGTTATATCAGACGTACTAAGAAAAATAAACTTTCTAATATCTCGAGAAAGACTCTTGATAACTACTATGGGGATAATTTATTTTTGGTTACACGTATTTACAAAGTATTTACTCATTTCAATATAGTAAACGTATTTAAATATTTTATCTTCCGTTCGAGTTCAGATTTTTTAGAAAAGTGAGTAACTATGTTACTCGTTATAATTGATGTGTGATATTACACCTTTCGCATATTTCGAATGGGGAAAGGCTGTTGTGTGTGACAGAGGTATATGGCACCGAGGGAAAGGTTTCGATAATTTCTAGTTACTTGACATGTGATTTGTAAAATTCTTTTGGATGATTATGCAGTTTTGATAGATTAATAAAATGCAGTTTATTTCGTTCAAATGAGATTTGATAGATTAATAAAATGCAGTTTATGGGTGATTATGCAGTTTTAATAGATTAATAAAATGCAGTTTATTTCGTTTTTGGGTGAGTATGCAGTTTTGATAGATTTATAAAATGCAGTTTATTTCGTTCAATCGACAATGTTATCAAAGGTGAAATGTTTGGATGTAACGTTTGTAGTTACTCTACTGGGCGAACGTGTAGCCGGAGCAAGTGATGAGCTCAAACGTGTGTATAATGCAGATGGCTCAGATATGAGTTTTCTTTTACATATTGCTACCAGTATTATTTTATAATAGATCTTAGAGGGTATATAATCAGAAAAAAATCGCATTGTGCTCATGTCAACAACCCAACTGGACGATGACAAACTGTTACCAGGATCTAGGAAAGAAGATTTGAGGCACAAATGGAGTTTAGAAAGCTGAATTTCTTTTTGGAATAATACCCCCACGGAGCACTGGTCGAAAGCCCAGGCCAGCCGACTCATCCGAAGATATAGAGCAACCATTTGGATGGCCGGGAAAACCACGGAGCACTGGTGTAATTGTTCACTCAATCAGGGGCTATGACGCCCCCCAGCTAGTGCTACAGTTTGCACATAAATGAATATTCATACCTTAAAATTAGAAATTCTTATCATTATTTGGATATCTTGAGTATACAGGAACTGAGGTAATAAACATCCGACAGCGAAATCAATCATAGAAAAGTGTTCACTAAAGGGAATAATAATATATTATGACCGAAAAGTGGCTGCCATTTCTTAAAAGCGTCTTCACTTGCTGCAAAAACATGATGCAAGAGAATATCGAATCTTTAAGGTTCGGTACTCGAAAGATAGAACCTTTGGGGATTTTACGGCCGTATCGAAAAATGTAAATTGTAGAAAGATGGGAAAGGAGACAGAAGTGCAGTAAGGGACGTTTTTATCGAATATGGACATCTATTGGGTGTTTAAAATATAGCTGTAAAAATTAAGAATCGTCTGGTTTTCGGGAATGTTAGTTGGATAGAAAAGTTATGTTTCTTCTTATATTGGAGTAGAAAAATAATAAGAAATAGCTGCTGCGTGCGTGAAGAAACAAAATCTTATCTTCTATATAGGTTCACTTTCTTCGCTCTGAGCCAGAAGAAAGTATGGTGATAGTGATTGTGACTTGTTCAACTTTTCTTGGTAGATATATTTCTCGCAGTAAATAAACATTTAAATATAATAAAGTAACATTTTTACTCTAATCGATTCAACGTATGAAATGTATAGTGAACGTGATTAAATCAGGAGTCAAGTTTTCATAGTAAAAACAGCCGCGGAGTTCCTAGATGCAAGAAATGACTTTTGTCGGTCTGTGTATGAGTGTGTATGTCAAATCGTTAGCACTTTGCAATCTAGAAACCTCTGAACTGATTTGGACTAATGTGAGTTATTGTTGTTGAGACCCAGACCGTCCGAGTTACCAGAAAGGTGTTGTTGTTGTTGAGACCCAGACCGTCCGACCTACCAGAAAGGTGTAAGGCAACTGTTTGGACGGCCGGGAAGTGCCACCCAATTTAGACCGGAACCCAGTGGGGGAGGCATCCACAGGGACCGGACCTTCCTTCCCCTACCACCAACCTCTCGGAAGGACTTACGGACCCACATGTTTAACGTGATCGTACTCCGCGTGAACACGGTGGCAGTGGCTGGAATCGAACCCGGGCCTACCGAGTGCAACTCCAGCGCGCTAACCAATGGGCTACCGCGCCCCTACCAGAAAGTTGTAAGGTAATTGTTTGGACGGTCAGGAAGTTCCACACAATTTAGACCGGAACCCAGTGGGGGAGGCATCCACAGGGACCGTACCCTCCTTCCCGTACCAAAAACGTCTCGGAAGGACTTACGGATCCACATGTTTAACGTGATCGTACTCCGCGTGAACACGGCGGCAGTTTTGGCAGTGGCGCGAATCGAACCCGACCCTACCTAGTGCAATTCTCGCGCACTAACCACTGGGCTACCGCGCTCTGGACTAATGTGGGTGATTTTTTTTTAATTTGGACTAATGTGGGTGAATTTTTTTTTTACTTGGACTAATGTGGGTGAATTTTTTTTTATAAATTGTAAATGTGAAAGCTGTAAAAACGATTTATTTCGAAATGGTTATGAAAACGCAGAGTTAAAAGCGGTAACACTCTTTCATATTTAGGTATATTTACGTAGCGTAATTGTAACAGTGGTTATATTTTTACTGTTAAGTCAATTTTATATTGTTGTTATAATTTTCGGGCTTGCGTCATCAGAAAATTAGCACTGCATGGTATAGAATGTTCTAAGGTTAATACTTTATCCTCTGAAGAATAGTTCTGCTAATTTGAAACTATGCAAACACGTCAGCATTTGCGATTTACTGGACGATAATAAATAATGAAGGTATTATCACTGGGTTTGTATCGCAGAATAATATTTTATATAAAATTTAATTTTAAAATATTATGGTAGATTATAATGCAACGCATTTTACATTGTGCAATTTTTGTCTCTATTTAAGCCATCGGCTTGTCTCATACAACATGTTCTGTTAAATGTCGCAGTACTCCAGATTCTATAACTGCAAAGTTATTGGTTATAAGACCTACAAGGTCTTACATCCAACATTCTGATTTGTCCGACCCATGATTTTAACTTTCGATAATCAAATTTCGATGTTCTGGGAAAGCAATGTATACATTTGGATTTTCTTATATTCATATCTTATTCTAATGTAATACTATTTTACTGTTACGAATTAGAATAAACATGCAAATTTCCTTACAATTTGACTGATTATTTCCAGAGTAATATATTTACATATATTTACTAGTAAATGGAACAATTTATAATATCTCGAGAACGCCTTTTAATAACTGCTATACAATGCTGATAATTTATTTCTGGTTAAACATATTTACAAAGCATTTACCCATAACAATGCAGTAAATGTATTTAAATATTTTGTTGCCAATATTTTTTTCGTATATATTGATGTGAGGCATCATTCCTTTCACCTATTTCGAATGTGAGAAAGGTAACGTGTGTTGTATGTGATGATCTATCAAAATCTATCAAAAGGTGTCACATTTCAGCCAAAATTTGTTCTATCCATTCGAATTTGCTGTGAGCATGTTTGCATTCGCAGCTAACTTGAGCATTAAACTTACATCATTTAATTAAGTGAAATATCAAGCGAAATAATATTTTATATAGAAATTATTTTTAAAATATTATGGTAGATAAAATCCTACAATGTTTTCGTTTTACCTCCAAATATCCGAAGTGTGAAACACAGGACTAAACAACGTTTGATGCTATAGGAAAACAATAATACAAATTTGAGCTCTTTTATAGTCATATGTCTCTGAAAAACAATAGATTTTTTTGTTACGAATTAGAATAAGCAAGCAAAATTTCATATACTTCGACTGACTATTTCCAGAAACATCCGACTCGCTAAGATAAAATGTTTAATATGCCGAGAACGAACTATACTAAACAATGGCGAGTATTTGTTTCTGGTTAAACGTATTTACAAAGCATTTACTCGTTTAAATATAATAAACGTATTTAAATACTTTAGTATCCATTTGATTTCAAAATAGGAAACCACAGAAAGAAAAAAGAAATTGTAAGTAACACTCGTTATAGATTAATGTGAAACATAAGATATTTTGCATATTTTGAATGGGAAAAAGTTGCTGGTTCCTGTGTTACGACGAAGCTACCCAAGGAAAGGAGTCGACAAGTTTAATCTAAAATGTAATTTTTTTAACACTTTTATTTTTACCAGAATTGTATATAATATAATTGTATTTACCAGAATTGTATATAGCTTAAAGGATATATGAATGTAGAAGATACAATAAATTTTGGATTCTGTATTGAAGTCAGCAGAAACGTTTACTTATATCAAGTCAACAACCCAACTGAACGATCACAAGCTTATATACCCTTATGGAAAGTTAATGAAAAAACAACTCCTAAAGTTATTAACCTCTCAACAAAATTCGTCGCTAAGGTCGTGTGACCCAGACTTCCAAATTACTACAATGATTTTCTATTACGTATTTTAAATTATATGATGTCACTTCCGTTACATACTTTCACTTCCATTTCATTTAAGTAACATTTCTTTCCAGAATAACGCTACTCCATTCCCTAAGATGTTTCACATCGAAAAAAAAAATAGCGATTTATTAGAGACTTCAACGAAACAACACTATTTTGAAATATTTCGTATGGAAAATGTTTATGTTTGTTGTGTGCGACAATCGTATAAGGGACCTGGGGAAAAACTTTAATAATTTTAGGCCGAAGAGCAGTATTTTAATTCCAGGAGATTCTAGCAAGAATTGCTTTAACTTTGACCTGTGCCAATATTTGTAACCATGGTACTATTTGAGTAGAGCTAAGAACATTAAGTTTTTTGATTTTTATTTAAAAGAAAGTGTTTTTATTATTTATTGAAAGAGAATATAGTTTTGATAAATTAATAGAATACAGTTTATTTCTTCGGAATCACAACGAAGTTATTGGCAATTGAAAGTTGGGATGTAATATGTGCAGTCACTTTGTGTGCGTTTGCCGCAAGAGATGTTGTTGTTTTGTACTGTGGAGGACTCGCATCTTATTTATTTTCACATCGTCTTTGCATCTTTTCCGTTTTTCCAGTCACATTTATACTTATCTAAAAATCATCTGTAAGCACTTTTCATTTAAGCAATAATTGATAACATGGTTTTGAGCAAGCCTTCCTCCTTGATTTGATTAGTCGGACATTGTGTTTCTTACTGGATAGTCCATCGCAACCATTGCTACATTTAGCTTGCCAGGGACTGGGCATAGGCAGCCTGTCTCCGTGAGTGAGGCTCGCTAAACTTTATCACTGGATTTATTGTATAAAAATGTCAGTTAAAGGTAATGTCAACGTTGTCGCAAATTCGGCTCACCTTTTGTTAGGCTATCGATTCTTATAATGGCGTATCTTAGTGTCCTGGCAAATTGTTACGTCTGGTCTCACAATAAAGAAACTCTAATTTGAGTTCTGCATTTCATACAACAGTCAAATTTGCTTGTATAAGTCATGTGCTGAGTTCATAAGATTACGAACCTGTAAAATGCTCTTAATGGAGTTAGTTACCTTTGAAAGCCAGACAGGAAACCACCCGTATAGGCATCCTTTCGTATGATGTGAACTAGAGTCTCCAGATGCTGAAGTTCAGAAAAGGGTTACCCTATTTGGCAATTTATTGCCCGTTTGGCGACAGTTGTTGACTTTTTGAAGGTTCGAGAAATACCTATAACGAATATTCTAATAACGAATAACGAAATAACTAATATTCTACGAAATAACGAATATTCTACGAGATATCAGAGAATTCTAGAAGTTTCTATAGACAGTTTGTAAAAGGAGTCATCACTCAGTTGGAGAGCAGTTAACGTGATACGAACTACATTCAACTGTGATATACGTCAGTGCTTTGACAGTAGTATAGCCGCTGTTTTGTGAAATGAAATATGTCAATGTTTTGAAAATTGTATCAGTTGTTTAGTGAAATTAATGGAGCATATAAGTGCTGTTTTACTGTGTATTGTTCCTGTTTATGCTGAAGATCCCAGACCGTGCGATTCACATAGTGGGTTTAGAGCAGATCCTTTTATGCTGTGCCTGTGAATAAATGTGTTAGTTATCCAGAAATTTGGACTCATTCTTGTATCCTCAGGGCACACTCACGATTCCAGCGGATACACCGTAACAATATGTGTGCATTATGAATTTTAATAAATTTTGAGGAATAAAATTCTATCATCGAAAATACTATGACGAAAATTCTATCTTCGTGATTATAAATTGTCCCTTTTCTTATAGGCAGAATGCAATACGAATGTTACTTCTTCACTTCCGTTTCTGAATTTTAAAATCCGCGGAGATAACAATATTTTATAAAAGCCCATTTTTCCGGCATTTAACTTCTCTTCCCCCATCTTCAATTTGCAGTCTTAGATATGGCCAACGAATTCTCCAGAGATGTCTGTGATAACCTAAATGAAAAAAAAAATCGACATTTCCTGGACCCGTGCGTTCTGACAAAAGTGAAGACAGTTTTATGAAATGGCAGTTATTTCCCTTCTATAATGGATTATGATTCCTATTTATTTGGCGTTTTCCTGTGATTATTCTTCTTGTTGACGTTTATTGTTTTGGTTTGATGAACACTTCCTGCAAAGGGGTAGAAATTCTTCTGAATTTTAGATATAGATTTGACGGTTGCATATAAAATGATTTGCATGTATTCAATACATGGATTTTGCTACAGATTAACAAATTTGGGAAAGGAATAATATAGAGTTTTCTTATGGCCGAATGTCACGGAAAATAAATGATCGTTTTGTACATAGTGCTTTATAAAGTTCTTTTTAATTTATATTTAGTGTTGTATCCGTCCTAGACCCGCTTTATTTTTACTTAAATTCTGTGTATCTACATACTGAAACAACTCAATTACAATATATTTGAGTTTAAATGATCATCAAACTTTAATTATTTCTACAACGAAGCCTAATTTTCACTTATGGAGAATTTAAACAGCAAAATATGCAGAATGAGTTGTATAAGAATTGCTGCATTTCTCTAACGCAAAATTATTTAGCTCATGGAGTCTGCAATATAGCTGATATGAATGAAACATTCACTGATTTTACATTATTATAGTATTGTGATGAATGAAAGGAATGGAAAAATGTTTATGAATAAAATGCTGTTTTTATAGAGCCAGACGCTTTATATTTTGATGACGTCATTTGAATAAAGCAATTACAATATATTTGAGTTTAAATGATCATCAAACTTTTTCAACAACGAAGCCTAATTTTCACTTATGGAGAATTTAAACAGCAAAATATGTAGAATGAGTTGTATAAGAATTGCTGCATTTCTTTAACGCAAAATTATTTAGCTCATGGAGTCTGCAATATAGCTGATATGAATGAAACATTCACTGATTTTACATTATTATAGTATTGTGATGAATGAAAGGAATGGAAAAATGTTTATGAATAAAATGCTGCTTTTATAGAGAGAGCCAGGCGCTTTATATTTCGATGGCGTCATTTGAATAAAGTTCATTTGTTTTCGATGAAGTTTTTAAATATAATAAATTATTGTAGTATTATAATAATTTTTAAAATATTACCGAGGAATGTATCGCATTTTAGAGTTGTGTAAACCAGACAATTTATATTTCAATGCCGTCATTTGAATGAAGTTAATTTTTTTGGATGAAGTTTTAAGTTTTCAAATATAATAAATTAATGTAGTATCGTGATAATTTTAAAACTATGACAGAGGAATGTATCGCATTTTAGAGATGTTTATATAAAATTGCATTTAAAGATGTTCATATAAAATTGCATTTAGAGATGTTTATATAAAATTGCAAGTTGGAAAGTGTTTCATAATCAATGTTTTATGCATGATTGATCTTTCTTGTTTTGTTATTTCTGTAATATTTTATTCAACTAGAAAGATCTACTGGCCCCTGTTCGCCACGCTTCGCCAACCCCCGTAAATCGCCTCGCGAGTACCTTACGCCAAACTAAAGTTTAAGCAAACGGTTTTTTCATCTTAGTTCTTTGTTATTTATCTATAAATGTATCAAATTTCATGTGTTTGTATCCCATGGTTTTCGCGGAATGAGACAGAGAAAATCGATCTTTAGAAGTGCTTACAATGTAAAATACCTCTTAAACTACATCGAAGGTTTAAAGGGGGAGCTCTTTCCTGCAAAAAAATCAACTATGTAGGCACCTACCTTCGAAAATTCATGATCTTGCTATTATTAGTCTATCCAGGACGCGAACTCGCAGCTCAAATACTTTGTCTTCGACATTAAATATTTCATAAACCACAATATATATCGTTAAACAGTTTATTTCATCTCGTTCACCAAACCTTTCTCTACAAGTGTACCAAATCTAATAGTTTTGTATGTTATAGATTTTGTGGTACGAAGCAGAGGAACGAGAAATTTGTTAAACAACTGCAGCTACTTTTTTAATATAGAGAGATAGTATGCTTAATTTAGTAAATGAATGTCATTTAACTTTTGTTGATGAATTTAATTTATATAACCTTCGAAACTGTTTACTTTGTACTATATATACATTTCTTAATCTTGCAATTCACGTTCATTTTCAAATTAGTTTGACTGTTTGAATTTAGTTGATGGGATTAGCTCATATAGCTCTCCGAAATCAGTTATTTTCTATTTTTAATCACGCGGCGAGTATGATTAAAAAGTTGGTTTTAATCATACTCGCCATAGTATGATTAAAACGAACTAAGTTCGTAGTTTCAATGACTGAGAAAGTGTCTTTAATCCATCTACTGTTTGTTTTCCTTTTCTTTTTTAATTTATCCTTCCATTTTTTTAATCTTCCAATATTTCTAATCTCCTTTGTCCTTTCATTTGGAAACAATTTCCTTATTGAGCCATTTGATAAGAGTCACTATTTTCAACTTTTTATTTATTTTTTGTTGGTACTGATGCCCTGTATATTAATCCTAATGCGGTAGGAAAACCAGCTGAAAAATGATTAGCTAGTGCAAAAACAGCTATCATATTCTGAATCATTCCATCCCTTTGACAGATATAAAATAAACTATTAGTAAAATAATATATGATAAATGGCAACATTCATGGAATCAGAAAACTCAAAATAAATTGCATGAAATAAAGCCCTTACTACAAAAGTGGACTGGTTTTCAGTGTAGGAAATTTAACTCGCTTGCGAATTGGCCACACACGTTTTACCCACAGGCATTTGCTTATTGGTTAACATGAACCTTCTTGTAACTGCATACCTGCCAACCTGGGAAAATTGGAATGTGTAAAATTTTGCGTGAATGACATTTATAATGTTTTTTTTAAACTACACGCGCAAACGACATTTCTAATGAATTTAACTATGTACAAGTAACTGCATTAAATACCAGGCATAGTACTGGTAGAATATGAAAATTCAGGACACCAATTTTATAAAATTACAGGACAATAAATTATAAAACAAAAAATATATAAAGGTTTCATCCGGTGAGAATTACTTTATAATGAAAACAAATATTAATGTTTGGAAAAAACAGGTTTTCACTAAAGAGAGTAACAAATATTCATCTTTAATAAATATATATATAGCACTGAATTATACTACTGCCAAAATGGTTTTCTTTTTATTTGCCTAAATCATTGCTTTTAATACCACTTTTTGGAAAATATCCCTTCACAGAGTTCATACCCATTTTTTAAATAGAAAAATTTATATTATGCAAATATAATTAAAAAATTAACATTAATAATTAGCCATAATATGAGAATAAGCTAGTTTAGTCCATCTAATATGCAACATTTAAATGATGGAGATGGATGGAAAAAGATACTAACGTACTCTCGGCAATTCACGCGAAGTAACTGAATTGCGCAATCGCACTGTTTATGCGAAAATAATTAAGAAATTAACTGTAGTAATTAATCAGAATATAAAAATAAGCTAGTTTAGTCGATCTAATATGCAACATTTAAATGGGGATGGATGGAAAAAGATAGTAAAGTACACTCGGCAATTCACACGATGTAACTGAATTGCGTAATCGCACTGTTTATGCAAAAATAATTAAGAAATTAACCGTAATAATTAATTAGAATATGAAAATAAGCTAGTTTAGTCAATCAAAAATGCAATATTTGGAAGATTGAGATGGATGGAAAAAGATACTATTGTACTCTCGGTGATTCATGAGAACAAACTGAA
This sequence comes from Amaurobius ferox, assembly GCA_951213105.1. Taxonomy (NCBI): domain Eukaryota; kingdom Metazoa; phylum Arthropoda; class Arachnida; order Araneae; family Amaurobiidae; genus Amaurobius; species Amaurobius ferox. The sequence goes on along the minus strand of OX578138.1, from coordinate 52,348,903 downwards.
TTACGAAATCGCAGTGTTTATACGAAATTAATGAACAAAATAACATTTTAGCGATTTATGCTGAATTAGACAACCTTTAAAGAAGTATATTTATTACTTTCATAAAATAAGCGATCGAGATCTTAATTTACATTACACGCGGCCGTAAATCTCCGTTAATTTGATTGGCATTACCCTGCATTTTATTATGGATTTACTACGATCCTGGGAATGGTAGATATCAGTGCTAAAAAAGCAGAAAATCGGTGTTTCCGAGGAATTATACCATGTCTAGTTAATTGGTAAATTTCAAACAAAAAAAGCCGGAGAATTTCGCCGGAGATTGATTTCCTAGTAATGTTAAAAAATTCAAATAAATGCGGAAATGCGTAAAGTATAGCAATATATGCGTAAAAGCGTAAAGAGCAGTTAAAATGCGTAAATTTTACGCATAATGCGTAAAAGTTGGCAGGTATGTAACTGGCGTCAAACATCAGTGAGTGTAAAACACTTTTTAACCGAGTGCACTAATTTCAGACATCATCGTCTCAAACACTTCAGGATTTCTGACATTACATTAATGGACTTGATAGGAGAAACTCCTCATCCGAACCTGTTTTCATTTTTGTTGCATATAGGATTTTTTTTATCATATATAACTTTTTACCTCTCATTTTGTATCATCCTTGTGCCCTCTATCAACTGGTTTTATATTTTACAATGTCATGTTATTTTGTGTACATTTTGGAATATTTTATATTATACACTTGTTATTGTCTTTTACTCATAAATTAATTGTTTGTTTCTACCATGTGTTTGGCGCAGCATATTCTTTTTGGATTTTGTGTCACAAAACTCAATCAACCAACCAACCAACCTAACGCAGTAGGCTGTTTCCTCCTCCAAAACCCGGTTGATATTTTTAATCAACCTTTATTTCTTATTCCCCGGTGCTACAGCTTGCTGCAGACCTCGACTTCACCAGTAGTTGTTGTTGAGACCCAGACCGTCCGACCTACCAGAAAGGTGTAAGGTAACCTTTTGGACGGCCGAGAAGTGCCACCCAATTTTAGACCGGAACCCAGTGGGGGAGGCATCCACCGGGACCGTACCCTCCTTCTCCTATCACCAACCTCTCGGAAGGACTTACGGACCCACATGTTTAACGTGATCGTACTCCACATGAACACGGTGGCAGTTGTGGCAGCGTGCAAATCCAGCGCTCAAACCATTGGGCTACCGCGCCCGAAGCGTGCCAACAGCACGCGGTGTTCCGAGGTGGTTACCCACCCAAGTACTAACCGCGCCCGATGCTACTTGACTTCGGTGATCTAACGAGAACCCGGTGTTTTCAGCACGGTATGGCCGTTGGCATTCGAATTCACCAGTAATGAGGCTCCATTATTCCATATTCAGAGTGCCAGATACCAAAAGGATATATGAAATAAATCCCAAATATTGCTTATTAGTGCTCTCAAAAGATCTTACTATTACAAATTTTAATTGCCAATCCAAAGAATCAAAAATCATGTGCACCTCATTCCAATTTAATATTGCTGTAAAGCACATTTTTAAGATTTACATCATTTTTGAAACACTTTTGATAATGGTTAGAAAACGATATGACCTTAGCATAATTAAAATATGAATCGTACAAAAATATATAAATCGTATAAAATATTTTCATCATGAAAATTTTTGGGGTCTCGGAGATAATACAATAATGCTTAAATTAACCGTTGATACTTCAATCAACCTTGTTTGTAACGAAGCATTTATTTTTGCAACATTACTTATTTTAACATATTTGTTGCAACGGGTTTGCAACTGTTTAATAACATTTCACTAACATTTATATTTATGATTGAAAAGCCTGCATGTCTTTTATATTGATTTGTATATCAAGGGAAGTTAAAAGCAACGATGTGTGAAGGATAGTAAATAATATTGGATTGTTCTATTTATCTGAAATCTAGGTTACACTTTTCCTTTTAATTTCAACCACGAGATGTTTTTCTCTTGTCAAAGTCATTTTAGAGTTTGGGGGCAAGAGGCGTGGTGATCCTAATACAGCTATTTTTCATCTGTGGATTTGATTTAAACTCCTATTGATAATGCCAAGCTTAAATTTATTGTAGTTGAAAATTGGCATTATGTTCGATAGATTGGACAGTCTACGTTTGACCTGAGAGATTTAAAATTACTATGCGATGCACAGAGTTTAATGTTATGGCGCAAGTTTGGACATAAGTTCTGTATTAGGCGTTCTACTTCTAAAAGAATAATGTGTCCACGAAATGACTTTCACTACAAACGTAAAATATTTGACTTTTCACGAAAATGGACATTACATGATTTTTACGAATTTTGACTTAGAACTTTGTTAAAGATTGGATGTGCTGAAACAATACCTTACATCATTGTTTTTTAGACTTTTTAGTCACTGAAAGAAAAGAATCTGAAGAGAAAAAGAAAGAACTTAAAGAAAAAAATCTGATGTTGGCAGCATATGATTTTCCTTATATAATGCAATGAATTTACTACTTTTACAGTAAAAAAATAGGTTCTTCTTATAGTAGATATTTATATTCTTTCCAAGATATTGAATTTTCGTAAAATTAGTCATCATTTTCATTGATTTGGCGTCATTTTTACCTATTTTGTGAGAGTTTTATTAATTTAGTAATATTGAAAAAAGTCGCCAAGTTGACGACTGTTTAAAGCCAAATCCTCGCTAAAATCTTGCCAAGCGTGATGGACGGAGAAATAAGTTATTCTTATAGCAAATAAATGGCTATTGGCGTTCAAATACAAAAGTATTACTCAAAGTATATTTTTTCATGAATGGAACAAGCTAGATCCACGAGAATGATGTAACCCAATTTATAGCATGATATTACATATGAAAAGTGAACATGTTTTCCAACAGTGATTTTTTTTTAATTTATGGGATCTTTTGATAAATTTATTTGAAAAATGTGCAATATCTGGAGAACGGTTCATGCTAGCGTTCTAAAGTTTATGTCAATAGTTTTTTAAGGAAATATTACATAAGAAATATGTCTATTTGCGTAACTTTTTTGAAGGTTTTGATTTTTTGATGATTTCTTCAAAATGCCAGTAGAAAATTTAGGGAGGTATTTTAATTTTTGTACCAAATTTCACCCGAATCGCTCCATTCGTACGTGAGATATCGTCTCCACACACACACACACACAGACATCACCTCAAAAATGTTCGATTTGTGATCAGAGATGCTTGAAATGTGCTCTCCCGTCGAAAATTCGAATTCACGACCCCGTCATAGTACTTTCCTTATACATTATACTATGTATATAAGGAAAGTAAAAAAATGTCTAAGGCCGGAAATATTTCTTTATGTATTAAAGCGAAGCGAGTTCCGATAGTATTTTCCTCAATATAGACCGAAATGCTAAAGTTTAAAACTCAACTGATTCAAACACATTTTCGTACAATGTTTGAACTAATCATGTTTTAGATCATGACAAAGTCCGCATTTTACATTCCGATATATGTACTGAGATATTTGAGGTCAAAAGACAGATGATGTTAAGTATATCGAGAAAAAATAATTTAAAAATTTCTTGTGTCAAATAGAATTGTCCATTTATTTGATATAACTTATACAATTGTACAATTTACTAGGTTGTATTGTAAATTAATTTCAATTATTCAATATTTAATTTTAGGATTAAACATTATAAGTTTCTCTATTAAACTTCGTGTTTTGGGTCAGTTTCTATTCACGAGCGACAGGCTAGTTTATTTTTTAAGTACTCCGAAATTTTTTTCAAATTATTGGTAAAAATGTACTAATTGACGTTATTTTATGATAAAAATTGGGATTCGTTAAGCTCAACTTCTGCATTCAAAACTTTAGGAGATTATTTGTTTAATTTTTAAGATTATTTCTGCGAAACTATCCCGTTGCGGAACCCCTAGAACACTGTTGCGGAATCCTAGGGTTCTTCGGAACTCACTGAAAAACGTTGTTTTATATCGTTGCAGGATTTGAGTTAAATACTTTTACCAGAAAAATTATAAAAGTTTTATTTTAAAGAGTTTTATGCTCGCTGTTTGCCTTGTCGCCTATCTCATCAAGGTTACTATATCCTAAAATAGGTTGATTTTAGCGATGCGCTCGCTGTCATTGGCTACTGATCGTGACGTCACCATCGAGTAAGTCAGAGCCAAGCCGCAACGGCGAAGCCGAAGAATCGCGTATTTTAAATATCCCAACTTCTTATCACACAATATTTTGACAAAATTAAAATCTCTATTTGAAATTTCATCACCACCACCAAACTTGGGCCCGTTATTTGAGCCCCTATCGCTTCTTTTATTTAAAATAAATTGTTTGTAGTCCAATATTGCCGCAAAAATTATCAATTGAATATAGACTACGAATCAGTGGCGAAGGTATTAATCATCGGTTCAGCCAATAAATTCGCCAAAGGCAAATGCGACTGCCTTAAAACTTAGGTTTGCTAACAAACAATTGGACCCCCCCCCTCAAAAAAAATATATATATATATGATTTTTTGAAAAAACAATCAATTTTCAATATTTCTCAAAACATAACAAAATTGCTTTCAAACCTCACAATTAATTGGCCTACTACCAGGGCCCTCGCTAAGACTTATCATTGGGGGGGGGGGGGGGAGAGCCGATAAACTTAAGTAAAGTCTAGGGAGGTTTTTTTTTTTTGCACCGATAACACATTTTATATCGATATTTCATTCATCGATATATCAGTATGACTAATGTATCCATAATGGCTCTCAATACTCAAATATCTTAAAAGGTTTTTTTTTCGCATAATTCTGTATCATGAAATTGCCAAAAGAGAAAAAAAAATTACTGTAACCCTAATTTGATCCTCAGATCTGACAGATAATCAGAAAAACTATTTGATCAAATTAGGGCCTTATCAACCAATTTTGGCATCCTTTCCAAGTGATGGTAAAGACAGATTCAATCCCCATTGGTATAAAGAATTTCAGTACTTAGAATACAGTACAATTAAAGATTGTGCATACTGCTTTGTGTGCTTTCTGTTTCCTCATGGATTATTTCAAGAGAAGAGTGAAGATGCATGGTCGAAGATTGGAGTGAGAAATTGGGGGCAAATGAGAAGCAAAAGCTGGGAAAGTTACAAACTCACTTTTCATCTATTGCACAAAGATCAGCACTCCACAACTATTGTAACTTTTTAATAAAGGAGCGGCACATTGATGTACTTCTTGATCAAACCAAGAGATTAGCTCTAATAGAAAATGAAAGAGTACAGTTTCAAAACAGAGAAGTAGTGAGAATCTTGCTCGACACATGCAGGACCCTAGGACGTCAAGGGATAGCATTTCAAGGATCAGGATCAAATGATGGTAATTTTGTACAAATAATATCGCTGATCTCAAGATATAACCACATCTTGAAAACGTGGTTTGATGAAAGAGAATTATGGCCGTACCACGTGAGTTACATGATTCCTGAGTTACAAAATGAGCTCGTTGCTGAAGAAATAGAAAAAAAAAATTGTTAAGGAGATTAAGAGCTGTGATTTTTTCTCAGTGATGGCTGATACCACACCTGACAGTTCACAAAAGGATAAGCTTTCGATTGTTGTCCGTACTGTCGATGAAAACTGCAAACCAAGAGAACGCTTGCTAGACGTTTCTGAATGTGCTGAAAAACAGGTATTGGAATGACAAAGTAAATTTATGAGACTTTAAGAAAGAAAGAAATTGACACACCCTCATTGGCTTTTCAGTCGTATGATTTTGCAAGTTCAATGTCAGGACAGTTTAATGGAGCACAAAAGAAACTCTCAGAAATCATAGGGCATAATATACCATACATTCCATGCCAAGATCACAGACGTAGAACACAGCTGCAGTATCAGCATTATTATTAGAGACTTATTCAACGCACTTGAAGCATTGTATGTTTTCTTCAATTCAAGTACTAACCGTTTCCGACATTTGAGGAATAAGATCAAAGAAGTGAAGTATGCCCTTTCTTTTGAGAAATATGTCTAGTACTAGGTGGACAGCCAGAGCAGAGACTAGAAAAGCTGTAAACACATCATTTGCACCTATCCTATCTGTATTAGAAGAAATTTCCACACAACAGGAATTAGATTGTGCTACAAAAGCAAAAGCGCATGGGTTATGCAAAAAGATGAAATCATTTGATTTCATTGTTATCTTGTTTTTTATGAAAAACATTATGTATAAAATGAAGAATTTGACAGAAACTTTGAAAAGCCCTGATCTGAATTTGATTGATTGTATTACAGTTGAACAGTCGAAAACACCGTAATAATTTTGGAGAAGATTAATATTAACACCACAGAAATGGACAACTTGATCACAAGTGCGGTAACATGTGTTGGAAACATTAAAGTTGATCCTGTACATGACTTTAAACTGCACCATAGAAGACGAATGAGGCCGAGAAGGATTGAAGAGTATGCTGAAAATGAAGTAAACATAGACCTAAAACAATGCTATAGAAAAGAGTTCAAGGCCGTCCTTGATACACTATGAAGAGACCTTAAAGACAACGTGGTTGCTATGAAGACAACTATTTCTCCACTATATTCAATTTTCAACTTTCCCTTGAACAAGGATAATCTGACAATCGAAGCAATTGAAGAGGCTGTTACGATGTTCCCTCCAGCTACTAGGTCTCATATGCAGGCTCTACAAAGTGAGTTAGAAGTCTTCGTTAACACATGCAAGGAGGAACATACATATACTATCAATGGAAACATTGAAGAACGTAATGGTTCAATGCAAAACTGCTTTAAAGCTGGCTTTCAAAATGTGCCAATTGACTTTAACAGCCGGTTATGGAGTCAGCACAAATGAAAGAGCCTTCATTTAGCTAAATATTGTGAAATGTTCCTTGAGAACAACAATGACAAACATGAAGCTTAACAGCTTCATGCTTTTGAAGTGCGAAGCAGACTTTGGAAACGAAATCAACTTGGAAGATGCTGTAGAAAGGTGGTCTTGCCTGAAGCAAAGACGAATACGTGTCTATGTAAAATAAGTTAAACACAATAAAACCTTTTTTTTATCCATATTCCATTTATATGGATCTTTGGAGTGTATATCATGATAGAATATCATCCATAATTTTATCTAAAATGTACCAAGTCTGCCAACTTGGATCTTGATTTTGCCAACTGTACAGGGATTTCTCAACATTCGGGGGGGAGACTCCCCCCCTGTCCCCCCCCCCCCCTTAGCGAGGGCCCTGCCTACTACATTGTTTCAGTGTTGTTCTGTTCCTTCAATTAAAAAAAAATCCATGAGAATTTCAATACTAAATATTTTATTAATTTCAGGCTCTGAAATTCACCACCAAATTTCTCTATTTACATGTAGCCGCTTGTCCCTTTACATTCAGTCGATGTTTCTTTGTCGTATTTCTTTTTACTTTCCTTATATACATAATGTAAAGTATTGTGACGGGATCGAAAATTCGAATTCGAGTTTTCGACGGGAGAGCACGTTTCAAGCATCCCTGATCAAGAATCAAACATTTTTGAAGTGATGTCTGTGTGTGTGTGTGTCAGTGAGTCTGTGGAGACGATAACTGACGTACGAATGGACTGATTCGAACCAAATTTGGTACAAAAATCACAATCTGTAAACACTGGAAGCCTATTGTTTTTATACGCAATCGAATGTTCAGAACCCCTCTAAATTTTCAAATGAAATTTTGAAAAAATCGTCAAAAAATCAAAACCACTAATAAAATTACGCAAAGAGACATTTCTTATGTAATTTTTCATTGACATAAATTTAAAAATAATTTGACATACATTTTAGAACGCTAACATAAACGAGATATTGCACATTTAAAAAAAAAAAAAAAAAAAAAAAAAAAAAAAAATCAAAAAGTCATATAAAATAAAAAAAAATATTTCCTATTGAGAAACATGCTCACTTTCCATATGTAATACCATGCGATAAATTGGGTAACATCATTCTTGTGGATCTAGCTCGTTCCTTTCATGAAAAAAGATACTTTGAGTAATACTTTTGTATTTGAACGCCAATAGTCATTTATCTGCTGTAAGAATAACTTATTTCTTAGTGCATAACGCTTGGCGAGATTTTGGCGACGAATTTGGCGGAATATCGCCAACTTGGCGACTTTTTGAAATGTTGCCAAATTAACGAAAATCTCACCAAATGGATAAAAATGACGCTAAATCAATGAAAATGACGACTAATTGTCGAAAATTCAATATCTTGGAAAGAATATTAGTATCTACTATAAGAAAAACGTTTTTTTTTTACTGTAAAAGTAGTAAATTCATTACGTTATATAAGGAAAGTCATGTGTTGCCCGCATCAGATTTTTTTTTTGTGATATGCTAGTAATTGTAGAAAGAGTACGTTTCCTCACTTCTCTGGATACACATCTCGTTCTTCTTTCCGATTTCGTGTTTACAATACAATTTTCTTCGAAATTTTTACTTAAAAAATCGCCTATTATTTGTTAGAGTGCTTGGTCTTTTACTAGAAGAATTCAATTTCAGAAATGGAACAGAAGTGAGGTTCAATCTTCTTGACGGGGTTAATTGTAAAAGTTCAGCTCTTAAATCTCTAGCATAGTCCTCCTCCACAAAATGCTCGGAACATACACATGCATTTGAAAAATTCACTTTATCCAATCTTCGGCACTTAATGTACCATTTTTTTCGCATAGATTCATCTTTAGGGAAACTATGAAAAATAATTCCCATACCTTTTGTTGCGATTTGTGTTCTTACATGTAGTAACTGCACAATTCGGCATGATGTTAATGAAATTATAAAGTACTAAATAAAAGTAAAATAGCTACACTTGAATGTGTAAAAGAAATCAAACGATGCAAAACAATATGTAAATCCAAGGTCAATATAAACAATGAAACGGCGGGAAGAGCAGCAAGCAATCGAGAAATTTTGACTGGATGATGACGTCATGCGCAGATTCCGAAAACAGGTGTCGCGTTGCGCATCGCTTTTACGGTCCCCCCCGGTATCTCATATAGTATATAGCTGTGAAAGACCTCCTAATCCTTGTTTATTGGTGGTGAGGGATGGCCAGTTGAACCCTTTATTTTATGCAACGCTTTGCCTTTGAAACCTCTGCTTAATTTCATAACGTTTTTCTGATTAAACATGTTGAATGCCCCAGAATAAGCATCCGATGCTGGTTGGATTACAAAATTGCTTAATCATTCTGTCACCATATAGACATCTTACCATATTAAAGTAACTACTATGTAAACAGAAGTTAAAACGTAAACACATCAAAATACGTTTGTCAAAAAAAGCTAATTAATGAAAGTATATGATCTTTTCGAAAAATTGATAGAACTTATGTCCTGATGACATGAAATTACTTTGGGATATCACAGATATTCTTATCGCCAAGTCAATGATTGGGGGGGGGGCAAGCATTTAACGTAAATATTGGTGCCTTGTCTTTCTAGTTCAGTAGTCTTGCCCAATATTGTCTTAAAGTAATTCAACTATTTTGTACTAGATATAGAAACATATACAGGGCGGGATAGCCATGTGGTTGGAGCTCAAGGGATTGCTCTCGGAGGACCTGAGATCGATTCTCATCGCTGTCCGAATTATTCCCTTGTCTACGCAGAGCACTGGCTCATTAAATCTGTGGGTCCGAAAGTCCTTTCGAAAAGTTGGTGGCAGGGAAGGAGGGTATAGTCCTCGTGGATGTAGCCCCCACTGGAATCCGATCTAAATTGGGTTACACTGTTCCGGCCGCCCAAACAGATACGTTACACATTCTGATAGGTCGGACGGCTTGGGTCGAAAGAAAAGTACAATAAAGATCTATATAATTTATCAATATCACTGAGATTGTAAATGTTCGATTTAGAGTTCGTGTTAAATAGTTAAATATGATAACCTATGAATTTTCAGAAACCATATTGTGCTTCAATTTGCCTGATAAGTCATCTTGTATAATTAGGAGCTCTAGATAGACCTAAAGTGCACAGCCATCGACATTTACCTCCACATTTACCGGGATGCTTAAGAATTTTCTTTCAGAATCCTGTATATATTTTATGAAATTTGGTCGGATATTTTCTGTCGACAGTGGATACATACTTTGCACAGACATACACTCAAACTATTATATTAAAAATAGTTGATTCATGTTCTAAAGGAGCGATTTAAATTCAAATTTTAGATCCCATTACAAAACGTCCCTTATACATGCACTCTACTTTGTATTGCTTAAAAAGTAAAAAGATACGCTAATTTCAATTTCAATGCTTTCTTCCAAAAATTGTCATTTGTTTTGAAGTGTACTTCTCCGATGTTTAGAGGCCCAGCCTATATTGAAATGCAACTTTAAAATGTCAAAAACATCTGGGCGATTTGCAAATCGAGATATAACCCCCCCTTGCTGTTATATAATGGATAAGAGGCATTTCTCTTTTGCTGCAGTCCGTAATGTTTTACAGAGCTTGTAAAGTTCTCGATAGGGTAAATATTTCCTTGAAGATTGAACGGTTTCAAGAAGGGCTATCGGAGAGAGTTGGAATTGCTTTATGGTTTGCTCCATCAGAAAAGGATTTTTACAAGTGCATATATAAATGGAATACTTATATGATGATATGCTTTCTGTGTTCCTTATGCGCATGCATTTTGTATGTGTATGCATATTTTAATATATAATACCAACATTTCAATAATTTTGAAGCGCTAAGAATTTTCATACATTTTATATACTGGTGATTATTTGCATATGTGGTTTTATTTAAAAACTTTAATTTTACATATAAAATTCGAACTCTTCATTGATACACACACTGGTCTTCATAACTTTCCAATTCTACCCTGAAGATCGTAATCACTATATATAATTGTCTAACGCATGCAACGTGCTTTTGTCTTTCTAGACCCTCCAGAAGCCCCCCCCCCCACTCGTAGTCAAGAAAGCTGCATTGTTGCACAAGTAGTGTCTACTGTGATACAGAACCTAAAGGAGAATTTTTGATGTACGGACCCCTCCGGGGAATTAGAAACTGAGGTTTGAATCTGGGGTTTTACGAAAACAGACCCTCCAGATATCCCCTCCCCATGGTAACATAGCAGAATATTTATTTGTAAACTTATAGTATTCGACAACGGTTTAAAATCTTACATATTGGGATTTTCGATTCAACTCCCTGGAGGCGGAGACATAGGTTGTTTTCAAGAAATCTTTTTAGACCCTCCAGAAGCACCCTGGTGATTTAGAAGTCTGAATCTTTGTTTACTCATTGACCAATGGAATATTAATCACTAGACAGCACCTAATAGAACCGGATTTTTTGCATTTCCTTAGGAATGGGCTGAATGTAGGGTAGGGGTAAAGTCTCATATAGAATCTTTACTGAGCTTCAGACTAATCGAGAAGGCTGAAACTCGATCATGTGGTAGAACCTAAGTAGATCAATTTTCAATTGAGACCATTATTTTCGACGCTAAGCACTACACATTGTTAAACAAAATAGAACTCCTTTTAAAGTTGTATATTAATATTTTAAGAGTCTTAGCTTCCCTGTATTTGACAGGCTTAAACACTTGTTTTTTAGATATTCCTCTTGGGTCATAGTTAAATCTAATGCCTTATTCGGTGCTCCAAGTTGCTATAGGCCTCGACCGTCACCCGAGGTAATAAGAAGCTTCCGCACAAAGGACAAGTCCAGTTATTGTAGGTAAGCCTAGATCTGGCCTTTTTATTACGAATACAGGTATCCCCCAAATCTTTGTTCTGTAATCAGGAAGGTAAGTCTGAGTAATCCGTGTTTGGTCAATAGTTATCCGTGTACGTTGTCAACAGTTTGTTTTGCATATATGATTCTTTTAATTGCAGGTTTTTAGGCGTTTATTATCCTACTTGTGTAAAATCCTGAATGTACAAATCAAGAAAACTATTTTGCAAATACTATCCGCTCATACAGGCGATAATTTATTGTGATATGTTGCATATAAAGGTTTTTCATCAGCGATGCGTTACCATCATCTCCTATCCAGAGAGACAGTATGCCAGTCCCGGATCTGCCTTACTCCAAGTGTTTGTAGGTTCTTTCAGGCGCTGTCCAACCATCTTGTGGGGTTTTTCCTTTTCCTCCGAGATCCTTCTAGTTTGGGTAAGTTCCATCATTTGTTGAGATATGAGTCTTGGGATCACATTAGTGTCTTAGCCATCAAATTCAACCACTGTTAATAACCCTAATGAGGGGTGATCCGTTAGAGAATTTGTATAGCTCTTGGTTGGAACATATCCGCCACACCTCATTTTCACACAGCGGTACAAAGATCTTTTGAAGGTTTCATCTCTCAAATATGTTTATTTTGCTTTTCTCCAGTTTCTTGAGTGTCCAGAATTCGAAGCTGTATAAAATGATAGGACGGAGAAGATTTTTATACATTTTATTCTTGGTTTTAAAGACTGATTTGATGCTATCTGAGTGGCTTGGTTTTTGGTCCGTGGTAGCATTAGTTTCCCATCATTAAAGTATTGGTAACTTCAGTTCTAAGGTTGTTGTTACTAGTGATGAGTGTACTCAAGTATGAAAAATGTTTTAAGATAAATAAAATAATATTGAAAGCGCTTCGGATTAAACTTATCTCCCAGGATACTGGCATTCATGTTCATGTTTCAAGCATTTAAGACTGAATTAGTCATTCTCCACAACCTTATAAAATTGTAACACATAACAAGAGTTATTGCAGGTATTAACTAATCAGTATTCTGTGCTGAAGATATATAAAGCTTCAAAACTGACCACAAATATCTGCCTCCAAAACGAATGTATAGTCATGGATCTGTACACGAATGTGTGGTAAATTCATCTTAGGCTTGGAAAATATATTTTTAGATGGGCTTTGTTACGATTAACGCCAGATGATCTGAATTCTCTTGCTAGCTGTTAAAATGTTTCTATTTCTCAAGCATAAGACTTTATTTCTAGATATGTTTCTGAAGAGTTTAATGGGTTGGTGAAGCAATATTACTAAGTTTAATAAGAATTTCTCATTTTTGTCCTAATAATGATTGTTGGCTGTTGGGCAGACTGGGACAGGGGACTAGCTATTCAAGTTCATCTTTGAGTTAAAAAGTTGAACAAAGTGGATCATTTAATTAAAACTCTAGATATTTAAGGTGTTCCATTCTTTTGCATTTGAATGGCAACCTTACGTGCTAAATATATTAAAACCAACACGTTCAGGATTCTTACAGTAAACCTTGATTTGAAAGTGAATTGTTAATGATTTCCATGTTTAAATAATTAAATTAATTGAATACATTTAAATATTAAAATAATATAATTTAATATTTTTTTTAAATTTAAAACATGTGAATCTTAATTACGATTGATTTATGATGAGCTTGAATGTAGTGCCTGCTTATGTATGGTGTGAAAAATATATGCCACTGTGTCTAGTGTGAACACACCGTGTGTCTAGTGTGAACACATCGTGTGTCTAGTGTTTAGTGTCAACACACTATGTGTCTAGTGTTAACAAAAATTCAAAAATTCGAAAATTAACCAATAGAAAAAGCTAAGTATTTTTTTTTAATATTTTTCTACATATATTTAAGCCAATATCATTCAGAAAAAGCAAATGTTTGGTGAAAATATAAGAAATCATGCATTTTAGGGTTAAATTATTATGAATTATAAAAGTTAACAATATAGAACGGTCTCAAAAATTAAGAAAAAACATATTTTATTTTCAAAAAGAGTTAATGTAAATTCTAGAATATTTTTCTAAATTTATCGTTTGTTTTAAAGTGAACTTTGAAGTTTACGAGATGGGAAGTTGCACAAACTACTGTTCCACATAGAATTGGAACACAGCATATTGGAAAGCAACTTTAAAATGTCAAAAGCATCTGGGCCATTTGCAAATCAAGTCTAACTTCCTTTTCGGTTACATAATGGATTAGAGACATATTTCTTTTTCCTAGGCCCATAATGTTTTACCGAGACTGTATAGATCTCGTTGAGGTAAATATTCCTTTGAAGATTGAAAGCTTTCGAAGATGGCTATCAGAAGGGAGTTGGAATCGTTTTGTTTCCCTTCATCTCAAAATGAAATCTGCGAATTTAAGAAAATTCGAGACTTTAAAAATGTAGTAAAAACAAGAACCTTTTGGCTCTTTTTCTTAGTATTGCACATACATTTTATATATGCATATACGTTTTAATATCAAAGAAAACATTTATGACATCATGATTCAAAAAACTATATTTATTTTATTTCATGTTCTTCTATATTGGTTTGTAAATAAAGCGCTTTTTAGATTATAGAGGCCACTTCAATTACAGAAGGAAATATAACCGTTCTAGTATCGCAATAGATAAGAGAGTTACAATAAATAAAATTACTGGTTGTGAGAATATAGCTTTACAATACTTGCTTGAAGAAATCAGATATAGGAAAATTAGGTGACTATAATTGTTTCATGGCCTTTGGGGCCTTTTTCCTTCGGTAAGACGCACTAATTAGAATGCACTATTTTTAACCTGGGGGAGGGGTTTTAAAACGTCCTCGAAACAATTGTAGTCACCTAATTTTTTCTATGTCTGTTTTCTTCAAAGAGGTATTATATCATCATTCCTCTGTAATTTTTTTTATCTGTTTAATTTCCTTGTATATTTTTATCTAAGCCTCATTCCCTTGTAAATTTTATTATGTTTATTCCTCTGTATTCTTTAATTTTATTTTTCTTCCTTTACAAATGTTTGTCTATTTGTTTTCCCTCTCTAACCTCATTCATTTTTTGAACTAATAATATAAAGGTTAGTATTTTTTTCCTCTCTGTTTTATTTTAAATCTCCAATCGATGCTTAAGATTTCATTTAAGATTTCATAACCAGCTTCCCTCGTCTTCGTGAAAGGGGGGGTGGACTTCATAATTTTTCTTTGGATGTTCTAGTTCTGTTTGAATTACTCTACAGGCCCAAATTTAAAAATCTGATATGGGCAGCACATGACTTTCCGTGCGGACTCAAATTCATTTTTTCTTTATTTCTATAATAATTCATTAAAATGAGTTTAATTGCACAAAATAACACTAAATTTGCATTTTTAATTCAATTTCTGTTTTTATTTGGTAATTGGGAATTTTTTCAAAAGTGGCATAACTAAATGCGAAAAATCTCAAATATCTCGAGAACGATTAGTCCTACAGTAATGGAGTTGTTCTTATTCTTTTCCTCATCAAAAATTACGTATAAAACAAGCATTTAATTGATATATTTGAACATACGCAGCTTTTTATTAGATTTTGGCGATTTTTGAGGGCCATTTCTTAAAACAAGGCAGGTTGTTTTTTTCCGAATAATGCTAAAATCTAATCAGCATCAAAGTATCCTATAAGTGACTTATCTACCAAATGTTGTGAAATTTGGTCAATTAGCATTTTAGCTAGAGGGGATACATGACGTTTTTGCTGACCATTTCGCAAAACTGGCAGGTTGTTCTTTTCCGATTAATACCAAAATCTAATCAGCACCAGAGTATCGTAAAAGTAACTTATCTACCAAATTTTGTGAAATTTGGCTAATTAGTATTTTAGCTAGAGTGGATATATGAAATTTTTAGGGGCCATTTCGCAAGAAAAGGCGGGTTCTGTTTCTACGAATCGTACCAAAAACTAATCAGCACCAGGGTCATACCCAAGTAACTTACCTACCAAATTTTATGAAATTCGGTTTATAAATTTTTGAGTTAGAGTGAATACATACATTGCACAGACACACACACAGACGCCCCGCTAAAAATAGTTTTTTCGTATTCTGGAGGTCTCGAAAGGTGTAGATCCGTCGAAAACTCGAGTTTAGATTTTCGACATGATTCCAATACTTGCCCTATACAGTATTATGTATTGCAGGGAAAGTAAAAATAAGGAAATGACGCGACGTGGCCTCAGTGAGCTCCTTACATCAGAGGGGGTCCTTCGAACCTAGGAGTTACACACAGAGATTTTATAATAGGGGTTGTCCCCAGTTTATTGGTTCTTTTTTTTCATTGTGGGTTCGGATTTTCATTTCTACTTTATAGTCACTTTAAAAATAATATGGAGAAATTTTATTTATTTGATTTTATGCAAACTAAAATAATGAATTAAAAGTGCACCATAAAGGCTAAAACTCCTATAAAAACTGTGTGACATCAGTATGATGTCACCTTACATAAAATAAAAGTTGTACAGGATGTTGAAAACGTGATGATGTTATTGGGACCCCAAAATACTACTACTTAGCACCTCTGATCATGTAATTCCGACCATGCTGCCTCACTGGACGACCAGTCTCATGATCTAAGGATTGATCATGCGCCCTTGTTCTGTGATTTAGTGGACAGCATACCATCAACGGGACATATTTCCGCCTTTAAATCTCGACTTTTGATTTTAGGCGGATTTCTATGATATTTAGGCACAGGAAAAATGGAAATGCAAATTTAAACTGTCACAAACATCTGACGATTTGCAAATCAAATTCTTACGTTCCTTAGGGTCACACAGAGGATAAAAGAAATTTTCATTCTTTTTAGTTTCCGGAATATTTTATCCGATCTTACTGTCGACAAAGTAAAAATGATATTTCTCTGAAGATTGAACTTTGAAGGATGGATATCTAAGGAATTTTGAACTGCTTTAAGTTTCCTGGTCATCAAGAAGAAAAACATAAGAACATGAATTGACTCAGTTTTAAAAACGTATGAATAAGTATAATTATTTAGCTTTGTTCTTGCCAGGACGTCTTAGATTGAGATTGAATTAGTTATTATGATGGCCGATGCAGGTAATAGCATCATTATAGTGCTATACGCGTTAATATGGTGAGAGCGATTTTGATTTTCCTGAGAGATATGATTGCTCCGGATTATAGCCACTCAAAATGTGAAATTTACAGCTCCCTCTATTGTTATTGAAAACCTGTAATTGATTGAATCCTTGAAATGCTAGAGTGATATATTTGATTCTAGTTTATATTTGCGAAAGTGACTTTCGCTACCTTAGTACAGTACATGCGACACAGTATACCTTTCGGACAAATTAATAAAATCGAAGCAAATTCGGTATTATTATTTTAATCGGTGAACACCAGAGGCCCATTGAGTTTCGGGTCAACAGGTTAAGGGAATAAATGCCCTCAATATTTTGTTTTCGAAATCTTGGAAATGCTGTACAGCATAATTATTTTTAAGAAAGTTACAAAAATGCATTATATGAAATGCATTATGAAAGTTGTGAAAATGTAGTATGTGATTTTGTTTATTTAAAAGGGGAAGGAGTAATTTATGAAACGCTAATATGCGCTTTTCAAGAGATATTTTATGCTTTTGATGTAAAAGAAATAATTGATGAAAAGTAAAATAAAATAATTATTATCAAATGAGTGAATGCTTCATAACTTTTTTATTTTGAAAGGAGTGGACACAAGTACTTAGAGAGTACAATAATTGTCAAATGCGTGCTTACCTTTAAAGCCCTTCCAGAAGTCCCCCCCCCCCAAATGACATAGAAGATTGCATTTCTTCATACTTATAATATCGACCACAAAACAGAACCTAAATGAGTACGACTTTAGATTTTTATTATTACCCAGACAGTTCAGCTCACCTAAAGGGTATATAGCAGTTATAAGAAATATTTTTGATTTGACCTTCGGGTGCGGAGAAAACGGCGTTAGGAATGTGGTCAAAAAAACTTTCCAGACCCTCCAGGGGACCACGGTTATTTAAAGGGCTGAATATCTTCTCACTTATAGTATCAATCACAGAGTAGAATCTAAAATAACCGGATTTTAGATTTCTTCTCCAGAGGGGAGCAAAATAGGGAAAGGGGGTCTAAAGGTCTTTCCAGACGTTCCAGAAATACCCCCCTCCCCCGAATGACCTAGAAAACTGAATTTTTTTATATTTATAGTATCGATTACAGGATAAAATCTAACAGAGCAAGATTTGAAGTTTGACCTTCGAGGGGTTGCTATTGTTGTTGAGACCCAGACCGTTCGACCTTCCAGAAAGGTGTAATGTAACTCTTTGGACAGCCGGGAAGAGCCACCCAATTCAGACCGGAACCCAGTGGGGGAGGCATCCACACGGACCGTACCCTCCTTCCCCTACCACCAACCTCTCGGAAGAACTTACGGACCCACATGTTTAACGTGACCGTACTCCGCGTGAACACGGCGGCAGTTTTAGCAGCGGAGGGAATCGAACCCGGGATTACCGAGTGCAATTTCCGAGCGCTAACTAGAGGGCTACCGCGGCCTGACCTTCGAGGGATGGGGAACATGAGGTGGGGCTGCAGTCGAAAATACTTTTCATACCTTCCAGTAGCCCACGGTGACTTAAAAAAGGATAAATCTTTTCTCACTTATATTATTGATCACGGGGTAGAACTTAAAAGAGCCATATTTTATATTTTTCCTCCGGAGCCGAGCAAAATGGCATACATAAGAGGGATGGAGGCGAAAGTTCTTTTCAAACCCTCCAGAAGCTAAGAAGGACCTAGAAGCCCTTGAGACCTAAAAGGTTGAAACTTTGGGCATTTCTGGTATCAACCACGGCGCATAACAGTAGTCAACTTTTGATAAATGCAACTATTTTCCTCACTAAGAACTATACATTGTTAAACAAAATATATATTTAAAAAGATAAGTTGGAACTTAATTTTTTCCACCTCTTTATTCCCATTACAGTGTTCACCATTTCATTTCTACAAACTACCTGAGAAATACTACATATCTATATGTCTTCTTCAGCAATTACTTTGTTCAAAATAACGTGACGCATAAAATCGTGAATAACCTAGCATACCCGAGGGATTAAAACAAACTCAAAGATTCCAAACAAACGGATTTTATGATTTTAATGCACCGGGAAAGAGGACGGCTTCACAGAGAAATGGATTTTTTCGTCTTCATCCATAAATAAAGACGTTTCACGTTATTGGTTTTTACTCTCGTCTTCATTTCTTACCTCCTGTCTTCTTCTTTATCCCCTTTTCTGAATCTTCAGCGTAAAAGAGCACTTTAAGATTGTGGGGTTTTAGGCCTATTATGAGTATCAATATCGCGTAGACGATATTTACTGGACAAAGTTATTTAGCAATTGACTTTAAAATTGAAACTTTAACCGCAGCTTATGGGTGCCATACGATTTTATGTGTATATGCTATTGTACAGAGAAAATATTGTTCCCTTGAAGACCATTTTTAAGTTCGTGATTTTGACAGGAGCGCACGGAAACATTTTCGGAGAGATGTGTGTGTGTGTAAGTGTGCATGTGCCTGTGTGTCTCTCATTGGGACAGGACAACAGACAAAAGACATCGCTTTGGAATTGTAGATAGAACTTGTGAAAAATATAGGGTGATTGAAAAATGCACATCAAATTTTAAAATCCAATAATGTACCGAGAAATGAAAATAATGGAACATTTTTCAGTCAGGTGACACAACTATACCCTCAAAAATATACCAGAAATGTTGTTCGCTGTTTTTATGAATGCATCAATCGATCATTACAAACCTATTTCTTACCAATCGATGAACATGGTGTCTTTCTAGAGTGATACATTTTTATCAATCAATAAGCATAGCATTTTCTAGAGTGAAACATTTTTTATCAATCGACGAGCATGGCGTTTCCTAGGGTGAAATGTTATTTTTATCAATCGACGAGCATGGCGTTTTCCTAGAGTGAACCATTTTTCTTATTATTCAACGAGTATGGCGTTTTCCTAGAGCGAAACATTGTTTTTATCAATCGACGAGCATGGCGTTTTCCTAGAGTGAACCATTGTTTTTATCAATTGACGAGCATGGCGTTTTCCTAGAGCGAAATATTTTTTTATCAATCGAAGAGCATGACATTTTCCCAGAGTGAAATATATATAGATACTTTTTATTTTAGAGCAATATTACTCTTGCTATACCTATGAAAATGTCATTAGAAGTTTTAAAAACGCACCCATGCTCAAAACCCCTTTTACAAACCCCTAGCAATTCAATAATTATGAAAACGAGGGCAGTGAAGCGTTTTTGAGGAACTGGATCTCTCGAATGCAAAGCGAGAACAAGGAGGCATTTCATTTAAACTTCAAATAAACTGTAATTGATCAATCATTTGGGTTTTAGAGTATGGCATTTTTTTCTGAAACCCTTTACTCATAAGAATGTCTATAGAAATATTTTGCACTATAATAAAAAAATATTTCCTAGTAATCATCTGAAGTATTGAAATCTTTGATTCCATTTCTTTTAAATATAGCAGTCTTTAGCACCGTGATTTTATATTCCCTATTGGATAGATGATAATGTAAGGCTTTGACCAAACATTTCAAGATCTATATAAATTGCACAAAACTGAGTGAGCCACTGAGGGGGGGGGGTGATGCATTAAACTTATCGATCACTGCCAGCTAGAATCTTGGGGTTAAGGAATGAGGAAAAAAAAAACTGAAAACCACGTTGACTAATTATCGAGAACTACTTCCACTGCAGCCAGAATCCTACCTTTTGTCTCTTTCGATCCGCCTCAGCATCCAGATTAGCGGAAACATGCAATGGTTCGAAAATTAGAATGAGGTTACGAGGATGCAAAGGAACAGTTAAAACATTCAAAAAACATCTGTCAAAATTATCGAGCACTTCCATTCGAGCCAGAATCTTGAGTTTGGTTGCATTTAATTTCTCTAAACCTTCAGATCAATGAAGAAATCGAAAATTTCATAAATGCGATTCAGGTGTGACGATACGAAGGGATTTATAAAAAATTACACCACATTGCCTCTCAAAGACGTACGTCATTTCATTTTCATGCCTAAATTTGGCACGGGTTTTGATATTCAGGTCTTTTATCAAGTGTGTAGGTTTGTAAACCATACACGTTCAGTGACCACTAGCCCTTCAAAACGTACGGATGGCCAGTTTGTAATAACAGCACGTGTAATCGAACATTGAAAACTATTCACATATATTCTTATACCACATCCATATAAGTAACAACAAAATATCTTATTCCCATATTAAACAGTATTTTTATATTTGAGTTTAACACTATCTGAGGAAATCTTCATACTTGTTTTCCTCAACCATTGCTTTATTCGAACTTACCAGACGTACAGAATCAGGAATGAACCAGCCAGTATACCCGAGGGATTAAAATAAACTCAGACTCACAATAAACGGATTTGATGCTTTCAATGTTTACACATTTCCTGAAGAATGCTGACATCGAAGTTGGTTTCCCAAATAAATGGATTTTCTTCTTCATTCATATATAAGGACTATTCACGTATTGACTGCCACTTCTCTTCGTTTTTAACCGTATTTTTTATTTCTCCTCCAGAGAAAAATCAATCTAAACGTCACAGATTTTAGGTTTATTAAGGGTTTCAGTATCGTTAACCAGGTATTTATTCAGTGAATTTACGTAGCTTCTATCTTGGACTGTGAATTTTAATTGCATCATGTTTTTTTTTACATAATATTTTAATTAAATTCAGTGTATTAGTTATATCTATATTTAAGAATGCTTTTCTGCTTAATTTTGGTTATGTTCAATAATAAATAATTGCAAAAGTGTACGCATATAAAATTGTACGTTTTATGCAAAAGTGTATGAAAGTATATAAAAACAAAAATGTATATAAAAGTATATAAAAATGCGAAAATAAAAGTATACGCATATAAAAGTATACATTACAGTGTACGTTATAGTGTACGCATGAATTTTCGCAGTAATTCAAAATTAAATCAAAGTTAATGCTATACAATATTATTTCATCTCATCAACTCGATAATTTAGCATATACATTGTAATTCGAAACTATTTGTACAAACTTAAATGGGGGAAATTGGAACATTAAAACAAACCCTGTTTGTTAGTGAATATAAGCCCGCAGACAACAAACACCTTTGTATGCTAGAGTGATCTATTGGTATATAAATGAAATGCAGTCAGTTTGAATGACATTTTTATTTACGAGTAGTTTTGTTGCTGTTTTACAGTAGTCTTACTTACAAGTTTTACACAGATATCGGTGCAAACCCGCTAACTTTTGGTGATTTGGCACGTGTCAAGGGCGCTATTGTTCGGTGACTGGACACGCGTCAAGCATGCGTGACACCGTGGGTGACGTCTGTTTACATTGAAAATTTGATGAAAAGTTAATTGAAAAAAGGGTTTGTTTTGGTGTTCTCAGTCTCCCATTAAAGTTTGTAGAGAATTTCAAATCATCTACTATTTAGCATATCGAAATGTTTCTATTTTCTTTACAATGCACCTATATGATAATTATCTAACATGTATTTGTCTTTACAGACCCCTCATAAGTCTCGGTGACCTAGAAAGCTGAATATTTGTACATCTATAGTAACTACTTCGGGACAGAATCTAACGGAGTCAGAATCTAATAGAGTTTCAATTCCCTTAAGGGCTGAAGAAAACGGAGGATTTTAAAAATATTTTCCACACACTCCAGAAGCTCCCTCTTACTATGAACTAAAGGTTGAATCTTTGCATACTTTTAGCATGCCAACTGGTCAGAAACAAATTGTGCTGGATTTTTAATTTCTCGCCCCGGGACGCACAAAGGAAGGTGTGTGTGTGTCTTAAAGTTTTTCCATATCCTCAAACAGCACCCAGTGACTTAGATGATTTAATATGTACAATTTTATAGTTACACTTTTACACTTATATATAGTTGTAAACGACATAATCTAATGGAACCGGATTTTCAAGAAACCCTGTAACACAGGCTGACGTATGGCCAACATCCTGTAATATTCAGTGAGAAATGCTTCTGCGACAAGAAGTAAGCACCAGTGCCACTCTCCTTGCTGACTTCGGTGGAACGCACCTGTTTTGGCGCGCTTATCGCCATCTTACGGTGAAAACCCGATATTCTTGTGTCCATCCCTTCTACAATTTATCCATTTTTT
This sequence comes from Amaurobius ferox, assembly GCA_951213105.1. Taxonomy (NCBI): domain Eukaryota; kingdom Metazoa; phylum Arthropoda; class Arachnida; order Araneae; family Amaurobiidae; genus Amaurobius; species Amaurobius ferox. The sequence goes on along the minus strand of OX578138.1, from coordinate 52,325,904 downwards.
TCCTTTATTCTTGTTCATTTAAGATTATAAATATTCGTATCCCTTTTCAAAAGTTATTAGAGCAGTTTACTATAGAACATCCTTCCATTTTGTTGCGAATTTATACCACAATATCCTATATCGAATTACTGTGCAATTGAAACCAATGGGCAGGTATGATACAAAATGGCAGATGCCCCAGCTCCCTATATATAAGCCTGACAAGAAACGGAATTGGATCCCCTTAAGCCCTCTAGAATCTGATTCCTAATCCATATCAGTTATAATCGAAGCTATATCTATAGCTGCTTCCTAGAAATATATATTTCAAGTAAACTGCAAACTTTCGAATCAGGAAGTGACACTACCAGAACGCTCCAGAGAGCCTTAGTGGAAAGCCTTAGTGAGTCCATTCACCCTCTCCAGAATTAAATATTGAATCCATATCAGTAATCATCTAAGCTCTATCTGTAACCCATCCTGAAAAATAGATGTTTCAAAGAAAAATATTGAACTGAAAGTGGAAAAGTAACCGGAAGTGAAACTGCTAGTGAATCACCCGACCTCATCTAGAGTTTGAATATATAAGTAACATGAAAAGTAAAATTTACATTTTGAAATTGGAATGGGAAAATAACTGAAATTGGGAATCTTTAGAAACCCCCCTCCAGAATTTGCTGCTGAATCCATATTAGTCACCATCTAATTTCTATCTATAACAGATTTCGTGAAATAGATACTTTCAAAAAATTTTTCAAACAGACAGTATGTTAAAATGTTTACCACTAATAACAAGAAATTATTTTTACCATGGAAAACGATATTGTACTGATATTTCAACAGAACACTATCTGATGATATTCATATTTTTATTATTATTATCTATAACATTATTTGAATTTACCAGACGTATACAATCGGAAATAAAGTACTATACCCGAGGGATTAAAACAAACTCAAACTTACAACAAACTTATTTGATGCTTCCAATGCTTACACATTTCCTGAAGAATGCTGACATCGAAGTTTGTTTTCCAAATAAATGGATTTTTCTTCTTCATTCATAAATAAAGACTATTCACATATTAACTTTATCGCTTCACTCCGTTCCGTACCTTCTTCTTTCTATTTCCGTTAGATAAAAATAGCACTCTAAGTTTGAGAGTTTTTAAGTTTATTAGGGGCTTCAGTATTTCGCAGAAGTTATATTTTTAGCAGATTCCTCTAGCTTCTGGCATTTGTTGTAGATTTTATCGCATCTCATGGGTTCTATATATTATGTTAATTAAATATAGGTGTATAAGATGTAATTGCGCATAAGAATGCTTGTTTTAAATTTTGGCTCTATTAAACAATAAATGGTTTTAAAGCTGCACTATGCATTTTCGCATAGAAATTCGCGTGTCCTGTATTTTCGCATAGAAATTCAAAAGTAAAATTAACGTTGAACAATATTCCATCTGTCAGATCGATAATCACTGTATATAATTCTCTAACGTTTTTAGGATTTTGTCTTTCCACACCTTTTGGAAGCCCCTTGGTGATTCAGAAGACTGAATTTCTGCAACAATCAGAAAGTATTTTCAGACCCTTAAGCAGTTCTTCGGTAACCCTGGGGGGCTAGATATTTGCACACTCACAGTATCGATCGCTAGACCGAATCTAAAGGAACCGGATTTTCGATTTTTCTCCAAAAATGAACAAAATGAGGGGGGGGGGGGGGTAAAGTCTCTCTGAACTTCTAGGGCAAAAATATCTGAAACTTGACTGCGGGTCAGAATCGAACAGGACCACTTTTCAATCAATGCAACTTGACGCTAAGCATCATGCATTATTAAGCAAAATAAAACATATTAAATATAGTTGGAATTTATATTTTTAGAATTGTTAGTTTAGCTGTTATTGACAAGCTTAAATACTAGTTAAGAAAATATGTAATAAATACGGCTGTTCCCTATAATGCATAGTATATATCCATGTAAGAAAAGCATAGTATTCGTATGAAATTTCATCTTTCGGATTCTGATATCTGATAGGCTCATACGTTTTGACCATATACCAGAAAACAAATTTACCATTTTCCAATGATGTCTATTTGTTTTGGTGTAGGATAACGTTACATAAAATTGATGGATTCCTATGAAATTTAACTCAGTTACTGCACTAAATTAATATTAAGTCTTAGTGTAAATACAACATGCAATAAAATTTAGGATTCAACCAGTTTCCAGGGGAAAACCACTCTTCTTCAGGATAAGCAAGGAGCGTAATCTAAGTTATTCAAGCAAATTCGGCATCTTTAATGGAATAGCATACGTGACAGATGGTAGAAAAAAGGTTTTCACCATATGGTGTCCAAAGATTGTCACCGAAGTTTGTCACCAAAAGTTGTCACCGCGACCATAGTTTTCGGGTGAAATGTAACAGGAAATATCCGTGAGGCAGGAAAACGAGAGACTGGATACTAAGGATAAACGATAAAAACCAGTAAGTAAAGAATAAACCAGAACAAGATGGTAGGAGAAAGGATAGGAGAACGAATAGAAACAACGGAATAGTGAACAAATATACTAAAACAATAAGAACCAACGGCTCTACCGGGCTGAAAACAACGGTTCGCGTTAGATCACCGAAGTCAAGCAGCACCGGGCGCGGTTAGTACTTGGGTGGGTGACTAGCTGGGAACACCGCGTGCTGTTGGCACATTTCAGGCGCGGTAGCCGGGTGGTTTGCGTCCTGGATTTGCACGCTGCCACAACTGCCGCCGTGTTCATGCGGAGTATGATCACGTTAAATATGTGGGTCCGTAAGTCCTTTCGTGAGGTTGGTTTTAGGGGAAGGAGGGTACGGTCCCTGTGGATGCCTCCGCCACAGGGTTCCGGTCTAAATTGTGTGGCACTTCCCGGCCGTCCAAACGGTTACCTTACACCTTTCTGGCAGGTTGGACCGTCTGGGTCTCATCAACAACAACTAAAACAATAAAGTAAAAACATGAGATACCAGCTGCAAAAACTCAAGAAAAATAAGTAGAATATAATTGCAAACGACGTAAAACATTTGGGAAAACAGGAGTAACAGTGTAACGTGAATATAAAGAAACTAACTGATTTGAGAGACCGCATGAACAAATTTGTCAAGTAAAATTGCTGAAAAATAACTAAAATGGAAAAAAAGGACGACAAATAACAACAAAAAAATGAAAGAGACATAAAAGAATGAAGTCCGGAATGAAAAATTGTACCAGAGATTTTCAAACGGAAGGGACAATGATATGTAACAAGGGAGTTTGTTTGAGATACAAAAAAAAAAAATGAATTAGATATAAAAATTAGCTTGGTTTTCGAAAAATTAAGAACATTATTTGAGTTCCAAGAATGTTCAGCAATTGGAAACTTGGATATCTCTTGTTTAGAAACATATTATGGTCGATTATTGCAATTCGTTAACGAATGAGATAAATCGATTTTCAGCTCCTTCGGTTCAGAAGAAAGTTGTCAATATGTAAATATAAATATTTTTTAAAAATCGAAAAAAATTTATAAAAGTAATTATTTTTAAATAGACAGCAACCTGATATGTATTTTGTAATTAGCAGCAAATAACATAATTTTATGGTACGCCGTTTTTGGGAAAAGTCACGTTATTTTATGGGAAATGGAAATTAAAATCCTTTAAAATTACACACCACAATTATTAAATGATTTAAGTATTTTTAATTAGAAAGTAGTAAAAGTCATCATGAGTAGATAGGTCAATATACAAATCATTGTAACTTTCGAAGGGGAGCGTGAAATCTGTTGAACAAATCAAAGAGGTTTTTTGAAATTTGGAATGCTCTTTTTAAGAGATAATTTCAATAAAACAAACGCTTTTGAGTTATAATGCTCTCATTTGTACTGTTGTTTTCACGTAATATACAAGTGTGTTTACCTCGAGGGAAGTCATATATGGACTCACATCGGATCATGGGGGGGGGGGGGGCGGAGTCAAGTTGGCCGGTGTTGCGCCAGCCTGTATATTTAGGACGCGATATAGCTCTCTGAGAAATTAGCACCCTATACAGAAACTTAGAAAAGCCTCATTAACTTGTGAATGTCTTGGTCAAAAACTTATATTCACGAACTTTCGAAAAATCGATTAGTTGGCGATATTTCGCCAAATTAATTGCCAAATTTGTCGGCAAGGTCAAACGATCTGAATTTTATAGTAAACAACTGGTAACTGTAAATGTTTCCAACTTGACGTTTATAAGACAAGGAAAGAAATGAGAAGAATTTGTAATAATATGCTTCCAAAATAAGATAAATGTTTTGTTGCAGACTTTCTTTCCACAATGATGAACAAGGAAACTTGATCGCTATCTTACATTAAACATAAAAATATTCTGTCTGAATGTACGAGGTTATTGAACTTATAGTTTTAAAGCAGAAGACAATCTTTAATCTGGATTCTCAGAATACAAAGCTCAAGTACCTATCTCAAATGCATCTAACTGGAAAGTTCCCAATGTTCAGCAATGCCCAAATATTATTACACTGCAACATATCTATACTAACCATTACTGAAAGATATTTAAGATTGATATTAATATATTTATGCCTGAACTCTCTTAGCCCAACCATCTTCTTCAGCAATTACTTTCTTTGAAAGGACCTGGGGTATAAAACCGTGAATAACCTAGCATTTTCCAAGAATAAAAACTAATTCAAAGACTCCGAACAAGCACATTTGATGTTTTCAATGCTTGCACTTTTCAAGAAGAGTGCAGACTTCGAAGTTAGTTTCACAAAGTAATGGAATGTTCTTCATTCATAAATACTGTTCATGTTATTGGCTTTATTTTAAGTTACGGATATTAAGTCTTTTATCATTCTATGTATATTTTTACTTTTCCTACACACATAGTGTAATATATAGGGAAAGTATTGTGACGGGGTCGAAAATTTGAAAGCGAATTTTTGACGGAAGAGCACATTTCAAGCACACCTGAATTCGAATCGAACGTTTTAAGATGATGTTTGTGTATATGTACATCAGTGTGTGTGTGTGTGTGTGTGTGTGTGTAGGTCATATTTCATGAACAAATAGAGCAGTTTGTGTGCATATATGTTAGTGTGTGTGTGTGTGTGTTAATGAATGTGTTAGTGAGTTTGTGGAGGTCATATCTCACGAACAAATGGAGGAATTTGACAAAAATTTGATAAGAGTATTACAATCAGTGAATATCGAAACCCTATTATTAATGCGATTTTAAATGCGGTCTAATGTTCGGACCCCCCCCCCCCCCCCAAAATATTTTTGAATGAATTTTTGAAAAAGTCATTAAAAGTTTACGTGACCTTGGCGATAAATTTAGAGCTATATTGGCGACTTTTTTAAATGTCGCCAAATTGGAAAAAATAATTCATAGTTTACGAAAATGAAGTCAAAATGGATAAAAATTCAATATTTCCAAATAATTAAAATCGTTTAATATATGGACTATATTGTTTAGCGTGTACTAGCAATATTTCTATTTGTCAAACAAAATTTGCGCGAAATATGTTTATTTGGTACTTCGAAATTGGAGTTTTAAGGTTTTTTGTGGGTTTTATTAGTGCGTAGAAGATATTCATGTACACGACTGTGTGTGTGTATGTATGTTTGTGTGTGTGTGTATTAGTGAGTCTGTGTAGGTCATATCTCATGAACAAATGGGGCAATTTGACAAAAATTTGATAAGAGTGTTACAATCAGTGAATACTGGAACCCTATAATTAATGCGATTTTAAATGCGGTCTAATGTTCGGAACCCCTCCAAATTTTCGAATGAATTTTTTAAAAAAGTCATTAAAAATTTAGATGTACTTGGCAATAATTTAGAGATATATTGCCGACTTGGCGATTTATTAAAATGTCGCCAAATTGACAAAATGTGGCCAAATTGGGAAAAATAACATCTAGTTTACGAAAATGAAGTTAAAATGGATAAAAATTTAATATTCTCAAATAGTTAAAATCGTTTAATATATGGACTGTATTGTTTAGGTTGTACTAGCAATATTTCTAATTATCAAACCAAATTTGCGCAAAATAAGTTTATTTGGTACTTCAAAATTGCAGTTTTTAGATTTTTTATAGGTTTTATTACTGCAAAGAAGGTATTCACTAAGCAAAATCATTTAACGTCTGGCTTAGAATACAATTTCCAGACGCCAATTTACAGCGGCCCTGACCCGATAGGTTAGTAAGCATCCACGCAATTGGTTCAAAGTTCAACCAATAAGGAAGGTGTGTTGCCGCATAGTCCTGAGGTTAGCCAATGATCCCTAAGAGGCGTATCAGACCTGAGGTAAAAAGAGGTGGCAACTGACATAAAGTTCTACAGAGACAGAACAAGAATAGAGAGAATACAGATGAGAATCTAGATGGAGTGCAGTTAGAGTCGATAATAGACATGCAGAATCTCATCTGTATTGATCTGGTTCTACAGAGACAGATTAATACAGATGAGAATATAGTTGGAGATAAGAGAACAGAGTCGGGATTCAGACATGCATTAAGTTCGGCACAAGTGTATAAAGAGATGCATACAGTTTTTCATACAGAGCAGTTAGAATAGATAGACAGAAGCAAAATAGATCCACATAATCCATTCAGAATAGATTTCACACAGACATATGCTGCATGCGAGATGCAGATATGCATCAATAAGAGGCCGTGGTCACATAGAGATAGTGAAACAAACAAGTTTCGATTATCAATGCAATGCAGGCCAAACGTCTAACGACAACAAGAAGGTATGTGAAAACAGATTATAAAAGGTCATAGTTTAGAAATTTTTGTACTCCTGGTCTCACATGTCAGTCTCCTCCGTAAATATTTAAGTCAAATTGTTGTAATCTAATTTTGATTATAAGGTGCTTAATAAATATGTATTTTAAAGTTAAAATAGGTAAAGTTAATTGTGTAGTTTTATGTTAATATATTTTATTCCAGGAAATCGCACTAAAGATTAAATGGTGGGTTTTAAAGCGGCACAATGCGACGTTTACGACTATACGATAAAGACCACGTTAATTATGGTTAATTTAATAATTCTAAAATCCAACATAAAGTGTCTTCTTAAAGTGCCTCACAGCAATAAAAATAAGAAAATTTTTACCTTGATTCTTAAAATATAACGCACAGATATATCTTTAATGTCAGAAAATTATAATGTTCATCATATACAACATGATAATATATTATCAGAGTATTGCATATTTTGCCTTGGACTATATCCCAAAAGATAGCTTACTGGCTAAGAAAGGTGTAAATATTTTACAGAAACCTCAAGGACCCATTACTTTTCATTTATCAAATCTATACTCATCTTAACGTGTGCAACGCATTAGATACTTTTAGTGAACCGACGTGGTGGCTGAGTGGTCATGGCAAGCGTTTCCTTGTGCTCGCTCAGCTGTCAGGTTGTGGGTTCGAGTCCCACCTGCGGGCATGGATGCTGTGTTGTTGAGCTCAGTATGTTCCTCCCCCAATGGTGCACCGGAGCAGTGTTATGTGACGGCTAAATGGTTCACTCTTCTGGTCGATGTATAGGCGAATGATGAAATATGTTGTCGCATGGTAAACCCATGATCCAATATTTTCGGGGTTGCGATCTAGAGTTTACTTATTTATTTTGGGGGTCAGCCTTTTCGCTTGACCAGCTGCTCTCCTCGGAATAGGAAACAGGATGTGGGTTAGTTTTCTTTAGATATCATTTTCACCGAAAGATGTAACGTTTGTCCTTTTTCGGACGGATCATAGGGTTTTCGGCCAGCTTTGAATTGGTGCCCGAAAGAATATCAGTTTCGCAGGGGCTTGAGAAGGGGCTTTTTGTTTCTGGAAGGCCTAAAGCTAATGACGCTGCTTTGGGGTCGTGGGGTTAAGACCCAGAATCCAATGAGATAGTTGTAGGCGCCTCAGGGGCGTGTTTTAAAATCTTGGAGAGAGAGAGTTTTCAGAAATTTGAAAAAAGGAACGAGGAGAAGGATTTGTGTTGTGAGTGAAAATAGTCGGCTCCCTATCATGGTCCTCTGAAAAGAGAGATGCTGCTCAACTGCCAGTGATGTTGGTGAGTTATACATTTAAGGGCCTGTGCCTGATTTGCATCTTTTATCTCTCTCTCCCTCTCCAATTAAATAACTACTAATTAACGCCAATTAAATATCTACTTGTTAACTCCAAATGAATTATTTACTAGTAAAAGTCAGATGTTTTCATGATAGCTTACCATCTGTTCCAATTAGTGTATGTGACTCCTTACCATTGTTTATTTTGAATTGTTATTAGAATGGATTATCAATACATTCATGTTAAGAGGAGCATTTTGTGTATTGTGTTATTTGTACATAGATTTAAATATTGTAAATAAATTAATGTTATTATTTAAAAACACGGCCTTATTCTTTTTCGCGCTCTTACCGGGCGTGTCCTAAAAAGGAAGTTACTTTAGGACATATGTTATGTTCTTGTACAATTATAATAAATAGATATTTTTAGTAATGTTGTTCAGAAATAGAAACTTTGTAGTCTAATTAGTCAAATGCCTGTCATTTGTAATAAAGTAAAAATATTTTACATATTACTTTAAACGTTATTCATATATCGGGTGTAAGTCTCAAAGAGTTCTCCTTAAATAAAAGATCTTCTTCGGCAGTTTACTCTGAATGCACCAGCCACTAAAAATCGTGAATAAACCAGCTTTATCGAAATTAAAAATATTTAGACCTCAAACGTATTTGACGTTTTCAGAGCTCAGAAAAAAAGCTGGCATAGAAGTTGGTTTCACAAATAAATGGATTTTTATCCGCTTCATACATAAATAAAGGCTGTTCTCGTTATTGGCTTTATTCTCCTCTTCGTTTCTTACTTTTTCCTTCTTTAGTTCTCTTTTACGATTCTTCGGAGTAAAAACTTTCTAAAGCTTGAGTGTTCTAGGTTTATTAAGGGTTTTAATATAGCGCACATGGTATTTACGAAGCGAATTTATCTATCTGTTGGCTTTTAAACGGAGTTTTTAAACGAATACAAAGAGTTCCATGCATTTTTACTTTTCTAGCAATGCGTAGTGTGCATGACTAAAAGCTTGGTGAGGGAGTTAAAATATGACTTTCTGAATTTGAGGTATTTAAGCGTTACATGCATCTTTGGATGCGAATCAATTATTTTTGTCAATGATGTCTATGCGTCCATCTGATGTTATGCATCTGTTGAGCAAATTAAGCAAATTGAATGAAATTTTGTACTATCATCTCACTCTATGAACGTCATAGATCTATTGATTTTTAAGATGAACGGACCACACGAATGCCCACAATAATTTTTTTAATGATGCCTGTGTGTTTATCTGTGTTTTTGCTATCTCTCGAACAAAATGAGCAAATTGAATAGAATTTTGTACTATCATTTCCCTCGATGGGCGTCATAGCTCAATTGATTTTGAAGGTGAACGGACCAGACGAATGCCCGCTATTTTTTGAACATTTTTACTTTCCTTATATACAATAATGTCTAAGGAAAGTATTGTGACGGGGTCGAAAATTCGAATTCGAGTTTTCGACGGGAGAGCAGGTTTCAAGCATCCCTGATCACGAATCGAACATTTTTGAAGTGATGTCTCTCTGTGTGTGTAAAAGTATGTGTGTGTGTGTGTGTGTGTGTGTGTGTGTGTGTGAAAGTATGTGTGTGTGTGTGGGGGGGGGTGTCAGTGAGTCTGTGGAGACGATAACTGACGAACGAATGGACCGATTCGAACGAAATTTGGTACAAAAATTACAATCCATAAACACTGGAAGTCTATTGTTTTTATTCGCAATCGAATGTTCAGAACCCCCCTAAATTTTCGAGTGAAATTTTTAAAAAATCGTCAAAAAATCAAAATCTCTAATAAAGTTAAACAAATAGACATTTCTTATTTAATTATCTAAAATTTAAATATAAATTTTAGAACGCTAACATGAACTGTTCTCGAGATATTGCATATTTTTCAAAAAATTATCAAAAAATCATGTAAAATAAAAAACAATATTTCCTATTGAGAAACATGTTCACTTTTCATATGTAATACCATGCAATAAATTGGGTGACATCATTCTCGTGGATCTAGCTCGTTCCATTCATTAAAAAAGATACCTTGAGTAATACTTTTGTACTTGAACGCCAATAGTCATTTATTTGCTCTAAGAATAACTTATTTCTTCCTCCATAACGCTTGACGAGATTTTGGCGACGAATTAGGTGGAATGTCGCCAACTTAGTGACTTTTTTAAATGTTGCTAAAGTAACGAAAAACTCGCCAAATGGATAAAAATAACGCTAAATCAATGAAATTAACGACTCATTGACGAAAATTCAATAACTTGGAAAGAATATAAATATCTACTATAAAAATAATATATTTTTTTTACTGTAAAAGTAGTAAATTCATTGCAATACATAAGGAAAGTCATGTGCTGACCACATCAGATTTTTTTTTCTGAAAATAGCGAAAACGTTACAAATAGATGCCATATTATGATGACGAAAAGTTATGTTTTAAATCATCGCGGAGATCAATAATTTAAAAGCAACTTAAGCCCGAATGATATAAGATACTAACATGTGACATCTAAAATATAAACTATCATAAATTTATATCCGTCATTATTTTCATGTTTGTGAATGTTTTGTATGTAGCCTTGATCCAATGACGTTTCTAATATATTGGTAATTGTATCAGTAAAACTTAAAAACGTGCAGTGCGATATATAATAGCATCATCCTGGAGTGCGGTATTTAATTTATTTCTGAAAGAAGTCGGAAACGTCAGATTTTATGTTTGCGTGGCTCAACACGAATTTCTCATTCCAGAATATCCACTTTCAAAAATATTTTTTTCCTTTGCAAGTTTTGTAAGAAATACATTTAAAAATCTGTAACGTAGGTCCAAGCGATCACAAATATAGTGTGTTCATTTCAAAAGGATTGATAAAAATATTCCGATTGATGCAAGTTTGACAACGTGCCTCTTTCGGGGAGTAGCTTTCTCCCACCCCTTCCCTTGGGTGGGCTAATAATGTCACAAACACAAAAATTGTGTCCCGGATATTCTCACTACAGTGATTAAAACTGTTGCGTTTCTTGATCATTGGCTATAAATAACTACTTTTATGCACAATTATGTCACCTTTCGTCCTATGCTACCATGTTAAAACAATATAAAATTTCGAATAAATTTAGAAGTTTTCACTCGAATTCCAAAAAATTCTATCTATATCTAAATTTTTCAATAACAGAGCCAGATATAAAATTTCGTAAAAATACATTAATATTTGTGATAGCTATCTTGTACGTAAGAAATCGACCACAGACAGACAGACATCACTCCAAAAATAGTCAAAACGTGTTAAGGAAGTACTAGAACATATGTTGGCATCAACATCTCGAAATCAAAAATTTTCTTGAAACTTTCTCTATACTACTTTGAGAAAGTAAAAATCTTGAAAAGTCAGAAAATCATTTTACAGATATTAATCAAACTTTATTGAAAAGAATGTTTGTTCTCTGAGCTTCGGCTGGTACAGGGATATTTAGTTTGTTCGCAGTAATAAATCAATTGGTTTTAAAATTTTGCAACATTTAATTTAAAAGTATTAAATACTATAGTACTTTTATACAAATAGTTCTGAGTCTGTCCTTAGCTTTTCAAGAAGTACGTTTGTACTAAATTTCGTAACTATAGGCGACCTGGATATTTTTAAATATATATATATATATAAATACAGGGTGTCGCAAAAACATGGACCTCTGTTTTATTCCTTAAATATTGATCTTAGACATGTATAATAAATTACAAAGTTGCGTAAAAAAGGTACATCATTTTATGAAATCGATAAAGATTTTCAGGGGATTAAATCTGAAGAAATGCAAAATTTAAATTGTTATACGGCCCCCGTACAAAAACATTTCCAATGAGTAAAATGTGCCCCATACATCAATAAGGTGGTGTACGAAATTTCAGCATTTTATCATAAAAAGTCCCAGAGATATGTTTAAACAAAGTTGGTGAGGGATTAATCACAAATTAAAATGTAAAGGCAAGAGTGCAAATGACGCAACGCAGAAATGCATCATAGGCAAATAATATCTGCCTCTTATCTTTAATGGATCTTTGGCATGGATGGAAAAAATTTTGAACAAGCTTTGCAATCTTTGTGTAAAGTTATTATATCTACATAGTGTAGATACTTTTGTACCAATAAATAGCAAAATTATTATTTATTTATGTAATCATTGTTTGCTTTCGTAATTTATGTATGACCCCTGAAGCGCGATCTGCCGACATGATGTTTCCCCTCTGAGAACCCACGTCGATGCATCGAATAGTGGTTTAAGTTAGCATTTTTGTATTTTAATATCTCTGGGACTTTTTATGATAAAATGTTGAAAGTTTGTACATCACCTTATTAGTGTATGGGGCACATTTTACTCATTGGAAATGCTCTTGTACGGGGGCTGTATAAAAATTTAAATTTTGTATTTCTTAAAACCTAATTCCCTTGAAAATTTTAATCGATTTCATAAAATTCTGTAACTTTTCTTACGCAACTTTAAAATTTATTATATATGTCTAAGGTCAATATTTAAGGAATAAAATCCGAAGTCAATTTTTTGGGGACACCCTGTATAGGAACTTAACTATTAATGCAATCTGTGTATCCCCATATTTTAACTTTTATTATATTTCTACACATTATCTGCAGAATATTTCATGCTTATGCATTGCGTTAGAGATTACATTGTTCAAAATCACCTTACGTATAAAATTGTGAATAAAACAGCATGATCAACGGATTAAAACAGAATCAGACGCCTCAAATCAAACTGAATTTATACGTTTATTCCTCGAACACTTGAAGAGTATAGACATTGACGTTGGTTTCACAAAGAAATTGATTTTTTTTTCTTCATAAAGAAAGATTATTCACGTTATTGGCTTTATCTCTCTTCTTCGTTTCTTACCTTTTATTTTCTTCTTTTCAGACTCTTCTCCTTTTCTGAATCTTCAGAGTAAAAAAAAAAAGCCATCTAACTTGAGGGTCTTAAGGTTTATTATGGGTCCCAATATAGCACAGACGGTATTTGCTGATCGAATTTATCTAGCTTCTAGTTTTAAATGGAGTTTTAAACCACATCTTATCGAATTCTTTGTATTTTTAATTAAATTCTGGTGTATAAAAGCACTTATATTTCAGACTTGAGTTACATAATTTTAGTTTTCTTTAGTATTTAAGAATTTCAGTGAGATATCTTGTGCATTAAAGTATATTTTACAATGTAAAAGTGAATTATAAATATTTAAAATTTTTAATTAATATATAATTTATGTTTTCTGGTATTTAAATAATATATTACAAAAAAACGCTTAAAAATTGTTATTGATAAAACAAAGTTAATATAAACAAGAAAGAACAATCGTGCTTAAAGCATTGATTATGAAACACTTTCCAACTTCAATGCAATTTTATTTAAACATGTCTAAAATGCAAGACATTACTCGGTAATATTTTAAAACTTCTCACAATACTACATTGATTTATTATATTTGAAAACTTAAACATTCATCGAAAAAAATGAACTTCATTCAAATGACGGCATTGAAATATAAATTGCCTGGTTTAAACATCTCTAAAATGTGATATATTACTCGGTAATAATTATGGAATTATCATAATACCACGATAATTTATTATATTTAAAAACTTCATCGAAAACAACTGAAACTCATTCAAATGACGTCATAGAAAAAATAACACGTCTGGCTCTCTCTATAAAAGCAGCATTTCATTCATAAATAATTTCCCATTCATGTCATTCATCACAATACTATAATAATTTATTTTATTTAAAAATTAAGACCATGGAGCTACAAGTAATTTAACTCTATGCCTAAAACTTCATCGCAAAAAATCGTCCTTCTCTCGGTAAAGTCAATGAATATTTCTTTCATATCAGCTATGCAGACTCCATGAGCTAAATTCTTTTGCGTTAAAAAAATACAGCAATTCCTATACAACTCATCCTACATATTTTGCTGTTTACATTTTACATAAGTGAAAAATAGGCTTCGTTGCAGAAATAATCAAATTTAGATGAACATTTAAACTCATATATATTGTAATTGCGTTGTTTTAGTATGTAGATGCACAGAATTTAAATCAAAATAAAGTGGTTTTAGGACGGATATAACACTCAATATGAAATAAAAAGAACTTTAAAAATCACGATTTTGAGACAAGATGGATGCCATATATCATTTTGAAGTGGATCACGTGATACTTTCATATCATGGTCACGTGATCGTTTCATATAAGAGGTGTTATTATTATTTTAATTTTTATTTAAAAAACTACTGAATATATTTCGCTGAATTTTGTTTTTATATATTTTACGGAACAATTTGAATATTACCTAAAAATTTCGAAACAATTTGTGAATTTTAAATCCGCTTAAAAAATGTTTGAAAAATAAGGTCCCATAGGGCTCAATGTATTTTATTTTTTCAACCCGGGTTCAATCCAAAACTAATTGGATGATATTATTCATTTATATTCCCATAGGTCCTACAGCCGTCTGAACAACATACTAAAATTTCATTATGATTAAGTCATTTTTACGGCAGTTATCGTGCTAACGGACAGACAGACAGACAGACAGACAGAATGAACAAAGTCATAAACACTTTTCAACTTCGTTGTAAAGTGTTAAAAATTAGTTTAAATGCAACATGCAATAAAATATAGGGGTAAATCTGTTTCGAAGGCAAAAAAATAAAAGCAGCTTTCTTTAGATTAAGCAAGAGCAATCTCGCTTATTCAAGTAAGTCCGGCTACTACGGTCGTGAGCACGAGTGATTAAAGATAGAAGAAAAGCGAGAGGCTGGATACTAAGAATGAAAGGTAAAAATCACGGTGGAAATTAATGACAGCAGAAAGTAAAAATGAAAGGAAAGACAACAAGGCGGTAAAAGGAAAGACACCAAGGCGGTAAAAGAAAGCATATAAGAGCGGACAGAAACAACAGACCTGATAAAACGCAATTGAAGAACATGAGACGTTACACAGAGCTCAGTCGGAAAAAATATAAATCAGAAATATAAATTGAAAATAATCGAAAACGACGACAAAATAAATGAAAAAAAAATAATAATAAAAATAGATAAAAAATAAAAAAATAAAACAGAAATTATAGTGAAAAACAAATATTAACGGCTTTCGAAAGCCATATAAGCTGACTTTGTCGAATAACATTGCAAAAAATAACTAAATTACGTTAAGTATAATTCCCCTTTTACCTAAAAGTAAAAACAGTAAGAATACCCTGATTCAAATATTGAAGATCGAATTGCCATTCCAAATATTTTCCTTTAGTGGGAGAAAGTTGTCTGGCCTATTCAGATACGCGTTTAAGCTAAAATAGCTGTAGCTATTTTCGAAAGCTACTTTCAAATGCTATCGAGACATTTACGACTAAATTACGTTAAGTATAATTCCCCTTTTACCTAAAAGTAAAAACAGTAAGAATACCCTGATTCAAATATTGAAGATCGAATTGCCATTCCAAATATTTTCCTTTAGTGGGAGAAAGTTGTCTGGCCTATTCAGATACGCGTTTAAGCTAAAATAGCTGTAGCTATTTTCGAAAGCTACTTTCAAATGCTATCGAGACATCCTTTTTCGATAAAACCCATTCTCTTTTCTGGATCTCGTATATTTGTTCTATGCTCTTTTTCTATTTCGCATTTTAAGTCCTGGATAAGGCCAGGATTTCCTCCGGGATTATATGAACTTTGCAGAAACGCAGTACTGCAGATTCAATTTCCTTAATGCGCATGCTTTTGTAAAAGCTGAAAAAAGTTTTACAACAAATGGTGTGTGCTTCATACATAAGTAAAGACTATGTACGTTATTGACTTCGTCTGCTTTTCTGTCCTCACGTTATAAATTACATTTGTTTTAAGCGTAGCGAGCAAAGGGCCTCTGCCCTTTGCTCGCTACACTTCGTCAACCCCCGTAACTCGCTTCGCAAGGCAGGACTACTCGCTGCGCTCACAGAACTCTATTTCAAGCCAAATTAAAGTTTAAATCGATAAATAGTTTATTTCATCATATTACCCTATTATTTCTCTATAAATGTACCAAGTTTCATATTTTTGTATAATACAGTTTTCTCAATACGAGACAAAGAATATCGAAGGACGTGCCGATACGAAAGAACATTTTTCATTTCAGAAGTACATAAATGTAAAATATCTCGTAAACTACATAGAAATTACAAAAAAGGACTCCATCCTGCAAAAATTCAACCATGTAGGTGCCTGCCTGCAAAAATTCGTGATCCTGCTATTGTTAGTCTATCCAGGACGCGAACTCGCCGAGCAAATATTTTGTTTTTGACTTTGAAATTAAATATTTTTTCAACTGCAATACATATCGAAAAACGGTTTATTTCAGCGTGTTTCCCAAATCTTTCTCTGAAAGTGTACCAAATTTTGTGATTTTGTATGCTATAGTTTTTGCAGTATGAAACAGAGAAACGAGAAATTTGTTAAACAGCGGTGGCGGTTACATTTTTTTAATATAGAGAGAAATAATTATAAATAACTTATATCCCAGCAAAGAATTGAACGACAGATTGTCAGTTGGTCAGATTAAGCTCCTTTCATTATAATAAGATGATTGTATTTCCTTCTATTACTTGGAGGCTCAGCCTCTTACTTGTTCCGCTTGCGCGACCCCCTTAGGGAAGCTTCGCCTCCTACTCGCTGCGCTCACTTCATATCTATCTTTCCTAAAAATTCTACTTTTAAAAATATCTTTTCAATCCCTGCCTATTTTCCGCAGGAGAGAAAAACAGGGATTTTTCTTAGTCCAGAGAATCCAAAACTGAATTCCGCTAAACGGTTTATTTCATCGCATTATCCTATAATTTCTCTATAAATGTACCAAATTTTATATTTTTGTATGCTATAGTTTTTATGGTACGAGACAACGAAATCTCTAGTCGTGCCGATACGAAAAAAAAAGTTCACTTAAGAAGTGCATAAAAAGTAAAATATCTCAAGAACTACATTGAAATTAACAAGAAAGATCAATCATGCATAAGCATTGATTATGAAACACTTTCCAACTGAAATGTAATTTCATTTAAAAATTTCTGAAATGTGATACATTCAGTGGTGATATCTTTTACATTATCATAGTACTACAGTAATTTATTATACTTAAATATTTAAAACTGTATCGAAATATAAATCATCTGATTCTTTATGCAAAATCAATGAATATTTCATTTATATAACTTGTATTCCAGACTCCAGAGGTAAATAATTTTGTGTGAAAAAAATTCAGCAATTCTTATGTAATTCATCTTACAATCGCTTGAGATACTTGCATTCTGCATATGTTAAAATTAGGCTTCGTTGAAGAAATAATAAATGTTTAGGGATCATTTAAAATCACAACTATTGTAATTGCATAGACACGGAATTTAGATACACAGATACACAGATAATATATGTGTGTATGTGTATGTACTCAAAGTATTGGAATCGTGCCGAAGATAGGAACTCGAATTTTCAAAGGATCTACACGTTTTGGGACTTCTAGAACACGAAAAAACTACTTTTAGGAAGACGTCTGTGTGTGTAAGGGTGTATCTGCGTATGTTTCTGTGTGTCTGTGTGGATATAGCATCCACTCTAATTGAAAAACTAATGGACCGAATTTCATACAATTTGGTAGGTATGTTTTTTGTGGGAAATCCTGATGTTCATTATATTATAGTACGATTCGTAATAAAAGAATCTGCCTTCTTTGCGAAATGGTCGCAGAAATTGCCTTTATCCACTCTAGCTAAAAACTAATGGAACAAATTTAACAAAATTTGGTGTATAATATTTCAATAACCAACAAGTGATTTATATACCAAATTTAACAAATTTTGTATATAAATCATTTGTAGGTTATTCTAGTACGATTCGGGAAAAAAGAACGGGCTATTTTTGCGAAATGGCCCGCAAAAATCGTTATATATATAAAAATAAAAGACTACGTGTGCTCAATTATATCAATTAAATTCCTATTTTATACGTGATTTTTGACAACAAAAGTAATAGTACTAACCCCATTACTCTAGGACTAGCCGTTCTTGAGATATTCTAGTTTTTTCGCGTTTTCGCTACGCCACCTTTGACAATAAGTCCAGCTATCAAATGAGAACCAAATTTAAGTTTAACGTGTAAATTCAAAGTCATTTAAAATACTTATGGTTGTTATTTTGTGCAGATAAACTCAAATTATCATTGAATAAATAAAGAGAACGAATATGAGTCTGCAGAGAAAGACATGTGCTGTCCACATCAGAATTTTTAACAATATTACAGCAATGATTTATAGAAGTGACCGGGGATTATTTTCAGGCCATTTCGAAAAAAATGTATTATCTATATTTAAAGATCCATCAAATTTTTGTCGAATAAAATGTTCAACAAATTTAAGCTGTGTACCAAATTTTAACTCTCTAGGACGTAGGAAAGTGCATTAAAAATGCCATCAAATAAGTATATCATGAAGAGTTATATAAAGTTAACAAGAAAGATCAATCATGCATAAGCATTGATTATGAAACACTTTCCAACTGAAATGTAATTTCATTTAAAAATTTCTAAAATGTGATTCATTCAGTGGTAATATCTTTTACATTATCACAGTACTACAGTAATTTATTATACTTAAATATTTAAAACTGTATCGAAATATAAATCATCTGATTCTTTATGCAAAATCAATGAATATTTCATTCATATAACTTGTATTCCAGACTCCAGAGCTAAATAATTTTGTGTGAAAAAAATTCAGCAATTCTTATGTAATTCATCTTACAATCGCTTGAGATATTTGCATTCTGCATATGTTAAAATTAGGCTTCCTTGAAGAAATAATAAAAGTTTAGGGATCATTTAAAATCACAACTATTGTAATTGCATAGGCACGGAATTTAGATACACAGATAATACATAGATAATATATGTGTGTATGTGTATGTACTCAAAGTATTGGAATCGTGCCGAAGATCGGAACTCGAATTTTCAAAGTATCTTCACGTTTTGGGACTTCTAGAACACGAAAAAACTACTTTTAGGAAGACGTCTGGGTGTGTAAGGGTGTATCTGTGTATGTTTCTGTGTGTCTGTGTGGATATTACATCCACTCTAATTGAAAAACTAATGGACCGAATTTCATACAATTTGGTAGGTATGTTTTTTGTGGGAAATCCTGATGTTCATTAGATTATAGTACGATTCGTAATAAAAGAATCTGCCATCTTTGCGAAATGGCCGCAGAAATTGCCTTTATCCACTCTAGCTAAAAACTAATGAACCAAATTTAAAAAATGTGGAGTATAATATTTCAATAACCTACAAGTGATTTATATACCAAATTTAACAAAATTTTGTATATAAATCATTTGTAGGTTATTCTACTACGATTCGGGAAAAAGGAACGGGCTATTTTTGCGAAAAGGGCCAGCAAAAATCGTTATATATAAAAATAAAAGACTACGTGTGCTCAGTTATATCAATTAAATTCCTATTTTATATATGATTTTTGACAACAAAAAGAATAAGACTAACCCCATTACTCTAGGACTAGCCGTTCTTGAGATATTCTAGTTTTTTCGCGTTTTCGCTACGCCACCTTTGACAATAAGTTCAGCTATCAAATGAGAACTTAAATTAAGTTTAACGTGCAAATTCAATGTCATTTAAAATACTTATGTTGTGCAGATAAACTCAAATTATCATTGAATAAATAAAGAGAACGAATATGAGTCTGCAGGGAAAGACTTGTGCTGTCCACATCAGAATTTTTAACAATATTACACCAATGATTTATAGAAGTGAACGGGGATTATTTTCAGGCCATTTCGAAAAAAATGTATGATCTATATTTAAAGATCCATCGAATTTTTGTCGAATAAAATGTTCAACAAATTTAAGCTGTGTACCAAATTTTAACTCTCTAGGACGTAGGAAAGTGCATTTAAAATGCCATCAATTAAATTTATCATGAAGAGTTATATAAAATTTAAAAAAAATGAAAAATTGTTATCTACCAAATTTATTTTAAAATATGAAGCCACTCCCATATGCAAAACGTTTAAACAAATGGAGAGATATATATTATATAATATCTCTCTCTTTTCTTTCTGGAAGATATCCCAAAGTCAGAAGTTAATTCAATTTGTTTTTTTCCCTATATTAAATAATTTTTTTAATTAAAAAACTACTTAACATATTTTACTGAATTTTTTTTTATATATTCTATGGGATAATGTGAATATATCCTAAAAATTTCGAAGCAATTCGTGAATTTTAAATTTACTTAAAAAATGTTTGAAAAATTAGGTCCCATAGGGTTCAATGTATTTCATTTTTTCAACCCGGGTTCAATAAAAAACTAATTGGGTGATATTATTTATTTATATTCCCATAGGTCCTACAGACCGTCTGAACAACATACTAAAATTTCATTTTGATAAACTCATTTTTACGGCAGTTATCGTGCTAACGGACAGACAGACAGACAGACAGACAGAATGAACAAAGTCATAAACACTTTTCAACTTTGTTGTAAAGTGTTAATAAAAAAAAATGAAAAATTGATATCTACCAAATTTATTTTAAAATGTGAAGCCTCCCCCATATACAAAAAGATTAAACAAATGGAAAGATATTTATTATATAATATATCTCTCTTTTCTTTCTGGAAGATATCCCAAAGTCAGAATTTAATTGAATTTGTTATTTTTCCATATATTAAATAATTTTTAATTGAAAAACTACTTAACATATTTTACTGATTTTTTTTATATATTCTATGGGATAATGTGAATATTTCCTAAAAATTTCGAAGCAATTCGTGAATTTTAAATTTACTTAAAAAATGTTTGAAAAATTAGATCCCATAGGGTTCAATGTATTTCATTTTTTCAACCCGGGTTCAATAAAAAACTTATTGGGTGATATTATTTATTTACATTCCCATAGGTCCTACAGACCGTCTGAACAACATACTAAAATTTCATTTTGATAAAGTCATTTTTACGGCAGTTATCGTGCTGACAGACAGACAGAATGAACAAAGTCATGAACACTTTTCAACTTTGTTGTAAAGTGTTAAAAAGGGGATCCGTTCTGCAAAAATTCACCCATGTAGGTATCAGCCTGCAAAAATTCGTGGTCATGCTATTGTTAGTCTATCCAGGACGCGAACTCGTAGCTCAAATATTTTGTCTTTGACATTAAATATTTCTTAAACTACAATATATATCAAAACGGTTTATTTCAGCGTATTCCCTGTAGAACATCTGTCTCGGGCTGGACAGAAGATCACTTGAGCGGTGGAGACGATTGTATTTCATTCTACAGGGTGTCCCAAAAAGATTGAAAATTGCAAAAATGTAGAAAGTGAGGTAGGAAATAAGACCATGTAATTGAAATAGTCCTCCCATTAATTTTTAAAAAGTTATACTTTTTAAAGTTATACTTTTAAAATAGGGATCATAAACAAATTGACGATGGAAATTGTTTAGAACAAAAATATGTTAATATGTGTCAAAATTTTTTATCACAAATGCATCTAAATAAAGCATTACACAGAGATCATATAAAGCAGTGGTACTCACTACGCGGTTTGGGTATCCTATGTATTATCATCCAGTTTCATCTTTTTTGTGATATGTCACAAATTTACATTTCTAATTTGATATAGGGTCCCCATTCACAATGTTCAATTTTCAATTAAATATAACTCGTTCAATTTTAAAGATACAGATATGCGGTTTTTTAATGATCTTGTTGCATTGAAAATAATTTTCTGATTAACCAAATTTGTCTAAGGGGTTCGTATAAAAATTTAAAAAGTGTAACTTTTTGAAAATGAATAGGAGGACTATTTCATTAACGTAGTCTTATTTCCTAGCTTACTTTCAACATTTTTGCAATTTACATTGCCCAATTATCTCCAACAGGTAAAGGATTAAAGCGTATTTCAATCTTTTTGGGACATCCTGTATATTTGAAAAGAACTTCACGTTTATTTTGAGTAGGTAAGTGTGATTATAGATATTTCACAGACAGACAAAGGCAAATAAATGGATACACACATACACAAAAATCAGGATATCATCCGGGTTTATAAGGACTTGCAAATCCAATTTTCTTAATGCGCATGCTTTCGTAAAAACTGAAAAACGTTTTACTACGAATGGAGTATGTTTCATACAAATAAAAATATGTCTTTTTTCCGCTTCCCTTTTTCATTCCCACGCTGAAGAATGATCATTTTTTTTGTAAATTGTGTTCTATTTTTACTTTCCTTATATACATAATGTATAAGGAAAGTATTGTGACGGGGTCGAAAATTCGAATTCGAGTTTTCGATGGGAGAGCACGTTTCAAACATCCCTGATCACGAATCAAACAATTTTGAAGTGATGTCTGTGTGTGTGTGTGTGTGTGTGTGTGTGTGTGTGTGTGTGTGTGTGTGTGTGTGTGTGTGTGTGTGAAAGTATGTGTGTGTGTGTGTGAAAGCATGTGTGTGTGTGTGTGTGTGTGTGTGTGTGTGTGTGTGTGTGTGTGTGTGTGTGTGTGTGTGTGTGTTGTCAGTGAGTCTGTGGAGACGATAACTGATGATTCAAACCAAATTTGGTATGATGGACCAAAAATGGACCGATTCAAACCAAATTTGGTACAAAAATCAGAATCCGTAAACACTGGAAACCTATTATTTTTATACGCAATCGAATGTTCAGAACCCCCCACTAAATTTTTGAATGAAATTTTGAAAAAATCGTCAAAAAATCAAAACCGCTAATAAAGTTACGCAAATAGACATTTCTTATGTAATTTTTCATTAGAAAAGGATTGACATAAATTTTGGAACGTTAACATGAACCGTTCTCGAGACATTGCACATTTTTCAAAAAAATTATCAAAAAGTCATATAAAATAAAAAAAAATATTTCCTATTGAGAAACATGTTCACTTTTCATATGTAGTGCCATGCGTTAAATTGGGTGACATCATTCTCGTGGATCTAGCTCGTTCCATTCATGAAAAAATATACTTTGAGTAATACTTTTGTATTTGAACGCCAATAGTCATTTATCTGCTGTAAGAATAACTTATTTCTTCGTCCATAACGCTTGGCGAGATTTTGGCGACAAATTTGGCGGAATGTCGCCAACTTGGCGACTTTTTGAAATGTTGCCAAATTAACGAAAATCTCGCCAAATGAATAAAAATGGCGCTAAATCAATGAAAACGACGACTAATTGTCGAAAATTCAATATCTTGGAAAGAATATTAGTATCTACTATAAGAAAAACCTATTTTTTTTACTGTAAAAGTAGTAAATTCATTACATTATATAAGGAAAGTCATGTGTTGCCCACATCAGATTTTTTTAAATATGGTTCCATTGCATCTTTTTGATTGGTGAAATTTAAGGTTAAAGAGATGGTTTAGAAAAAAGGGATAACGTCACCTTTCAGAAGCACTAATTAACGATAACCGGTACTAAATATATATATTAAATTGTTTATTATCTGACAAAATCATTTTCCGTGGTTATTATATAATTTTCCAAAGTTGATCATGTGTGCATTGCCAATTATTGATCAACTGTCGCATTGCCAAATACAATGAAACATTAATGAAATGATCGACGCGTTTACAAAAAAAAAAAAGAAAAGAAAAGAAAAATGTATTTTCGAAACAATAACTCAGCATGTACCATACACTGAAACATGTCTGATCACAAATCACTCACAAAACTGAACTGAGACAGAAAAGTATACCAAGTTTTCAGTAGGTTTATAGGTTTTGAGCATTCGAGAACACGAATAAACATTGCTTAGTGTGAAGTATGCTTTAAAATTTCAAATATTAAAAAAACTTCCAAATTCGGTATAATTTAAAAAGTACCTATTTTGTTGTATTCTGGGTTATAAAACTCAAATTTATTTATGCTAAGATAGAAAAAAGAAATAAAAAAATAAACTTGATCCTGCGTGAAAATTCATGTGTTGCTCAAATCAGATTTTCATTTTTAACACTTCACAACAAAATTGAAAAGTGTTTATGACTTTGTTCATTCTGTCTGTCTGTCTATCTATCTGTCTGTCCGTTAGCACGATAACTGCCGTAAAAATGACTTAATCAAAATGAAATTTTAGTATGTTGTTTAGACGGTCTGTAGGACCTATGGGAATATAAATGAATAATATCACCCAATTAGTTTTGGATTGAACCCGGGTTGAAAAAATGAAATACATTGAGCCCTATGGGACCTAATTTTTCAAACATTTTTTAAGCGGATTTAAAATTCACAAATTGCTTCGAAAATTTTAGGTAATACTCAAATTGTTCCATAAAATATATATAAAAAAAATTCAGCGAAATATATTCAGTAGTTTTTTAAATAAAAATTAAAATAATAAAAACACCTATTTTATGAGGCGATCACGTGACCATGATATGAACGATCACGTGACCCACTTCAAAATAATATATGGCATCCATCTTGTCTCAAAGTCGTGATTTTGAAAGTTCTTTTTAATTCATGTTGAGTGTTGTATCCGTCCTAAAACTACTTTATTTTTGCTTAAATTCTATGCATTTACATACTGAAACAACGCAATTGCAATATATTTGAGTTTAAATGCTCATCCAAATTTGATTATTTCAACAACGAAGCCTATTTTTCACCTATGTAAAATGTAAACCGCAAAATATGTAGAATGAGTTGTATTACAATTGCTGTATTTCTTTAACACAAAATCATTTAGTTCATGGAGTCTGCATAGATGATATGAATGAAATATTCACTGATTTTGAAAAGAGAAGGACGATTTCTTTCGATGAAATTTTACGCATAGAGTTTAATTACTTGTAGCTCCATGGTCTTAATTTTTAAATAAAATAAATTATTATAGTATTGTAATGAATGACATGAATGGGAAATTATTTATGAATGAAATGCTGCTTTTATAAAGAGAGCCAGGCGTGTTATTTTTCCTATGACGTCATTTGAATGAATTTCAGTTGTTTTCGAAGAAGTTTCCAAATATAATAAATTATCGTAGTATTATGATAATTCTAAAATTATTACCGAGGAATGTATCACATTTTAGAGAAGTTTAAACCAGGCAATTTATATTTCAATGCCGTCATTTGAATGTAGTTCATTTTTTTTCGATGAAGGTTTAAGTTTTCAAATATAATAAATTAATGTAGTATTGTGATTAATTTTGAAATATTACCGAGGAATGCATTGCATTTTAGACATACTTAAATAAAATTGCATTAAAGTTGGAAAGTGTTTCATAATCAATGCTTTAAGCATGATTGATCTTTCTTGTTTTAATTTTCGTGCTGATTGTGTTACAAATGGGTAGAAGACCCAGACCGTCCGACTCGTCCAGAGGACTAAGAGCAACTATTTGGACGGCCGGATGTTACAAATGGGTGTAAAAACAGTAAAAACAGCGGTGTAAAAATGTACAGTACAGTGGTGTAAAAAACCAGTAAAAACAGTGGTGTAAAAATGGGTGTAAAAACAGTGTTACAAATGGGTGTAAAAACAGTAAATTTGAATTCGAGCGTAGATCCACTGCCCACATATTTACAGTTAGATTTAGAAAGTATACAAACACAGCTTTTTCTAGCCGTCCGTCTTGAACATAATTCTTGCATAACCACTTTTTACAGTAGCTGCTCCAAGGAAGCTTCAGGAGATTTATGGCTCTCGTCCTTACCGTATATCCCCTTCTTTTCTCAAAACCGTTCT
Organism: Amaurobius ferox; assembly: GCA_951213105.1. Classification (NCBI taxonomy): domain Eukaryota; kingdom Metazoa; phylum Arthropoda; class Arachnida; order Araneae; family Amaurobiidae; genus Amaurobius; species Amaurobius ferox. The sequence continues at coordinate 52,300,009 of OX578138.1, read as the reverse complement.
TTACCCGTCGCAGGTAATCAACAGGGATTACGATTACGTACTACCGGAATTAAATTTTTAATTTTCTTAATACCTCTATTTTCGCGGAAACAGGCCATGTTTAAATTGGAGAGATGGCTGTCTTCATGCATAAATGAGACCTGCTTCTTGCGAGGATTCTTTTTATGCGCATTCACTCCCCTTTTCTGTTTTAAAATTTTATTTTACTCATTTCTTTGCCTTTTACGTTCCAGGGATGGCTACGATGGTCCACATTCTTTTATATTAAAATGCCCTCGTTTAGGATATTTTATGACGTAAATAAGGTTCTAGAAATGGGATATGAGGGGAAAAAATGGCGGAAAATAGTAACAGTCTTTTATTTTACGCCATAACAGTAGTTTAAAAAACAGACAATAATATTTCATGTTAGTGCTATGTGTAAAACATGAGGTCATTCGAAATTATTACTGTTTAAACTCTGTTTTTCGCGAAGAAGGACGAATAGAATATATGTATTGCAAGTTACACGTGATTATCTAACTTAATACCAAACAGAAATAATATGGTAAGGTTGGTATTGACAATCACAGCAGATTATCTGCTCATAGTAAGTTGGCAGTCACGACATAGAATTTGCTGTACATTGAACGACGATTTGCATAGGACGAATAGAATATATGTATTGCAAATTACACGTGATTATCTAACTTAATACCAAACAGAAATAACATGGTAAGGTTGGTATTGACAATCACAGCAGATTATCTGCACATAGTAAGTTGGCAGTCACGACATAGAATTTGCTGTACATTGAACGGCGATTTACATAGGACGAATAGAATATATGTATTGCAAATTACACGTGATTATCTAACTTAATACCAAACAGAAATAACATGGTAAGGTTGGTATTGATAATCACAGCAGATTATCTGCACATAGTAAGTTGGCAGTCACGACATAGAATTTGCTGTACATTGAACGACGATTTACATAGGACGAATAGAATATATGTATTGCAAATTACATGTGATTATCTAACTTAATACTAAACAGAAATAATATGGTAAGGTTGGTATTGCTAATCACAGCAGATTATCTGCACATAGTAAGTTGCCAGTCAATACATAGAATTTGCTTTACATTGAAAGTGTTATTTTGGACTGCTTTTTAAATAGGATTGGCATCACTGCACTATCGCATTTTAGTATACAGGAGTAGCTAACTAAAATTGCAATTTTTCGTTATAAATTAAAATGTCATATACCTGTTGGTTTTACAAATTATAAAGGATACGGCAGCCATTTGATTATGTAAGGAATTGGAAAATTTAAAGAAAATATAATCGATTGCATCCTCAAGAATATGTAAAGTTGCATAATTTTCATCTTCGGTAATCTACAGTTTGTCGATTCTAATTAATTTCTGTCTGTCCCTTTTGGGAACTTGTATTCCAGTTTAGATTGCAGTCGGTTTCATATAATTAAAGAACACGTTATAATTAGTGAAGTGTAGTTATTGACAGTAAAGTCTGTTTATATATATTCTTATGAGGATTGCCTGGAATAGTTCGAAAAAACAAGGCTATCTTCTAAAGAATATTTTTTTTCGATAATTTAAATCGAAAAGGATCTTTCAATGAATCATATGCGTATGTCTAACATTTTTGGTCATTCTTGAAAATTAAGAATCACGTGTAGTATCATGATATATATGTAAAAGTCGCCATTCTTCTAATAGATCACATTTTAAAAAGTCTGATGTGGACAACACATGACTTTCCTTATATAATGCAATGAATTTAATACTCTAACAGTAAGAACAATAATTTATTCTTATAGTAGATACTTATATTCTTTCCACGATATTGAATTTTCTTCCATCAGCCATTATTTTCATTGATTTAGCGACATTTTTATCCATTTGGCGAGATTTTCGTTAATTTGGCAACATTTAAAATGTCGCCAAGTTGGCGACATTCCTCTAAATTAGTCGCCAAAATCTCGCCAAGCGTTATGGACCGAGAAATAAGTTATTCTTACAGCAGATAAATGGCTATTGGTGTTCAAATACAAAAGTATTACTCAAAGTATCTTTTTTCGCGAATGGAACGAGTTAGATCCACGAGAATGATGTCACCAAATTTCTCGCATGATATTACATATGAAAAGTGAACGTGAACATTTTTTCTTAACAGCTAATATTTTTTTTTTAATTTATGGGATTTTTTGATAAATTTATTTGAAAAATGTTCAATATTTCGAGAACGGTTCATGCTAGCGTTCTAAAATTTATGGCAATCTTTTTTTAGGGAAAATTGTATAAGAAATGTGTACTTCCACAACTTTATTAAAGGTTTTGATTTTTTGATGATTGTTTCAAAATTTCACTCGAAAATTTAGGGGGGTTCTGAACATTCGATTATGTTTAAAAACAATAGGCTTCCAGTATTCACAAATTGTGCTTTTTGTACTAAATTTCATTCGAATCGCTCCATTCGCTCGTGAGATATCGTCTCCACAGTCTGACTGACACACAGACACACACAGACATCACCTCAAAAATGTTCGATTCGTATTCAGGGATGCGTGAAACGTGCTCTCCCGTCGAAAACTCGAATTCGAATTTTTGACCCGTCACAATACTTTCCTTATACATTATGTATATAAGGAAAGTAAAAATCTTCGTAATGTATGAGTTGATCATTATAGAATAAATAGATGCTGTTCACTGAATTTCGTCATTGCTTGCATCGAATGCAGAAAAATATGCTTATACATAATATGCAAATAGTAAGAAGATCAAAGTAAATTAGTATTTTAAACTAGAAACATTCACTGTTTATGTTAATTGTAACTATGTTAAATTAAAATCAGTAAAAATATGTACAAACTTGATTTGCATTATAAATTATGTTCTAAATGTAAAACACATATTTACTTATTACTCTTTAAACATCCATAATACAGTAAAACTTCGATTAACCGTCACTCGTTTAACCGTCAGTTTCTGTTATCCGTCATGGTATTACGATATTACCGATTATCCGTCATGGTATTACGATATTATATTTATGGTATTACGATAAATTTCTGTGCATTACTACTCTTATATTGAAGTTTATATTGATCGTTTTGCAAAATTAAATACAATATGTATGTATTGTTCACTTTTAAAGGATTTTATTTTCATTTTCGACCCAAGCCAGCAGTGAAATCACATTACTGTACATGTGTATTAAGAGATTTCTGTTATCCGTCTATCCGGTTATCCGTCACAGCCCTAGTCCCAACGGTGACGGTTAATCGAAGTTTTACTCTGTACTCCTTATCTACATACTGATAAAACTTGTTCCTCTCATTGAAGACTTCCTGTCTCACTTACGAAAATCACTTCATGGAAAATCACGTCGTTGTGTAGCAGCTATGAGCAAGAATTCAGTAAGTCCTACATGAAAAATATAACCGATGTACTGGTACCCATTATTCTTCCTACTATTTATAAAGACTTAAAAAATTTCACCAAACGGTTGCTACTATTAAAACCTGCTAAAAATTTTCAGATTTGTTCCTTACAACTTGCAGCAATATTACTGGTTGTATATTGAATATAAATATGAGATAGAGGGATCGCGAAATTCGAAATATTAGTTTTAGGCAGTTCATCTCTAAAAATCTATTACGGGTCCTTAGACCCTGTAATGATGCATGTTAGATTGCGCAGCCTTTTTGCACAGTATACACTTATTAAACCACCAGCGTAGTATGCATAATTATATCTTATATAATATAAACAAATATAATCATAATATAAGCAAATCTTATATTATGACTGATACTTAGAAATTTTCCTAATAAATTGTCATTACAAGAACAACAAAAGGTTTTTATAATATTTGTTGTTTTTATCAATTGCTTTTATAAAAATATGAGCACAAAAACTTATAAATCTTGTTCATGACAATAACAATTACGATTGTTATAACCATGGAGGAGGAGAAATATATCTAATTCCTTCTATAACATTTTTAATATTTTAACTGCTGAAATGGCCGATAACCACAAAGTTTGTTTACATTAAAATATAGAGAGATGTGTTTATAAAATATTATTATTTAAATATTTTTATGTAATGGGAAACATTGGTCTTAATGTCATCTTGAGATTGACGGTTTTAAAACTATATATATATATATATATATATATATATATATATATATATATATATATATAATTATTTTTAATAAAGCATCATATATTTAAGTTTTTTTTTAATGTAAAACTATTTAAAGAAGCTTCAAAATAATTCATATGAATAGCTTCTAAGTAAACTTATCAATTATATTGACGGTATATTTCAGAATTGCATTAAAACAAGTCAAATGGAATAATATAGTAAACGTAATAAAATTGCATAAAATATCGGTTACTAAGTAATTCCTGTAGAAACTCTTCTGACTACCAGATTAAAAGGAACCTAAAAAATTAGCTGCGCAGTTGCCATAAAAATCGCGAATTGATTCGCAGTGCGATTTCACGCATGGGTGTTGCCACTTCAAGCAGAGTTAATTTTCTTTCCGGGCCATTACTTTGTGCTGTTGCCAGATTCGCAGACTGCAAAAACTGCCGATAAAATGCATAAATGGATGATTATGTAAACGTCGGTGGCATTCCAGTAAACATAATCTCTCTAAACGATGTTATCGTAATTAGTTCTCTTAGGAATTGCGCCTAATTAAGAGAGCAGACGTAAAAATGCCTAACAATATAAATTAGGATATAAAATTTGTAACAACGTTGCGAGTTACCTTTTATGGCGTCCAAAGTTCAATATGGTAATACCTGAAAGATAAAAAGAGATTATCAGTTAAAGAACTTATTTTGTGATAATAAAAGTATGCGTAGCATGAAATGTATTCAATTAATAAAGCTGGAAGCAGGAATTAGTCTTTACATTCATAGGCGTCGACATTTTATTTCTCAGGGGTGGAATAAGAAAGGGCATTGTTCAAAATCTTCGCCAACATTAATTTCAGAGATAACATTTTATTGAATGAGAGTTTAAATATTAAATAAATTTGCAATTTCCGCTGATATAAAAAATTACATTGTTTTGTGATCTTTTAATAAATGTTTTGAATCTTCTTAAAAAATGTTTATATGTGTGGGAATAAACCTGAAATTGCTTTTCTTGAAGATTTTATATAGCAAGAAATTTATGAAGACTGCATGTTTGTAAATGGTGTGTATGCTTCACTTTTGACGTAGCTAATAAACATTTTATTTTATTTTGCATACATATTTCATACAGTCATACGAATTTTTGAAATCACTGGAAGTGTCATACTGTTGTCATACTATTTTTCATTGTTTATTTCTTAAACTCCTACTTCCTGACTATCCATTTCTTAAACGTATACTCCGTGACAGTCCATTTTTTAAACTTAAACTCCCTGACTGTCCATCCATTTCTTTCAATTATACTCGCTGACTATCCATTTACTTTAACTATTCTCTGACTGTTCATTTCCTAAAATTGTATTTCTTGACTCATCATTTCTTAAATTTGTATTATTTGTCTGTTTTTGTTATTTATACCCAACGAATATGTACCCCATGATTTCATCAAATTGTACCCCATGACTGTCAATTTTTTCCACTTGTACCCCCCATGACTGTCAATTTTTTCCACTTGTACCCCCATGACTGTCTATTTCTTTCAATTGTATATCCTGACTGTCTATTTTTTTCAATTGTATATCCTGACTGTCCATGTCTTTCAATTGTATATCCTGACTGTCCATTTTTTTCAATTGTATATCATGATTGTCCATTTTTTTCAATTGTATATCCTGACTGTCCATTTCTTTCAATTGTATATCATGACTGTTCATTTCTTTCAATTGTATATCCTGACTGTCCATTGCTTTCAATTGTAGACCCTGACTGTCTATTTTTTTCAATTGCATATCATGACTGTTCATTTCTTTCAATTGTAGACCCTGACTGTCCATATTTTTCAATTGTATATTATGACTGTTCATTTCTTTCAATTGTATACCCTTCAATTGTATAACCTGACTGTATATCTCTTCCAGTTGTACTCACGGACTGCTCATTTCAAGTGTACCTTTTACATGTGTACTTTAATTCTACCTCATACTCAGTTACTCGCTTTCTTGAAATTAATAAACTTGCCGTTATTAAAAAAAAAGTTTGTCCTATAATTAAAAGTTACTTAAAAAAAGATAATAATAATTGAGTTGGTTTTAGAGAAAATAAAACATGCACAATTAAGTATGTACCGTGAAGTTTATCAAAACAGGTACAACGAATACAAAAATTTCAAAAATATTAATAAAATACAAATACTTATAACTGACGCAAATACCTAGAAATGTTGTAAAAATATTGTTAAAAACTACCCAGAGCATGTTGAAAATAATACACAGCTGGTTTCTTTAACGCAATATAATTGGGGGCAATAACTAAGAAAACTAGCTATCGTAGAAGCAGAAAAATTTCATATGAAGCTTCGCAGGATACATACTTTTTTCAGATTCGGCAAAATTTTGCGAACTAGACAACAAATAAACTGGGATTGTTGACAAAAATTCTCATCATTCTGAGTTGATTAATGTCAGGTATCTCCACTCGATTTTCTCATAGATTTATACTCCATAGTATTTAATTCTACTTATATCACAACCATTATCCGAGTAAACAAACACGTATCCTTTACACATTTCGTATGCAAGTTATTTTTATAAAGCACTAGCAGCATACCCGTTCTTCGTACGGAGTATATAATATAAAGAAACTTGAAATTCATAATCATGCCCAAATTCTTATAGTATACTAAATGACATGTTTAATCAAAATATTCTGTTAAAATATTTAATATAATGCTCCTAAAAAGAAGTTTAAGAATCTCTGTTCTCGCTATATAAAATTATCTTCATGGACATATCTGAAGAATAAAACATCTTGGACCCCTTATGTAAGCAAATATAAAAAAAAATATGGAATTGAATCAATATATGCAAAATAAAAGCGTTAAAATTGTATGGGACCCGTGCTAATTATATACGCGAATATTAGAAAATATAACCTGTATTAGTAGCTTACATGTATAAATTGAAAATACCAATAAACCCGTAATCTTTAAATCTGAAGACAGTCATTTATTCCAATATATGTCAAAATTAAAGTGCTAAAATTATATGGGAAGATATACACGTACTACTTATAATGTCTGATTATTAGTAGAAGATTACCCGTTTTGCAATATGAGTCACAAATGTTTTTTGGTAAAATACAACAGACGACGTAATAAATTGAATATATAATTAATCCCCTTAATCTTCATACCAGAAGACTGTACTTGATTCCAATATATATGCCAATATATGTCAAAATATATGCCAATATACCTGTACTACTTATATTCTCGTAGGTTAGAAGATATACCCGTGCATTCCTAGAAGATTACTCGTACAACGTACAATATGCGTGTGTCAGAAATTTTTGCCGCAATAAAACAATGGCGTAATAACTTAAAAATATCAATAATCCCTGAATCAATAATTCCGGAAAATATCAATAATAATAATGTTTAAACCTGAAGAGTATAATTGATATTATCCAGTCCAAAATGAAATGGCAATGAAATTTATTTTATATACATATCTTCATTATTCAAATCGGAAAGGATTTAATAAAAATCGTCTGCCGCATAAACACATTGGATTTAAATCCGTTGCTAAGCGACATGATATCATTTGCTTCAAATAAATTGGTAGAAAAAATATCGTCTAAATAGTTATATTTCTATGGAACATTTGGCGACAGTTTCGTCAAATTAGCGACATTTTAAAAAATCGCCAAATTTATCGCCAAGTGGGACTGTAGAACTGACAGTTCCACTTTGCGACAAATTGACGAAATATCATCACAATACTATCCCCTAACAAAAAACAATTAATATCATTTATGTAGCGCAATTTTATCAATTTCAAGATATTTTTATAGATTTGAAAACATTTTTATCAATTTGGTGACATTTTAAAAATTCGCTAAATGTATTACTAAGTAGGATGGTTGGTCTGACAGATAAATGCTAACCAAACATCATTTCAGTACTCTCTTCTAACAAAACAAAAAAAATTTCATTGATATGTAGAAGACCCAAGCCACACGACCAACCCGAAGGTTTATGGCAGCTGTTTGTGTGTCGTTTATATCAATTTGGCGACATTTCCGTCAATTTGGCAAAGTTTAAGAAAAGTTGACAAATTAGCGATATCCCTCCAAATTCGCAGCTTTGAATTTGCAGATCTGAATGAAACATTCTTTTCCCGTTTCAATATACTAAATGAAAACACTACAATTGTATTAGAAGATATACCCGCTCTACTCTTTTTCTGTTTCAACAATCGGCTATATGAATTTATTGGCTAAACACAATATATGAGTTTAGTAGCTAAATACGATATAAGCTTGAAAACTCTTTGCCAAAATAAATGAAATTGATGTACGCAGTCAGCAATTAATATAATTAAAAGAAAAATCAAACCGTCCATTCATAAGATATACTTTTATATCCATTTATCCATTTATTTATTATTTAAATCGAAAAAAAATAATAAAAACATTAACAAACACATTTAATTTAATTGCGATGCCGAGCAACATGATATATCCTCCTAAAATGTTAAAATTTATTAACCACTAACAGCACACCCGTTATTCGTACGGACTGTATAATTTAAAGAAACTTAAAGTTCGCAATCATGTGCAAATTCTGTTAAAATATTAAATTTATTGCTCCTAAAGAGAAGTTTAAGAATATGTGTTCTCACTATGCAAAATTATCTTCACGATCAGATCTGAAGAATAAAACATCCTGCCCCCTTTTGTAAGCAAATTTACAGAAGAAAAAATAGGAATTGAATGAATATATGCAACCCCGTACTAATTATATTGTCGCAGATCAGAAAATATGCAAATGTGTTAGTAGAAGAATACCCGTATTACAATATGCGTCTCAAAAATATTTGCCAAAATAAAAGAGATGACGTAATAAATTGAAAACATCAATAATATCCGTACTCTTTATACCAGAAGGTCATAATTGATTCCAATATATGCCAATATATATCAAAACATATGTCAATATACCTGTACTACTTATATTCTCGTAGATTAAAAGATATACACGTGTATTTGTAGAAGATTCGTACAACATACAATATATGAGTTTAAACAATTTTTGTCATAATAAAATAATTGCATAATAACTTGAAAATATCAATAATCCTTGAATCAATAATCCCCGAAAATATAAATAATAATAATTTTTAAACCTGAAGACCGTAATTGATATTATCCAGTCAAAAATGCTATAAGAAAAATCAAATCGTTCTTTTCTAAAATATATTTTTATATCCATTTATTTATTATTCAAATCGAAAAAATAATTATTAAAATTAACAGACAGATTTAATTTAATTGCGTTTCTGAGTAACATGATATAAGATAGAATCTTATAACATGTTAAATATGTCATGTCTTATAACATAAACTGCGAAATTAAATAACGATTTTGATTTCTCTATACTTCTCATTGTTCCGTAAAAGCTTGTTTTAAATCAACCATGAACCATGGAGATAGATTTCCCCTTTAAATCATGTTTCAAACAATTCATGTTTTCAGAAAGTGACTAATTAACGCAAAAAATCTCCCATCAAACTCAGAGATTAAATTTTAATTCACTTTCAAACGATTTTCAAGCTTTTCGTTTGGATAAACCACGGAGTTAGGGAGTAGAACTCCTAGGAAAAAGTTCCGTTTTACATTAATATCTCGACAACCCCAGGTCTTAGAAACTCGAAACTTGGACAAATTTTATGGGGGGATATTTCAAGGCTATTCACCAAATTTCATTAAATTCGGTTCAGCCGTTTTTCCGTGATGATGAGACAAATGAAAATTTCGTTTTTTACTAATATCTCGAGAACCACTGGTCGTAGAAACTCAAAACACGGATATAATTTTAAGTGGGGCTATTTCTGGGCTACCCACAAAATTTCATCAAATTCGGTTCAGCCGTTCTCCCGTGATGGTGTGACAAACAGACAGACAGACAGACAGACAGACAGACAGACAGACAGACAGACAGATTTTCATTTTTATATATATAGATTTCGTAAAATTCTTATAAAAGTTTCATTTTGAAAGTTGGTAACAACTTAGAAATATTTGTCTAAGCAGTGTTAATATAAAATATTTTGATATCATTAACATCCGTAACGTATCAATTTCTCTCATATACTGCATACATGGTATCGAGGAATGTCGTAGATCAAGTAAATGACTCGAGAAGTATTAGAGCTATTGTATATTTTTATGCAAATGTATAGGAAACCCCAAATTATCCAGACGACGGAATAACTTTAAGGGGACACAGCCCATTCTTCAGTAGGTTACGGGAGGCTTCCTGTTGGAGATAGGGAAAGTCCATTACAAAATTCCATAGCTTTGCATAATTAGTACAAAGTATTTTAGTCCCTCCACAAAAAAAAAGGAACGGACTCTTGAAAAGAAGTGCATACAATCTAACTCAGTCCCTACTAACTAACTCCCCACTCCCTAACACTCACTAACTCCCCCGCATTTAGACAGAGCAGCAGAAGAAAATTAGTGACTTTATAATACATGAAATGCAAAATGTTCCAAATCAACAACAATGCAAATTTTCAAAGTGCAATAAGATATGTCCGATTGTTTTCCAATCTCTCTACGTTTAGACTTTTACGTGCAGATTAATAAAATTGTCTCCTTCTAGCAGTGGCGTATCTACAGAAAATTGCGACCATGGCAAACATTGAAATTGCGCCCTTGTCAAAACATATAACACCATTTGTTTACACAACCTTGCCATAATATCAGGTCAGAAGTACAATTTATGATCGTAGCTTGTTAATCATTTATTAAGCATATTATTGTATTACATGAAAATTGTAATTGAACCTTCCTTGCTTTCATTGATGCAAATTGATCGATGATATATATACTCAAAATATGTTTCTTCGTTTTCTACACTCAACAAAGCGAGATCAGATAGTCTACCTTGACCCATGGAGACCCTTAAATATGAAAGTATTAGTTTTAATTTGCTAAACGATCTCTCACAGCTAGCTATGGAAATTGCAATGGTCAGCATTATCTGCACAGCAATACGAAGATTGGGAAAGATACCCTCATCTCCATATTGAACAATAAATTCAAGGAGATCTTCAGGTCTTACTATTTTAATGTTGGCTCGACTTGATAGCAACATCCTACAGTTCAGAATTCCTTCATATAGCTGCTGTCCATTAATATCACAACTGTAAACTTCGCCCAAATTTTGGCCCTTTTCCTTTAGATGGATAACATCATCATCATAACATAATTCTTCGTCATCGAGTAAGAACCCAACCCGTCCAAACAGATACCTTATACCTTTCTGGTAGGTCGGACGGTCTGTGTCGAAGAAGGATAATACAGTACAACCCCATATACTGGCCGTTTTTACAGGGATTTCATAGGTTTGATAAATTAATTATTTATGACTGAACAGTAATGGAAGCTGCTCAGTGGCGCACCCCTTCAAGTTGTCGAGTGGCTCCCATGGCACGTGCTATGTCTGCTATCTCCTAAATACGCCACTGCCTTTAAGTTCTAGAGTTATTTTCTATGTTTTGTGATAGGAGAAAGGCTTTGTAATAATTTTGAAAATCTCTACAACTGTATAATCGACATTTTTTTTTATCATCTCAAACTGAAAGTGCGAAATAGCCCCCTGCACTCCGCTAAAGAAGATGACCAGTCTTCAAAAGCTGTCTTATCGTGTAAGATCTCCTATGCATTTACATTGCAGTTTCCTATAAACCTGCATTGGGGTTCCATTCAAACCTGCATTGGGGTTTCCTATGCACCTACATTGGGGTTTCCTAAGCACCTACATTGGGGTTTCCTATACACCTTCAGAAAAATATAACATAACTCACACTCCTTATCAGAATAAATGATTGTGAGTTATATCGCAATACTTCGAGTTATTTGCGTGATTCATGACTTTTCTTAACACTTTGTATGCCATTCCTATTTACCATACGAAACAGTGTTAGGAAAATCTTAAAATTTGAATAATTCAAGTTCTAATCATGAGACTTACTAAATATATCATCTAATTTTAGTTTTTCCCCAAATGTACTAACAGTTAAATCAGATAGTGGTTTAAGCTTTCATTTTTGAATAATGGTCTTAATATCTTATAGCCAGGGACAGAAACATTTACGGATGTTACAAAATGTACTAAAATGTACTCTAAATGCTTTCGAAATGTTTTAAAATCATGCTCATCCATCAACATCTCGAATCAGAAAATTTTCAGCAAATAATATACAATAAATTTATTTTTAGTTATCATTAGTTTAAAGAAAGCAACCTGGCTTTTAAAATAAAAACATAAATTTGTTCGCATCCTTCATTGTTGAAAAGTTATGCTTGCCCCAACAATCTTTTTAGGTATCGTAAGATGTACGATTACCATTGATTGCGTAACATTGCTCTGCATCATAAAAACTTGATTATAAGTGTCTTTGAGTTTTGTGTAAAATGGATTTTCTAATTCATCTAAATTCTCTAATTCATCACTAAAATGTAACACGAGAAGAAAACTTATACTGCACAAACAAAATGGCGAATTAGGTAACCATGGTAACCCAGACGGCAATTCTCTATTCATTAAATATTTGATATGAATCGTTCTTTCGAGTAAGCTTGAGTTTACTGCAATTATTATAAAATGTAAATACATCATTTGTGTTTGGAAATGACCAATTTTTCGTGAATTGCACTAACATACACTATTCGATAATGTTATAATAGCTATGTTTTCAATACGGAAATACCGTGGCTTCTAAATTGCAGTAGAAAAAACTAAAATTTAAAACTTGAAATCGGCTTATTATATTCGTAATATATTCGTAAATATAAAAAATCTGATGTGGGCAGCACATGACTTTCCTTATATAATGCAACGAATTTACTACTTTTACAGTTAAAAAAATGTTATTCTTATAGTAGATACTTTAATTATTTTTAAGATATTGAATTTTCTTCTATTAGTCGTCATTTTCATTGATGTAGCGTCATTTATATCCATTTGGCGAGATTTTCGTTAATCTGGTAACATTTAAAAATATCGCCAAGTTGGCGACTTTCAGCTAAATTCGTCGCCAAAATCTCGCCGAGCGTTATGGACGGAGAAATAAGTTATTCTTACAGCGAATAAATGACTATTGGCGTTCAAATACAAAAGTATTACTCAAAGTATCTTTTCTCGTAAATGGAACGAGTTAGATCCACGAGAATGATGTCACCAAATTATCGTACGATATTATATATGAAAAGTGAACATGTTTCTTAACAGTTAATATATTTTTTTAATTCATGGGATTTTTTAATAGATTTATTCTAAAAATGTGCAATATCTCGAGAACGGTTCATGCTAGCGTTCTAAAGTTTATGTCAATCGTTTTGTAAGGAAAAATTACATAAGAAATGTCTATTCGCGTAGCTTTAATAAAGATTTCGATTTTAACTTTATTAAAAATTTCGAATTTTTGATGATTTTTTCAAAATTTTACTCGAAAATTTAGGGGTTTCTGAACATTCTATTGTGTATGACAATAGGCTTCCAGTATTTACGAATTGTGATTTTTGTACCAAATTTCATTCGAATCGCTCCATTTGTTCGTGAGATACCGTCCCCACAGACTCACTGACACACACACACACACACACAGACATCACTTCAAAAATGTTCGATTCGTCATCAGGGATGCTTGAAACGTGCTTTCCCGTCGAAAACTTGAATTCGAATTTTCGACGCCGTCACAATACTTTACATTATGTATATAAGGAAAGTAAAAATGAATTAGTCTAATACATGTATTTTAAGGGGTATAGGATTCCTACCAACAACTTAAATATTCTTAAAAATTCATACACTTTACGAGCTATTAAAACCCAATTTACTTTGAATTTTTTTCGTTCTCTTCAAAATTCGACATTTAAAAATGTCTTGAATACTAATCTGAAAACCGATAAGAACGCATTTCTATTTCAAGCTACAAGAAAGCGTGTAAAAATTTTTATTCCTAATTATTCATTCCAAACATTTAAAATTCAATGACTGCACATTAGAAAGACATTCCTGATAAATTAAAGATATTAAAATGCAATTTGCGTTTGGTAGTTGCAAGGATATGCAGAATAGGATTATTGATACCAAACAAATGTTCAATAATATAATTTATGGCCATCCGTCATTCCATTATGGTGGATGAAAAGTTTAGAATAAAATGAATCAAAATAATGGAAATACGCTCATTAGAATCAGTGAATGACAATAGTCAGATATTTCCAATTATGTCTGATTGTTTCTTTCAATAAAGAAACCCCTACAGAAAAATACAAGACAAAACATATCTAATTGATTTTGATTCAAAACATAACTATGCAGGAGAATATACAAAGAGAAATCTAAGACTGTTATAATATTAAAACGTTAATCCTATTTATTCATTCTCTGTTTCAAAAGATTGGAAACAGTCTTATTATCTTGAATTTAATGGCTATAAGGATGCAAATAAAAGATAATGATACAAATGCGCTGATATGAGATGATATAATGACTTTTCAATTGAAACTCTCTAATGATTTTCGGGCGAATTAAGGGAATGGGAATAAAAAATAGATGGTCACAGTTACGGTTTGTTTTTCTTCATTGCGGCCATTTATAGATATTAATGAATAATACTTTCTTCAATTTTTATTCCTGTAGTTTTACAAACTAAACAGTAGTTTTGCGATATAATAAGGCAAACAATAAACGTAATTAAAATTATGAATTTTCTTTCTGAAGACGCAGATTGCATAACATTGAGTTTATGGCATTTCACACATTTTCCGAACGCCGTTTTTTGGAAGGAATTATTTGCTCTCTCAAAATTTTCATGAATTTAAAATAATCTAATGTGAGCAGCACATGACTTTCGGTATAGACCTAAGTCTATTTCTTTCTTTCATAATACATTTAATTTAATTTCCCCTAAAACAGATGTCTTTATTTGAAATGTAATCAAATTTGCAGTTCAAGTTCAATTTTGTTTGGCGACTTGTATTTTAAAATGGTGACGTGGGGAAAGTTACTTGGAAGGAATTATTAGCTCTTTCGAAATTTTCATGAAGTATAAATTATCTGATGTGAGCAGCACATGATTCTCAGTATGGACTCAAATCTCTTTCCTACTTTCACAATACATTAAATTTAATTTAATTGCCCAAATAACAGATGTCTTTATTTGAAATTTCATCAAATTTGCAATTTTAATTCAATTTTTTGGCGACTTGACTTTTTGGCGACTTGATTTCAAAATGGCGACGCGGGGGAAAATTCCAAAGTTCTCAAATATTTCAAGAACATTTTATCATAAAGTAATTATCTTGGAAATATTCGTTTTATCATATCCAATTAAAATATTTAGCTTTAAAACTCACATAGTTATACTTGTGCGTTTTCAAACCTTAGTTGAGCGTCCCAGCCCTCTTCCTTCTATTCTGATGAGTCAGTTTGTCGTTTTCGAATCAACCCCTCAGACGATAAATATATTTTCTAACTCGATAGAAGAACTTTGATTTTCGCGAGTCGAATTTCAAACATCTGTGGGACAATGGTGGATCAGTGAATTTTGGGGAGATTTTCTATAAATAACTAAAATTTTATTGGTAATATAATTTAATTTTTAATATTTTGTGCCCATGCCGAGATTTTTTCCTTTTATTTGGAAAAAAGAAACCCACCGCGATTTTACAAACAAAAAATTCGCCTTTTAAATCAATATGCATATACTGCTTATAAACATACTAACATTTCATGATGCATTTTAATAGTGCAGATCGATAACTGCGAGTAAAAATATTTTTCTCATTCATTTTTTCCCTTAATTTAAAATTCAATGATTGTATAATGAAAAGGAATTTTTGATGAAATAAACGGATTAAAATAAGTTTTTCGATTGTTAGTAACAAGAATTCGAAGAATAATATTGTTATTGTAAGACATATTTCAAAAACGTAATTTGTGAAGGCCTTTTATGACATTGTGGTGAAAAGAAATGTCTTGAATAACAAAAATTAAGATAATGGAAATATCTTTATCAGAATCGAATGATAAAAGTAAGAAAATTGAAATTAAGTATGATTTTTTTTTCAACAAAGGTATCTCATAGGAGAAAAACGTCAATGCATTTAATAATTTTAATTTGTAGCGTATTTTGCTGCCATAAACTATAGAAAATAAATATTAGAAGATTGTAAATACTAATATATTCATTCAATTTAATTATTTTCTGTTGGAAAGACTGTTAATATATATTAACTTGAATTCTACGCGTATAATGCGGCAGAAGAATGTTAAGGATGATGAGTGAGATACAAGAATGCATTTATGTCAATCTTCGGCAGACGATAATTAGCCTAATATTTCAGAAATGAAGCTGGAATTTTCATGAATGCCTGTAATTGCGGCTTTTCTGATAGTTTGCCGAAATTATCAACAAAGTCGCAAAGTAGAAAAAATGAGCAAAGGTTACTGAATGTTTTATAGTGCAACAGCATTATGTTCTGACCTTACTACAACTGCTGCAAACTGCACAAACATCTCTACAATGTTGGCATGTGGCATCAATAATTCTAATAGTGAACTTGATTATATTTACATTCTATAACAAAAAAAAAAATCGACGCATCAAGAAAGAGTTGTCCAATTTAAATAAAATTTCGTATGAAAGATATTTTGAGTCTTTAGTGACGAGTCCAGTTTCCAACTGTGTCCTGACAACAACAGCAGATGTGTCTGGAGACGTTCAGGGCAGCGTGGGGATCCTGCCCTTATTACCGCACGCCACACATACCCACAACAGGGCGTTATGGTCTGGGGTGCCATCTCCTTTGATAGCCGGACCCTTTTGGTAGTCATCTCTGGCACACGGTACGTAGACAACATTATACGACCGGTTGTGCTACCGTTCCTTTTGCGACACCCTGGACTTACTTTTCAACAAGATAATGCTCGGCCGCACACGGCACGTGTTGCTATGAATTGTCTTCAAGCTTGCCCAACACTTCCCTGGCCATCTAGGTCTCTCTCTCTCCCTCTTCCATAGAGCACATTTGGGACATCATGGGAAGGCGATTGCAATCATCCCGAAATGTTAACGATTTAGCCCGACAGTTGGAGACAATTTGGCAAGACATTACGCAGGACACCATCCGTGAACTTTATAAGTCTATGTCACGCCGGGTGACATCTTGCATCCAGGCCAGAGGTGGACCAATGCCTTATTGACTTCCTTCCTTTGTATACGGTCAACCTCTAAATCATTAAATTGTTCTGAAATTTTAATCGTTTCTTTTTCAATATATATTCTCCACATACACCAATTTTTATCACAATCGGACAACTCCTTGGTGCGTCGATCTTTTTGTTATAGAGTTTATATAAGCTCCAAAAGTTACATCTGCTGCATATATTTCTGGCGGCCTACCAACAGCCCTAGAGTGCTTTCGAATTTCATTCCTAGTGCGATAAAATTATTTTCGCTTTGGCGGCATCTTACAATAATAATGAACCGAATTTGAGCTGTTTCAATAACTTGGCACATGATTAATTTGTGATCATTAAAAATTAATCTTCTTAATTACTTTATTTAATTCTTTATAGGAGTCAACAATAAGACTTATCTAGTTGTCAACTGCATTAATGATTACATTATAATCGTGATTGTTCATAACAATCATTCTTGGGAAGCGCTCCTAAGTAATCAGCAATAAAACATAAAAATTGTCCTGTACTCGACCATTTTTGTGATGCTCTTCCCAGTAACCAATCACAGAGTTGCTAAAAGTCGACTCGATCAACTATATATTTGCCCATGCTCGTAATGCTAAATTTTATATTATTTAATATTTTACTAGAGCGTTTTGTTGGATTTAATATGCAAACCTCTGATTAAAATTCACAGAAACTCAAATATTTTCTTTTGCTAAGGAACCAATTTGTTGTTGTTGTTGAGACCCAGACCGTCCGACCTACCAGAAAGGTGTAGAAGACCCAGACCGTCCGACTCATCCTGAGGACTTGAGTATCTAATTGGACGGCCGGGAAAATACTAGAAAGGTGTAAGGTAACTATTTGGACACCCGAGAAGTGCCACCCAATTGAGACTGAAACCCAGTAGGGAGGCATCGACAGGGACCGTACCCTTCTTCCCCTACCATCAACCTCTCGGAAGGACTAAACATGTTTAACGTGATCGTACTCCACGTGAACACGGGGGCAGTTTGGGCAGTGCGGAAATCGAACCCGGGCGTACAGAGTGCAATTCACGCGTACTAACCACTGGGCTACCGCGCCTTAAGGAACCGATTTGTGTGAAAATCGCGCAAAATGGCGTTTCAACATTTAATAACTAGGCATTGATTTGAATTTCAAAAATTAATATTAATGAGGTTTATCTCTCGGGAGCCAATGTACCTCTGTTCAAAGTTTCGTGGCTTTACAAGGCTTTGATTTTCCTCTACAGACGACGCAAACAGACAGACGCACGCACAGACATCTTCCTTTAATATTACAGAAGATTTAAATAAAAATTCTACACATATGTGGATTCATAATTAAAAATATGTAAAATTTCAGAACTGAATGTTTTACCATCTATTCACAACGCAGTGAAAATTATTCTCAGGATTGTTTCTAATACATGACAATTTTAAAATCCTAGCAGCTTTAAAGTAAATTTCTAAGTGCAAACACTAATTAATGATAACGTAAACCTAGTAGCAAAAAATGTTTGAGTAGTCACACTTTTAACACCCATGGTCCACGGTTTTGTGATCACTGTCTAGCGTCAGCACAGGACAAGCGAAGAACTGACCATCACCAAGTATAAAGCTCCTTACTGCTAGTATTTTAGATTGTTTCTTTTAGAAGTATTTTATTCACATCCAGCAACGATGAACTGACCATCACCGAGTATAAAGCTCCTTACTGCAAGTATTTTAGATTGTTTCTTTTAGAAGTATTTTATTCACATCCAGCAACGATGAGCTGACCATCACCGAGTATAAAGCTCCTTACTGCAAGTATTTTAGATTGTTTCTTTTAGAAGTATTTTATTCACATCCAGCAACGATGTCTTAATTCAGCAACGATGTCACATCCAACAACGATTATTTTTGTCTGCAATGCATTATTCAGAAATTTCCCAGAATCCTTACCATTCTGAAAATTACAGTGCAGTTTCTTCTGCCTTATAGCAGGGTGTTATATAGCAGCAAGAGATATAAATTTAATCACCTCCATGGTAATACCAATACAAGAAAGAAGGTCGCCAGCCGAGGCCGGAGCGGCGGTGCACTTGGCGCAAATTGGGAATATCTTTTCGCCCTGTACAATTTTCACAGGGCTCGAATGCCTGCTTTAGAATTTTGAAAATACAGCCAGTCTGTTTCCTCTACTCTCCAGAGAACTTGCGGGTTGCACCGGGCAGATGTGCAAGAAACTAATCTTGAGCAGCAGACTATCCCCACACCGTGTTATCTAAAACCTTTGCTTTCGAACGCATCTCCTCAAAAGTTAACCTACAAGTCGATGGTAATGGTTCAAGATAACTAACTCTCTTTTGATTTTGAACGCATCTCCTCAAAAGTTAACCTGCAAGTCGATGGTAATGGTTCAAGATAACTAACTCTCTTTTGATTTTGAACGCATCTCCTCAAAAGTTAACCTGCAAGTCGATGGTAATGGTTCAAGATAACTAACTCTCTTTTGATTTTGAACGCATCTCCTCAAAAGTTAACCTGCAAGTCGATGGTAATGGTTCAAGATAACTAACTCTCTTTTCCCTGTTTGTCGACAATTTCATTTTCTTTAACATATCGTTATTTTAAATTCAGTGATTGAGTATTAAAGAAAAATCTTTTTGAATTTATAGGATTAAAATACGTTTTTGTTTGATAGTTACGAGAATCATAATAAAAGAAACTGCTGTTTGTGAGAATACAACTTTCGAGTACTTCATTGAAGAAAGCTGTCACAAGAAAAATTGGTGACTACAATTGTTTTCAGTGTTTTAAATTATCTTCCTGAGATCAAGAAAGGTGCGCTCTTAAATTCTAAGACACAACTGCCTGTTGTTCTTAGCAGCCTCAAAAAAAAAAAAAAAAAAAATCAGCCGAGAAGAAATTGGGCATCAAAAAGCTCAATCCTTTACAGCGAGATCAAATTACGAGACATCTATAATTTGTGCAGTTTTCCAACAACGATAGAATTTGTATGGAAAGTCAGTTGTTAGATACACCAGATTTCTTATTATACCTAGTTAAAACATTTTCAGTGGATATAGAAATGATGACCAGCCTCATTCTAAAATCATTCAAGTAAAGAAAATTCTTGATGGATGATTTTAGATCCATTTTATCACGTGATGATCTCAGATAGCTTCTTGTCATTTACAGGCCTTTAATTCTATAGATATGACATCTTTAGCGTTTTCCTTTCAGCAAGCATTCTGTTTCTTTTAAATTAATGTGTTTTGTAAGCTATGAAAAACCCATTACGTTGAAAAAAGAAACGGTATTTGTTCTGTTAAAAAATTTATATGGAAGTTAAAAAAACACTTTGAATACTGAAAGGAAAACCAATGAGACTGCATTTCCATTTCCAACGGCAAATGAGTCTGCAAAAAATAAAATAAAATGCTATTTCTGAATTATGCATGCCGGGAATTCAATGATTTTGATTTTTTTTAATATTTTGATTGCATATTAAAAAGAACTTATCGATGAATAAAACGACACAAAATCCATTTTGACTTTCGCGTACTACTATTGTAGAGAAAATGTAAAGATTTCTTGAGATTTTTTTCAAAATAGAGATTTTGACTGAAAATATTTCAAACACCACCCTGAAGCCAGTGGCGGATTTTGGCCTCTTGTTTGGGGAGGGGGGGGGCGATCTGTAGATCGAAATGTTCTCGGAGGTTTGTTCACTTAGGATTTTCTTAACGGCTTCCCATATACGGATATTCGACATTTTTGAAATAACTAGAACAAATTCGGAAGTTTATAGTAAGTTCTTTGCAGCTTATAAAATATGGCCTATCATTTTTTTAAGACCAAAGCAAAACAATGAGGATTGGAAGGAAAAAAAATTACGTGACTATATAAGGAAACAACGAAGTTTAATGCTCTACAACTTTTGATGCACGGAGACCCTAAAAAACCATTTTTGAGCGAAATTGAAGAACTTTAAAAACTTAACAAAATAAAAAAATGTTTGAAAAGTTTTGCACTTTTCATTATTTAATAATTCACAACCAAACAATGGGAAAAGAGCTGTAGGCTGAAAGAAAAAACTCGTAAAAACTAATTTAGAATAATAAATTTGATCATATAAACATGAGGAGCTATATCTTAATGATTTTCCATGATCAAATTTATTATTCCAAATTAGTTTTTACGAGTTTTTTCTTTCAACCTCTAGCTTTTATCCCATTTTTTGATCGTGAATTATTAAATAATGAAAAGTGCAAAATTTTTCAAATATTTTTTGTTTTGTTAAGCGTTTAAAGTTCTTCAATTTCGCTCAAAAAGGGTTTTTCAGGGGTATCTGTGCATCAAAAGTTGTAGGGTATTGAACTTCGTATCCCATTGAAATAACATGGAAGTGATTTCATAATTTTTGCCAGGGGTAGTACCTATAACACTATTCAAATGTAATTGCCAATTCAGCTTATTGTCGATCATTATCCCTAACAGCCTTACGGAGTCCATCGCAAAAACCCTGACGCCGTTAACAAGGAAGGATCATCATTATAATATCAACTCAAGTCTTCTTGCTTTTTTTTAGCAAATCGATCTAAAATTGTTACTGGTGAAATTGCGATATCATAATGCACATGCAGCAAAGTCAATCCCACTAGCAGATCTTCTCTAATTGTGTTTCGAAACCATGTCTTCAATCGTTTTAGTGCTGAGAAGCTACCCTCGGCGGTTGCTACAGTAATTGGTAATGTTACAAGAACTTTCAGTAACACGTAGATCACGTGGTACACTGCAGGATCACAGTTTTGTAGTGCTTCAAAAGCAGACTTGTGTACTCTGCCGGTATCGGCATTTTCACGCTTCCATTTGGTTTTCCAGTTAATCACCTCCACTTGAAGTGTACTGTTCATTTCTTCCACTCCCAGTTCGGCTATTCTGTGATACTTCTTGCTTAGCTCTGTCCAAGATGGGAGGAGTGACTCTTCGTCCGTGTTGATTTTCGCTAAAAGAGTCGGTGGTACTAAATCTTGTGAATATAAGACATCCAGATTTTCCTGTGCGAATCGGTCTTTTAAGTCTTCTTGGATGGAGTTTAACAAAGGCAAGTGAACATTTATTCTGTAATAATCTTCAGGAGTTATGTTAGGAGCAGTTGATCTATGAACTTGGAGTTCAGCAGTACGTGGAATTTCTATTTCAATTCCAAGATCATTACGCATTCCCTCAACCTTTGCATATATTCCTGAAATCGGATTCCACATTTTTCTTAAATTCACTTATTATCGTAATTGCATCAGAGACAGCATCTCGAGCTTTCCTTTTACTTTTATTATGGGAGCGAGTTTTCGTGGATAAACTAAGGGAGGGAGAGCAAGACCAAAGTATATCCCTAATGATATATATATATTTTTAATTTTATAATTTATTTGATAAAACGTCGACATTAGTCAGGCGTTTGGGGGGGGGGGGGGGCGATCGCCCCTCCTGAAATCCGCCACTGCCTGAAGCGCGATTCAAACAATTTGGAAATATGTCCGCCCATGTGAGTGTGGGTGTTTAGAGTTGTGGACACGGTAAATCAAGAGATAATGAACATATCTCCATAATGCTTTATGTGTTGATATATAAAGTGAAAAACTAGAAAGTGATAGATTTTTTAGTAATTTGTGATTTTTATAATATTACCAGTAGTCTTATCCGTCATTGATTAGAACATAAGAAGCAAATCTCTGATTTAAATTACATCGGAACATACAGATAATTCTTGACAACTAAACAACACTTTATCGAAACGTCCGTTTAAAACAACAAATAAATATTCCGATGCGCAAGTATCATATGCCTTATATGAGTGCTTATACAAGCATTCAAACGCTACGCGGGCGTACATACATCTCCGATAATAGTGCGTTAGTAATAAACCTTTGACCTGTTGCGAGGGCGCACATGCTTTTAAGTACACGCTTTTGACCCACGCATGGTTTTATTGGCCGTTATGCAGTCGCTACGCATGCGCAATACGTTCTAAACAAGTGTGTTGGGCGCATTTAATCGTAATACGCGATTTTCTTTCGCTCAAACTATAGTTATAGTCTTTGAAGCTAAAATCTAGTATAGTTAGGAAAGATTTATTCAAACGTGAACAAGATATGGGGAGCAAAATCGCTTTTCCCCTATGGAGTTCTTTAATTTTGTGGCCGGTTGTGTCAGTCGGGCCATTCATGTACCAAATTGCAAGTTTGTATCCTCTCTAGAAGTGGGTAAACATTTCCGGACTTACATGTATACAAATTTTCTCTTTCATATACAGGGTGATTGAAAATAAGATGGGCCAAACTATACGAGGTGGTAGTGGCCACACACTAAGCTACCATAAGCCTCAGCGTTGGTCGTGTGGTCTGGGTCTTCAACACAAAACCAAGCACTTTTTGTCACAGTTTACCGAGTCGGAAATGAAATGTAAAGGCGTTACAGGGAGCTTACACGTTGGGAAACGGTCGCTCTGCAAAATTAAAAGCATCATTCTGGTTGTTACATTATGATTGAAGAAGAAAACCACTTAAGCAAATTTCATTTGGGGAAGAAGAAGAAGAATCGTTATGCAAATTTTCGTAACACCGAATGCAGTCTTATCAGTTTTCAGTAGTTATTCGCAGCTCCAACTTTGGAGACTGAGGAATTTACAAATAAACGTTGATATGCATTCTATGGAGCTGCAAATGAGAATGGCAAAGAGGCACAACGATTGTACGGAGAACGTTTCCCCCATAAGCGATTGTACAATCGTAAAACATCCGAACGCTTGTATTGGTAGCTCTATGAATCTGAATACTTTCTCACTACCAGGTCTGATGCCGGTCGTGCAAGGAGTGCTAGAATGTCAAGTGTGGAACAGACGATTCTGGACACAGTATGAGTTCAGCCAGGCACAAGCACAAGAGCAATGAGACATTCTCTTGGTGTACCACAATTCATGGAATGGTAGGTTCTGCATGGGGAACAGTTATACCCATACCATCTCCAGCGAATCCAAGCAATGATTGCAGCGGATTATCCTGGTAGCGTGGAGTTCGCCCGCTGGTTCTTGGGACAGAGTGCGACGCAGCCAGACTTTCCAACGGCTGTGCTTTTCACGGATGAAGCCTCCTTCGCATTTGATGGCACATTTAATATCCACAATGAATATATGTGGACGAGTTTAAACCCACATGCAACATATCCACATGCGCATTAGCACTCCATCAATGTGAGGTTAGGAATCGTTAATTAATAATTAATCGTTAATTAAACTTTAATTAATATCCACAATGCATATGTGTGGACGAGTTTAAACCCACATGCAACATATCCACATGAGCATTAGCGAAGACTCTCCGTCAATGTGAGGTTAGGAATCGTTGGTAACCGCTTAATAGGGCTGTATCTTATATTGGAACGATTTGATGGGAGAATGCACACTATATTCCTGAAATAGGTTTTGACGGAATTACTGGAGGATGTTTCAAAAGACATCCGGCTAAGTATGTGGTTCCAGCCCGATGGAGCACCAGCCATTTTGGGCAAGAGGTAAGGAACTACTTTTCCGGGCCAATGTATTGGGCGAGGTGGTCCCATCTTGGCCCCACGATCGCTCGATTTGTCGTGTCTTGTCTTCCATTTGTGGGGATGTCTCAAGGTCTCGTTCCTGACACCCCCCTTGAATTTCTGCTGCTGCTGCCGAAGTGCGCGACATGCCTGGCCTGTTCGAGAGAGTTCGCCAATCCCTTCATCGCCGCTGTGAGACGTGCATTCAGTTAGTGGTCTCTCTTTTGAGTCATTACTGTAACTGTGTATTAAATGGCACTTTATAACTTCTAAGTAATTCTTGTGTTTTCGCCTCACCTCACCGGTTTCACCATTAAACGCCCACCTGCGTCATTTTCGACTTTTCATTTCCGACCCTGTAAACTATGAAGAAAAATCCTTGGTTTGGCGTGTACTACCCTCGTAAAGTTTATCCCATCTTTTCTGAATCACCCTGTATATATATATATAGATTTTACAATCGGTGACAAGGTTGATTCCTGAAACAGCGGTGGTAGTAGAGCCTACATAAAAAAATGGCAGTTTCAACAATTGTGAATTATGATGTGGATGTAAATTTCATTAATACAAATTCGACTAATCCATCCAAGTCATGGGCGTGAGAGATCTATTGTAGAAGGATTTTAGGCACATTTTTAAATGAACTTGCGGAAAAAAGATCATAAAAAGAAACACCTGATTTTTGTTTCGATGCTATTTATGATATAAGTAGGACAAAAGTGTCTGTTATGAATGAATGAAAATGTCGAGTAGAGTTTCCCGCTGCAAACTCTTAAAACTGCGATTCATATAACTGTGTTTAACTAACTTTTTACAACCAGAACGGGCTAGCTCGACATGGTTTTAAATCTATAGAATTAAAATATACCACAAAAAGCCATGACACACTAAATTTCATCTTTATAGCTGCTCCAGTGTTTGTTTCTTTTTCAATAAACGAGTACTTCCTGTGGTGGGTCCAGAACTCATTGCATACTCTTAAAAATGTATGTAACTTTTTATAACTAGGACGGGTTAGCCCGATATGGTTCAAAATCTAAGGAATTAAAATTCATAACGAAAGACGAAAACATAATAAATTTGAACTTTCTAGCTGCTCCGATGTTTTTTTCCCCAAAAAAAACGAGTACATTTCTATGGTGGACCTAAGATCCACTGTAGATACTTAAAAGTGGGATTTGTATAACTGTGTAGAACTTTTTTATAACTAGGACGGGATAGCCCGATATGGTTCAAATCTAAGGAATTAAAATGCACCACAAAAGACGAAAACATAATGAATTTGAACTTTCTAGCTGTTCCGATGTTTTTTTCTCCCCAAAAAACGAGTACATTTCTATGGTGGGCCTAGGATCCACTGTATACTCTTAAAAGTGGGATTTGTATACCTGTGTGGAGCTTCTTATAACAAGGACGGCCTAGTCCGGCATGGTTCAAAATCTATAGAATTAAAATGTACCACAAAAGCCAATGCCATACTAACTTTGATCTATCTAGCTTTTCCGGTGTTCGTTTTTTTTTCAAAACCGAGACATACCTATGATGAGCCTAGGACGGGCTATACCGATAAGGTTTTAAATCAAAAGAACTAACACGTACCGCATAAGATAACGATATGCCAAATTACATGATACTACAATTCTTGTAATCTGATTAGTTGGCGCATCAAAAATTAGAATTACACCAACAAAAGAATAATAGGTTAAATAAAAAGCTGCAAAAGCAAAAAAAAATAGTTTCCTTTAGGATCACAATCAATAAAACTGCTGCTTGTAAAATTATAATTTACGATACTTCCTCGAAGAAAGTAGACATATGTTATTTAGATGGCTGTTTTTAGCCCCCTTATCAGTTCAAAAGAACAGTATGCGCTCTTAACAGCTAAAAACCAACAGCATAATTGCTTCAAGGACTTTTTTAGCTTTCATCCGCAGGCTAAAAGAACAGTATGAAGTCTTAACAACCACTAACAACGAGCTGTTAAGGCGTTGCGTTCGACAGTTCGGTCTTAGCAGTTAAAGAAGGAGGCCAAAAGCTGCTCTGGAAACAATTGTAGTCACCCAACTGATATATGTCTGCTTTCTTCAAGGAAGTATTATAAGTTATACTCCTTTAATAAATAGTATGATAAACACGTCAACCAATAAACTCTAAAATCAAAGACAACCAAATAAGTGGTTAAAAAGTCATTTATTAAAATCTCCTTATTATGACATATACAATCACATAGCCAAAGCGCTTTCTGACATTATCATGGCCTTGTGGCGAAATAAAATAAAATGCTAATAAGTGCCTAAATATAGGCCATACCCGTCAGGTAAAATTTACATTATATCAACTTCATGCAAAACTATACTCATCAATTTATATATTTTTAATTTTTTAAATAACAACGAGGTAAAATAAATAATAATAAATATGCATATGATAATAAGAAATAACGTTTAATGACCAACATGAATGTCGACAAAATTGAAAAGCAACTGCTACTGCATTTTTAGAAAATCGTGTAAAGACTTGTCCCGTAGACAGTCAAGAACGAGTCGCCAAGCATAACTAAGAGTCAGAACGAGTTCAAAATTACAAATTGAATTATGATAAATATAAATAAAAATGGATTCATAAAGTGATTTATTGCTGGGGTTATTGCAGCTAATTAAAAGAAAAGTTTTATCAAACATAGGCTGAAAATTATCGTTAATAACATACTGGGCAAGAGCCGTAGATAGTTTACCATTTTTAACATCGCGAGCATGTTCACAGCTAAACGAATACCGACACTACGTTTAGTACTACGAATATAAAAGTTATTATCGGGAGATAAAAGGGGGATAACATATATGCCAGCCTGACATTTGAAATTGTTAATTGTCAATAATGTTTACCCCTTCATTTATTTTACCATTGAACATGAGTCTAAATTTTCTCTACCGTTTCTGAACGTGCTTGTTTCCTGAAACTCTCTTGGTTTCCATACTACTGTTTTTCGTAAACCTACTTATATTGATTCTTGTATCCCTGCTAATTCCTATCACCCTATTTCTTTTGAAAAAGCTTCTTTTAATGCTTATTTTAATCATTCCTTTAATGTTTGTTCATCTATTCCGGTCTTAGTTACAGAAATTGATTTTATCTTTAGCTTTGTTTAAAAAGCTAGTTATCCTTTCGAGTTCATTTATAAAATATTTTCCCATATTCGTAATATTTTTATGAATCCAAATACTAAGCTTATTCCAGTATCTGATCTTATGCCGTATAAATCTAGTCCTCCTTATCACCTAACGATTTTTAATCATCTAATTACTTTTTGCCACGAATTTAATTTTTTTAAGCCTGCTCATTCTACTGTTTCTATGTTATTTAATCGTATCCGTTTAGATAAATATAAGGTTAATAACAATTTCAAAGGTCAGGCTGGGGTGTATGTTATAACCCTTTTATCCCCCGATAATAACTTCAAGTTTTATATTGGCAGTACTAAACGTACTATCGGTATTCGTTTAGCTGAACATGCTTGCGATGCTATAAATGGTAAACTATCCACGGCTTTTGCCCAGTATGTTATTAACGATAATTTTCAGCCTATATATGATGAAACTTTTCTTTTAATTAGCTGCAATAAGCCTCGCAATATTTTACTTTATGAATCCCTTTTTATTAACACTTTACAACAAAGTTGAAAAGTGTTTATGACTTTGTTCATTCTGTCTGTCCGTTAGCACGATAACTGCCGTAAAAATGACTTAATCAAAACGAAATTTTAGTATGTTGTTCAGACGATCTGTAGGACCCATGGGAATATAAATGAATAATATCACCCAATTAGTTTTGGATTGAACCCGGGTTGAAAAAATGAAATACATTGAGCCCTATGGGACCTAATTTTTCAAACATTTTTTAAGCGGATTTAAAATTCACAAATTGCTTCGAAAATTTTAGGTAATAGTCAAATTGTTCCATAAAATATATAAAAAAAATCAGCGAAATATATTCAGTAGTTTTTTAAATAAAAATTGAAATAATAATTACACATCTTATATGAAACAATCACGTGACCATGATATGAAACAATCACATGACAAAATGATATATGGCATCCATCTTGTTTCAAAATCGTGATTTTTTAAAGTTCTTTTTAATTCATATTGAGTGTTGTATCCGTCCTAAAACTACTTTATTTTTGCTTAAATTCTCAGCATCTACATACTAAAACAACACAATGACAATTTATTTGAGTTTAAATTCTCATTCAAATTTGATTATTTCTACAACCAAGCCTATTTTTCACCTATGTAAAATGTAAACAGCAAAATATGTAGAATGAGTTGTATTAGAATTACTGTATTTCTTTAACACAAAATAATTCAGTCCATGGAGTCTGCATGGCTGATATGAATGAAATATTAATTGATTTTATAAGCAGAAGGACGATTTTTTCGATGAAGTTTTAAGCATAGAGTTTATGAATTGTAGCTCCATGGTCTTAATTTTTAAATAAAATAAATTATTATAGTATTGTGATGAATGAAATGAATGGGAGAAAGTTATGAATGAAATCCTGCTTTTATAGAGAGATCCAGGCGTGTTATTTTTTCTATGACGTCATTTGAATTTATTTCAGTTGTTTTTGATGAAGTTTTCAAATATAATAAATTATCGTAGTATTATGATAGTTTTAAAAATATTACCGTGGAATGTATTGCATTTTAGAGATATTTAAACCAGGCAATTTATATTTCAATGCCGTCATTTGAATGAAGTTCATTTTTTTCAATGAAGGTTAAAGTTTTCAAATATAATAAATCAATGTAGTATCGTGATAAGTTTTAAAATATTACCGAGGAATGTATTGCATTTTCGACTTTTTTAAATAAAATTGCATTGAAGTTGGAAAGTGTTTCATAACCAATGCTTTAAGCATGATTGATCTTTCTTGTTTATATTTACCGTAATCATATTTGTAATTTTGACCCCTTTCTGATCCTTAGCTATGCTTGGCGGCTCGTTCTTGACTCTCTGCGGGTCAAGTCTTTACATGATTTTCTAAAAATTCAAGAGCAGTTGCTTTTCAATTTTGTCGACATTCATGCTGGTTATTAAACTTTATTTCTTATTGTAATATGCATTTTCATGATTATTTATTTTACCTCGTTGTTTTCTAAAAGATTTAAAATATATAAAATGATGTATATAATTCTGTATGTAGTTGATATATGTAAATTTTACCTGGCGGGTATGGCCTATATTTAGGCACTTGTTCGCACTTCATTTTACTTCGCCACTGATATAGGGCATGATCATTTTCGAAAGCGCTTTGGCTATATGATGGTACACGTCATAATAAGGCGATTTTAATATAAATGGCTTTTCAACCACTTATTTGGTTGTCTTTGATTTTAGAGTATACTCCTTGAGCATATAAAGATGGAGCAATACCCCCAACCAAGATAGGCAGGCGTCTGTCGACCTTTATTGTTGCTCTATTTGTAAATCCAAAAATTAAAAAAAAAAATTGTCTTTAAAATCAGTTGAAACTCTTAGCAATATGTTTTATGCTGTATGTTATGCTTTAATGAAAATTTTATTTTTAGCTATATTTGTAGATGTTTCAGCGGCGTATTTAAATACTATTTACGACGGGTTCTCTGGAACCGTGAAATGTACGCTTAGGATACAAGAATAAGTCCAAATTTCTGGATAATTAACACGTTTATTCACAAGCACAGCGTAAACAGAAACAATACACAGTTAAACAGCACTTAAATTCTCCCCTAATTTCACAAAACAGATGATATTATTTTCAAAACATTGACAAAAATCATTTCATAAAACCGCCGTTATTATTCTCAAAACATTGACAAAAGTCACAGTTCAGTGTAGCTCGTATCACGTCAACTGCTCTCCGACTGAGTTATGATTTCTTTTATACACTCGCCATAGAAACTTCTGGAAATTCTTCATATCTCGTAGAATAATCGTTATTTCGAGATGCTGCTCGGAGATTCGAGAAGTCATCAAAAGTCGCTAAAGTGACGATAAATCGCCAAATTTGACATCCCTTCTCCGAAATTCGGAATTCTGGCAACCCTGCGTTCACGTCATGGGAAATACACGAAGGAATATTAGACGTACGTAAAACTATTATTTTGGATTCAACAGTTATAAGATCTCAAATAATAGTTACTAACATAAATACAGAACTGAGATGATACAATGATTTTGAATTTCAAATCCGCTAATAACTATCTCAGGAAACCAAGAACAGCAGATGGAATAAAAACTTAATAGGAGATAACTTTCCAGTGTTATTTATTTTCTTATGGTCATTCAAAAATAATGCATAAATATTTTCACAAGATTTTCGTATATTTTCACTATTCAAATGTAATTATAGCGATACAATAAAGGTATAGAGCAAATACTACGAAATCATTCGCAATTAATTCTAACACTTTCGTTCCTGATAGCATATTATCACGTAGCAGTTCATTTAATTCGTTGATTGCATGTTAAAAAGAATTGTCGATAAGTCCAGATTAAAATACGGTCTGTGCTTGATAGTTAAAAGAATATATTAGAAGGGATTATAATTGCGAAACAAAAGACATTTCCATAACTCAATTTATTTGAATCTTTTATTTTTATTTATTTTTATTTTATTCAATTTACGTGGCAACTACAAATGAAATCCAGTTACAGTAGCCACACAAGAAATTAAAAAGTACAGAACATAGGATACAAGAATATTAAGTAGTAAAGATGTCAAACGCATTGAAACAGGCTTTTTTAAAACAGGCAGGAGTCAAGTTAAATATATCAATATCAGCACAATAGGTATTATATAGATCAACAAATTTATAGATAGAACAGCATTTAATGTAGTTGTGTTTAGTAGTAGTATTGTGAAAAAGAATTTTTTTCCTGGTATTATTGACAGGTATGTGAAATTCCAGGCAAGAAAGTAAAATAGGGCAATCAATAGTATTATTTAAAACCTTATAATAAAACAAGAGGCAGGACCAGCTTCTTTAAGAGACATTAAACTATATTTCTGTCTGAGTTCCCTTGTATGCATATCATAAGGATAATAGCCAGTCAATCTGTAAGCAATAGTACGTAATAGTTTATTTTGCACAATTTCTATCCGTTGAGAATGCAGATTGTAAATAGGGTCCCAAATCATTGCACAATATTCCAAAATTGGTTTAACAAGGGTATTATAAATACAAATAATCGTATTAGAACTGGCAAAAACACGAGATCGTCTTAAGGTGAAACCAAGTCTTTCGTTATCTTCATGAACATTGCACCCAGGAAACTATAAGCGTCTTAATAATTTATAATGAAAAGTCCATGAGAGTGCACGTTAGGTTTATCTACAGTAAAATGACCATACCCGATCGAATAAGCGATTGCAGCGCCCCTTAGCGGATAATTTAAAAAGTTAGGATATCGCGCTTGGCAACAAAGTGAGATTGACTAATGTTATTTATAAAACTGTCTAATTAGTACAAATAAACACCAGCAACGCGTATATGGAAGGTGATAAATATCACTCAAAAAGTCGTTACATCCGGATCTGTAGCACTGTTATAACGTTTACACTTTCCTTACAAAGTTATTGGACTGTTTAAGGTCTTTTTCAGAAACCCTGTACCACTTACTTATGGTTGAAGAATAAATTTAAACACATTGCATATAAATAATAGAAATACAAGAACTTGAATAAAATTATAATAATGCTGAGATAATTCAAATTATATTTGATTTTTTTTTTAATAAATGAATTCATTACAGAAAACAAATGAGACAAAAACATGTCTTATCTATTTTAAATCACAGCATGAAGATACAGTTAAACTGTACAAAAAAGAAATCTTAGAATTTTATAAATACTAATATGTATCTACTATTTATTAATTTGTTGTTCGAAAATATTCAGAATAAAAATATTTTCTTTACTTTAATGATTTCCATGACAGAAATAAAAGTTAATGATATAAATACGCTGAGTTGATGTGTAATAATGGCTTTTCAATGGAAATTCTGTAATGACTTTCTTTTAAATTACAAACAGGGATTAAAAAAAAGTGAAAGATAATAATCGTGTATAATTTATCTTTTGTTTGGAAATTTATAAATTTAACAAACAACGCCGTTAATAAATTTTATTTGCATATTTTAACTTGTGAAGAATTGTTGAAATACGGTATACAGCGTCTGACGTAAGCCGTTTTTAAATTTTTATTGTGTTAAGTACTGTCTTTTTATTTATCTAAACTGGATAAAATTATCAATTTGTTGTAAGACGCTTCTTGTGATTGATTTCATATTACTATTTTTTTTAAGTATTATAAGTTGTACAAACACTGCATTAATTAAATTATTGGCAAAATATAATGAAAGCAGAATTACGGGGCAGGTGTAAAAAATTAGATTTTGAAGTTTTTCAGAAATATCTCCATGATGCTGCTGAGACTGCTTTCATAAAATCACACTTTATATGTAAAAATTTTGTAACTGCATGCGTATGTCTGCCATTAATATTTAAAGAAATAAACCCGTTGTCACCGCTTTTTAAAAAGACACTTTTAATTCTCTCTATACTATTAAAATTTTAGGAAGATTCTGGACGAATGATAACAGCTAATTGCCTGTTGAAAAATCTCCCTTTTTCAGGAACATTTGAGCCATCTCACTAATTTTCATATAAATATTGAAATTTTTATTGTTTAGTTAACTGTATTTATTTAAAATGTTGAGTAGAATTTTTTGAACTGTTTTCTGACTGAAAACGTTTTTCTGATTTTTATTTTTGACTATTTGAAACGACTTATAAAGTAACTTCAATGTTTAGTAAGTTAATAAAGGTTTTAA
Source organism: Amaurobius ferox (assembly GCA_951213105.1). Taxonomy (NCBI): domain Eukaryota; kingdom Metazoa; phylum Arthropoda; class Arachnida; order Araneae; family Amaurobiidae; genus Amaurobius; species Amaurobius ferox. The sequence continues at coordinate 52,266,127 of OX578138.1, read as the reverse complement.
TAATAAAGTTATGGTCGAACTTCATTTTAAGACATACAGGGTGATTCAAAAGTTCTGAGCAAAAGTAAAACGCTATAAAAAATATCTATGCGTCGGAGAGACATGCGGTTTGCAGATTAATATTCACCGTGGTGGGGGATTTTGTATGGCATGAAAAAAAAATAGTTCAAAGTCTCGACACTAGGGGAGCGCTGCTGCGAAGAAAACAATGCAAGGTAATAATTGTGAAATGAGATATTTTATTTCAGCATGATTTACAGCTGTAAGTGCTCAATATGTGTCCACCACCACATTTCTGTACTGAGTGCAGTCGCGGTATTACGGCTGATACAGCATGAAATGGCGTATTAACGGGAATGGCTGCTACCTCCTGCCGTAAGGCGTCTTTCAATGCTGGTAAGGACTGGGGCTTTCCTGTATAGACCCGTGATTTTAGGTATCACCACAACGAGAAATCACAGGGTGTGAGATCTGGGGATCTCGCAGGCCAGTCATGTGTACTATCACCTCCATGGCTTTATCTGCCGCAGCGCCCCGAGTGTCGAGAGTTTGAACTAACTTTTTTTTCATGCCACACAAAATCCCCCACCACGTTGAATATTAATCTGCAAACCGTATGTCTCTCCGACCCATAGATATTTTTTATAGCGTTTTACTTTTGCTCCGAATTTTTGAATCACCCTGTATTTACTTCTAGTTAAGACTCATCCCTACCTCTATATGTATCGTATAGCAGCATCATTACATGTTTAGGCTGTACCAAGTTAATATCTTCTCCAAAAGTATTAATTAAAATGAAATTTATTGATCCAAAAAATTTCTTTAAAAAATTATACAACTGACGGATATTGGACAAAATTAATTGGAGCTTGGCTCAACAACTTTTTTTTCTTTTACAGGTGCAAAATTTTATAAGTAAAATTTTGAAATATCGGCATCGTTGATTCAAATGATTACAGGTATAGCATGTTGCACTTAGCTTTAAAGGACTTGAAAAAATATTTCGATCGATACCATTCTTGGCAATGTACTTCCGGGGTCTTGTCCCCTTACCTCCCCCGAGAGGTCTAATGACGTCACGAACACACAAACTGCATCGCGGCTATTTATAGCAACAATGATTGAAACTATTAGATTTCATAATCATTGAGCTATAAATAACTTCTTTATGCATGATTATGCTAAATTTTGTTCTATGCTGCTATGTTAAAAAAATATAAAATTTCGAATAAATTTCGAAGTTTTTGCTTGGATTTAAAAAAAAAATATATATATATATATATACATAGTTCTAGATTTTTTTATAACAAAGCCAGATATAAAATTATTGTGGCCACTATCGTGTAGGCAAGATATCGACCACAGACATACAGCCAAACAGATGGACATTATTCCAAAATAGTCAAAGTGTGTTCAGGACGTCCTAAAATATACATTGGCATCAACTTCTCGAATTCTCGTGAAAACAATAATTTCTCTATATTTTGCTACGTAGTGTGCGAAAGCAAAAATACAGTTAGTTTCTGGGAGAAAAACTGTTTAAATTTTTTTGCGAAAACATCTAGGCTATAAAAATTAATGTCTCGACAAGATCTGTAATAAAAATTGAATTTTCATTTTCCCGATACCTCTAAGCATATTAAATGTATTTTTTCTTTAACTGAAACGTTTTAGAATATTGATTGTTTCACTGTCAGTTGCAATATTATGTGTTAGAAATGTTTTGCTTTTATTAGGCAAGTGGCTGTTCTGACTCTTTGTAGCAATAGTATGTATTCTATTGTTATTGTTGTATTGTTGCTAATCCTACCCGGTCTAGCTAGAGTCTAAGACCTGGTCTAGCCCCTGGTCTAGATGCTAGACCAGGGACTAGAACAAGTTCATGAGTCCATGTATACCCTAGAAATCACACACCATGGTACAAAGATCCTCTTACTAGATAATCTTAAAGACCCTCTTACTAGATCCTCCCCTAGAGATAAAGATCATCTTTGGATAATCCCAAACAGTACAAGAGATGACCTGGGGAGTCCTGTTCAATATTACATTTGGAGCAAACGGTATAAACCTTGTGCTCCTGTTCGAATTTAAGACACTTTATATACCTACTAACAAATCTGGAAATTGTGGTCTGTAGATTTCTATCTCTCCCAGAAATATAAGAGCTCCACCAGGTCTATCTCTATTGTGACAGTCATTCACAGGAAGGGGGGGGGACCTCCATGTATTTTATTTGATGTGATTTACTAACATATTTCCTTATATGACATGGATGAGAAGTATCTATCATATTTGTGCTTTACAGAAACATTAATTATTCCATTTTCTTCCGGAACATAAACTTTTCATGTCGATTATAAATCATGTCGATATAATTTATTAATATGGCATAGATAAATATTTACAGTATGTGTTCGTACTATGTTCGTTCCACCTTTGCACCGTGTTGTTAAATTATTTTTAAGGGAATATTTCATAGTATTCTTCCATTTTCACCTTCCACACAGAAGTATGTTTTATATTTTAAATTCCTTCTAGGAGTTTATTGTACATATAGCATTAAGTATAGATTCCCAGTAAGTTATTTAAATATTCATTCAATATCTGTGTGCAGTTGTTCTCATGCTTCTCTGTTTATTATATTCCAAATCTTTGTCGTTTAGATTTTAATGTATAACCAAAATCATTATCTAAAATTGATTTAATTAAACAAGTCAAATAGATGTTAGTAAGCTGTAATAAACAACCCATTTCAACCTGTTGTAGTTTATTGGCACTCTGATAATGTTTTCACTGGTAATGAAAAGTTCATATATAATGCAATTTAAATATGTATTTTTGTTGCAGGTATTTTTTTATCGATAAATGAATAAAATCATCTAAAAAAAGTAATAATAACAAAATGTAAAATGTTAGCCTGAAATGGAAATAATTTGTCGTCCATGCAGATATTTTTTCCCATTCAAACGTGATTACAACAATAATTCACGTATTTTCATATCTGCTTGAAATTACTCTTTTTTTCATCAACCGCTTCAACTTGTTTCCATTTCCTACATAAATTGCCATCTCGTGGTCCAGATTACAGCCATATAGGAGATCATAAATAAAAATGACTCTTTAAAAACTATAAAACCCTAATAATATAAGCCACCGTCACGACTTCCTACGAACAAAGCTCGAACAACCTGTGATTCCCTGTTCCAAACAAGGCCATTTAAAAACGCACGCTCCGTGCTGTAACTCATATAAAACGGCATTTAGTAACAACATAACAACCGCGTTATAATCCCAGAAGGCAGAGGAATTACTCATAAAAGGCTCTGTGAAATATGACTTTCATTACACGCTTCGAAAAACCGCGGCGTTTTATACTCCGGGGATGGAGTTGAGTAGAGTTGTATTAGAGAGCATACTCGGTGGTTTCCCTATTCCAAGTGTTCCAGGAAAAGCTCATTCTCTTAGTATACAGGCGGCTTTTTTCATTCGGGGTGTGTTCATTAATACGAGTTTTGCTCCGCTGGTGCATAACTTGTTCTGGGGCTTCCAAAACTTTTTTTAAATGTTTGGCAACAGTAAATTAGAATTAAAGCGTTAGAGATTTGGCGAAATTCGTTACGGCTTTTGTATGATTAAGAAAAACGGAGTTGGAATTTTCGGGAATTGGAAAGTGCAATTAAACCGGCAAATGACTGTTAAATTACTAAATGCTGAGTAAAATGTTTATGTTAGTTGCATTAAGCTTTTATTGACGTGCATTTTTCTTATCATGGTATAATTAATACATTTTGCTAATTAAATGGCGTATTTAAGTATTTTCTTGTTCGTTAATTAATATTCTTAGTGATTTAGAATTTCCGTATTTTCCATTAAATAATCGAAATTATATAGCTTTAATTTCGAAATAAAAGTACTTTGCACTTAAATAACGCGAAAGCAGGAACGCACCACTTCAACATCAAGAATTAAAAGTTCAAAACGTCTTCAAATCACTAATGGTTAAGTTAAATGTTGTAAAATTTGGTATTTCAGCCAATTTTTCCATTTGACAATTTAAACTACAATGGGAAAGGACTACATTATGGCAAAAATAAAGGGGTATTAGTAATTACATACCATAAAAGCCTCTTAGTAAAAATTTATTGCACACGATTTTTTGAACTAAGATATGTGATGTTTGCAATGACGCTCGATTGGGGGGGGGGGGGGCAGCGTAACCATGCAAGTTAAATACAGTGGATAACTGAGGTCTAGATTAACATCATTGGCAATTTCCCAGAACCTTGCAATTTATAGGAACTATTCTATAGTTATGGAGAGTAACGGGAAAGAAGATGATATTTTCTATAGAAGCTAGATGAAGGATGAGGTTATAGATAAAAATTTGCGTGAAATCATAAGGAGGAGATGGTTTCAAAAAGGAGTGCAAAGTTCTTATGGTTTTAGAAAATTGTGAATCCTAAGGAGAAGTTGATTCGCAACTTTCATGGAACCCTTGCATAGTAAAAGAATAAAAATTGAATTAGTGCCAAAACTGCTACAAATTTTTAAAGTGTGTCATATAGGTTGTTTTAAAAATAGAGAACAAGTTTGTAATTTCGAAACCATTTCTGACAAATACTTTTGATATAAAAAGAGCAGATTTTTTTTCAACTGCAGTTTTAACTTGGGGGTTCTATAGAAATTAAATTATAAATTTTTATATATTTCTCTTAGAGCTAGAAGCTTAATAACAAAATTTATTATTGTGAAATATCAGCCCATGCTTATGCAAATCTATGTAAATAAAATTGAAAATTTGGCTTTGGGTATGTGTGCTTGTTTGTTTAATTTATCATAAGAGAACGGCTATATCGAATTTCATGACATTTTGTCAGTGGCAGTGACATAGCCGAGTTTTTAGGACTACGAATTGTCGAGATATTAATAAAAAAACTAAATCCCATAGAGATAGAATTATGCAGACAATATTTTTTCCGCAAATTTATTTGAAAATATAACAAGAAAGATCAATCATGCATAAAGCATTGATTATGAAATACATTCCAATTGAAATGCAGGTTTATTTAAACATCACTAAAATGCGATACATTCAATGGTGATTGTTTTAATCATCACAGAGCTACAATAATTTATTTTACTTGAAAACTTAAAACTTAAACAGAAATAAATGAACTTTATTCAAATGACGTCATCGAAATATCGAAAATCGTTTAGCTATCTATGTAAAAGCAGTGAATATTTCATTTATGCACTTTTATTCCAAAATTCAGAGTTAAATAATTTTCGTTAAAAAATATTCTGCAATTCTTATACAACTCATCTTACAATCACTTGTTTACTTTCTGCATCCATAAAATTAGGTTTTATTGCAGAAATAATCAAAGTTTGATGATTATTCAAACTAAAAAATATTGTAATTATGTTCGTTCAGAACATAGATGCGCAGAAAATACGTAAAAATAAAGCGGTGTTAGGACGAATGCAACACTAAATATAAATTTAAAGAATTAATTTAAATCACGATTGTTATTCTGGGAAAAAAGATGGATGCCATATTTAATTTTGAAGTGGGCCACGTGATCTCTTCATATAATATAGGTGCATTTAATATTTTAACTTTTATTTAAAAAATTACCGAATATATTTTGCTGAAATTTTTTTATATACTTTTATGGGATAATTTGAATATTTTCTAAAATTTTCGAAGCAATTTCTGAATTTTAACTTCGCTTAAAACATGTTTGAAAAATTAGGACCCATAAGGTTCAATGTATTTCATTTTTTCAATCTGGGTTCAATATAAAGCCAACTGGGTGATATTATTCATTTACATTCCCATATGTCCCACAAACCGTCTCAACAACATACTAAAATTTCATTTTGATAAAGTCACTTTATGGCAGTTATCTTGAGAACTGACAGACAGAAAGACAGACAAACATAATTAATAAAGCCATAAACAATTTTTAACTATGTTGTAAAGTGCTAAAAATGATATCATGTTACTAAGCAACAAATTAAACCCAATGAGTTTTTACTACAGACGATTTTTATTAAACCTTTTCCGATTTAAATAATTAAGAAACGTATATAGAAAAAAATGTCATTGGAATTACATTTTTTTGGCCGAATAGTATTAATTATGGCCTTCGGGTTTAAAGATTATTGGTATTTTGAATTTCTTACTTTATCAATTTTATTTTTGTAAGGATTTTTCAAGCTCATATTTTGTGTTTAATTTATATACTCTAGCCGATTGCCGAAACAGAATAAAAGTAGTGTATAGTATCTTCTAATACCATTTTAGTAATTTCATTTTGGCATATATTGATCCAATTTCATAATTTTTGTAAATTTGATTTCAAACGGGACCAGGATATTTAATGCTTCAGATCTGCACGAGAAGATAATTATATATAGCAAGAACAGAGATTCTTATACTTCTTTTTAAAAGGATTAAATTAAACATTTTAATAGAATGCATTTTCAAATTTTTTGTACATTTATTTTCAAACGCGACCATGATATTTCATTCTTCAGATTTTCAAGAGATCATAATTTTGTACAGCCAAAGAAGAAATTCTCACACTTTTTTTACAGTGAATTAAATTAAGTACATATTTAATAGAATGCTTGTAATACTAAAAACATCATTTAGAATACTATAGAAATTTTATTGATCAAACTTTTCTTGACGGAATTACGAGCCGAATGAAAATATTTTAAGTATTCATGTTTTTGTGTAAAAGTAGTAGTATAAAAAATGTACTTTTTGAAATTAAATTTTTATTCTTCCCACGAATTAAAAATTCATTTGGAAAAAGGCTCCTTGATTTACAAAATTTCTGTATCAAAGGCATCTGTCCAAAGCAAATGTTTCAATACTGCATAAGTACAGACTATTGCTATCATAAATACTCTTGCTCTGTGTTTAAAGAAGTAGTGGCTTCATTGTATATTTAATGAATATAAAATTAACAATATGCGAAAATTTACCAATTACCTGTATTGTCAATAACGTCGTTCTTAAATAATATGCGAAAATTTGCGTTTGGTTGCTGAATTTCCTTCATGAGAACATTATTAAAAGAAACATTAGCCTATTACAGTATCACTTCGGTAATGAGAATTAGAGACATTTCTTCGTCCTATTTTTCACAACTACCTCACATAAAAGTTTCATGCTGATCCGGTGGTCGAGCGGTCAGGGGCATGCATTTCCGTCTGATCGCTGGATTGCGGGTTCGAATCCCGCCAGCTGGCATGGCTGTTGTCATGTCGATGCCAAGTCAGACTTCCGCCCTACGGGGAGTCTCTATAAAAAGTGACGCTGCAAATCTCCTCCCCTTCGTCATGGGATACCCTGGGGGTCTTGTGGACGTGGTGCATAGGCGCTCCTTCAAAACGGAGGAATTAGTAACGAACGAACGAACGAAAAGTTTCATCCCTTCCACATATGAAGGGAACTTATATATATATATATATATATATATATATATATCGTTGTTATATGATTTGGTTAATATGCCTTCCTAATTGGTTAATATACCTTCCTGCCCGTATATATATATATATATATATATATATATATATATATATATATATATATATATATATATATATACATATATATATATTCTTCGTTATTATTTGATTTGGTTAATATATCTTTCTAATATATATATGTATATATTACAAAAATGTAATAATAAATAATTCAAGTAATATTAACATCACCATAGAAGCAAAACCACGGCCATAATGCCGATAAGAGAAAAGAACAGCACTGGTCCAAATTCGATGATTAATCAGAAGTAAATTCTTCTTCAGGTCTGAGTATTTAATTCTAATTAACCCAAACAAATGCATATATAAAATAACGCTTCGGCAGACGATAATTAGTTGAATATTTCAGAAGTGAAGCTGGCATTTTAATGAACGCCTGTAATTGTGGCTTTTCTTATCAGTATGTCGAAGTTATCAAGAAAGTAGCTGAAAAATATGAGCAAAGGCTGCAGAATGTTTTCCATTGTATATACTGATACAGAATAATGCGAAAGAGTCTTCTGAAGTAGACATGCAAAAATGGAGTCGTTTGTCCGTCTTTTCAGAACCATAAGATCGGTTTAAAAATTATTACCTTTCTTCCGTAAAATTCTAGTGATCGGTAATCAAGTCAAGTTTAAAAACATCTACTAAAACGATTAATTATTTCAATAAATTTATTTAACTTTCAACAGAGGAAGGGGAATTGAGTCCATATGAATTGATGAGCGTAATTAGTTTGAAAAATTGCGGATCTGCAGACACAGACAGATAGGTACTCAACATCATAGATGAAATGTGATATTGACACCCTCAGAGTATTTTCCTTTAAAGTATACTATGAAATGTAGAGAAAAGAAATAAATAATTCGGTCATGGTATAAAACATTGAAGTTCGTGTTCTAAAGTATCCATACTTTTATAAACTGTTTAATTTAATAGTTCACAAAACTTTCTGGCAAAATACATTCAAACTCGGTGAGGAACTTTTTTTACAAACAAAACGTGCTTTTGAAGCTTTTAGTGAACTAACCGGTAGTTTCAGGGCTTTCGCCGCATACATTTGCATATTTCACAATTTCCATTTGATGCAGAAATCAATTCGTAGAGGAATTTATACACAGTTCGGCAGAAAAACATGCCCCCAAGGGTACGTTCGGAAGCATATTTCACAATATAAAGAACTTGTAATAAAATAAAGAGAAAAAGGACAAACAGCCGTCCTTTTAAAATTCGACTGATAAAATAAACCAATGAAGGCTCAGCAAATTGTCACAATCAGGAATCGAATGCAAATTCGTTCGCAATCCTGTTCTGCATATTCCCGAATCCCATTTTCCTTTCTTCACATCAAGGACTTTTAAGTGAAGAACATATATATTTTTCCCACTTCTCGTCTGCCGAAGCACGTGTCGAAATGTAACGCGAACGCAGAGGAATAAAACTGTGGAACACGTAAAAAGATTGAGAATGCTTGAACTATATTTATCAGATGATGCAATTTCCTGGTATGTGAAATGTCACTACCGTGAAAGGTTTCTATGCTTTAGGGACTAAACGGAGAAAAGGAATGTATAAAAACGTGTATTGATAAAATGCTTATTGATTGGCAATTTTAAAATGGTTATTAAACTATAAAAGTTCAGATTAAAAAATATATCGAGTTTTTAGAAAGATTCATTAATTATAGTTCGATTTTAAATTATTTAATTCATTTAATTTTTAAATGTCATAGCACGTGACATATCTCAGCTAAACACATGCTGTGATGAATATAGAACAACATTTTAAATGGTTCTTTTTGTTTAAAAATAAAATCATAAATACCGCTCAAGTAAATTTCCAGAATGTTCTGGAGGCTGGTGAATTTAATAAATGGTTATAATTCGTATTTGAATTTTCGAGTTATGCAAGTATTTTAGAATAATATATAGAACTTTCGGTTAAAAATAAAATTATGAAAATTAGCAGAGTAGAATCCGGGTTCACTTCGGGAACAGGACGAGCAGATGCAATATATGGTCATAACTCACAGAAGACTGTGTTTTCGAGGTATTAAAAATCTGTAGGTCACGGTCTTTTATTTAAAAAATTGGTTCCTTTACTCTTTTCTATGCTTCTCGTATTCCTTTTACTTCCTCTAGTTTTCGCTTCATAGGATTGTCTGTCAGCATAGTTAATTTGCGATTTCGGCTATTATTTTGGCATATTTTCTTTCTAGCAACAGCCTTTGGAAATGGAACTTAAATGTTCAGGGATTAGTACTTATCATGTAAAAGTTAACTTCCTCGCGAAATGAGATAGCATGCCCCTTCCTGCTATTTTAGAATAAACATTTTTTATGAGCATTTGCCGTTATTTTTATGTCAACTTGCCGTGCCATTCGTTTTGCTGATCTATAACACATAATTCGTCAATGCATACATTAAAGAGTAAAGAATAAATTAAACAGTAAGACTCAAATTATTCACTTACAGTGTTGATTTTTATTTCATTTCAATCGTGGAAGACGAAAAGGAAAACAATCTCTTCAACCAAGTCCAACAAATAATTGTGTTGGCGCCTTTCAATTCCAGAAAGTACGACTGTGTACTGCATATGGCGACCGAGAAATAAACATTGTGCCAACTAACCCTTGGGATAATTGGCACAACTCTGTTCTACAGGAATCCTTCTAAATATACTCATACATATCAAATCCTACAAACATTTCTTTTCTCTGCACATATAGTTTTAAAATCCATTTGAAAATACTAAGCATTGGGAATTCTATTTCATATATATACACTTCAGATACATATTTTTATTTCCTTTCAGCCCGAACACAGGAAAAAGCTTTTGTAGCAGTTATATTTCTCAAACTGAAAAATTACGACGCTTGATAAATCCAGCGTTTGTATGTACATTGCTTTTGCACACTTCATAGTTTTATTTGCCGGCGCTCACGTTGCATTTCTGCGAAGAATAATTTTATCCGACACGTGCTTCGGCAGAAGAGGTAGTGGGAAAAGAATATTATAAATGCTTCTCTTACAAATCTTTGGCGTGTGTGTGATACAAAAAGAAAATCTAATGTGGGCAGCACATAACTTTCTCTGCAAACTCATATTCAGGTTATTTTTATTTCCTCAATAATTTATTAAATTGAGTTTAATTGCGCAAAATAACAAACATAATTATTATAAATTACACTGAATTTGCACTTTTAATTCAGTTTTCGTTTGCATTTGGTAACTCGACTTATTTTTAAAGGTGGCGTTGAGAAAATGCGATAAAATTAAAGTATCTCGAGAACGGCTAGTCCTAAAGTAATGGGGTTGGTCTTGTGCTTTTCATCGTCAAAAATTACGTACAAAACGAGTATTCAATTGATATATTGGAGCATACGTGATCTTTTATTTTAGATTTTGACGATTTTTGCTGGTCATTTCGCAAAATAGGCTGGGTTTTTTTCCCCGAATCTTATCAAAATCTAATCAACACCAGGGTAATCCACAAGTGACTGATCTACCAGATTTTGCAAAATGTCGTCTATTAGTTTTTGATCTAGAGTGGATAAAGGAAATTTCGAAAAAAAAAGGCAGGTTCTTTTATCCCAAATCGTACCCAAACCTAATCAGCACTAGGGTCAACCACAAGAGACTTACCTACCAAGTTTTATGAAATAGGGTCAATTAGTTTTTCAGTTAGAGTGGATACATACATTGCACAGACAGACAGACACAAAGACGTCAGGTTAAAAATACATTCTTCGTGTTCTAGAGGTCCCAAAACGTGTTGTAATTTATTGGTACAAAAGTATTTACACTGTGTAGAAATAATAACTTTACACAAATATTACAAACCTTGTTTAAAATGTTTTCCATCATGCCAAAGATCCATTAAAGATAAGAGGCAGATATTATTTGCCTATGATGCATTTCTGCGTTGCCGCATTTGCACTCTTGCTGTAAATATTTACATCTTAATATGTGATTAATCCCTCACCAACTTCATTTAAACATATCTCTGGGATTTTTATGATAAAATGCTGAAATTGTGTAAATCACCTTATTAGTGTATGGGGCACATTTTACTCATTAGAAATGATCTTGTACGGGAGCCGTTTAAAAATTTAAATTTAATCCCCTGAACATTTTTATCGATTTTATAAAATTCTGTACCTTTTTTGTGCAACTTTGTAATTTATTATATATGTCTAAGATCAAAATTTAAGGAATAAAAAGCCGAGGTCAATGTTTTTAGGACACCCTATATATATAGCCATGTGTCTGTATCGTGGAGCGAAACACATTTGGAACCTTTGAGGATGCAAAGATCCTTGAAAAGCTGGATCTACAGAGGTTCTATCCAATTTCATTTTTTCGGACTGCATCTTTTCTTTTATTTTTATTTTTTGTCATTTTAATATTTTGAGCCTCCAGATTTTGATAATCCTTTGATGTTTGAACTTGATTTGTATGTATCGCTCTTGAATGTTGATAAAATCATATGTATTATTGATAATTTAAAATTAAGATCATTTTGCCTTATTTGATAGCATTGTTTTCCTTTTGTTTTATTTCCTTTCATATCCTCTTTACTTAATTTTCCTCCGTATTGTTTTTGAACCAGGGTATGACACTGATCATGTTTTAAATTAGTCTTACTATTTTTATTTATTTTTATCTTTATTTTATATATATATATATATATGAAATGTAATAATAAGAATTATGTAAAAATAAAAAAAAAAAAATACAATTCAAGTAATATTAACATCACCATAGAAGCAAATTCAAAGCCATAATGCCGATAAGAGAAAAGAACAGCATCATCCCAAATTCGATGATTAATTAGAATTAAATTCATCGTCAGGTCTGAGTATTTAATTCCAATTAACCCAAACAAATGCCTGTTTCAGATTAAGCAATAGTACATTACTATAAATACTTAAACTCAGACTACAGGCAACAAAAAATGAAAAAAGGATACATTAAGAAAATTGTATTACCTTGCATTGTATTACCTATATATATATATATATATATATATATATATATATATATATATATATATTTAGGCACAAAGTCTCAACTTTATTATAAAAATTATAACTACAGCGACTCAAATATATAAAATTGAAATTAAATAAATTGTTCAATTTTATCTACAACAATTCTTAATATACCAAAGAAGTATTTTCGCGTAACTCCAATACCTTAAATTGAACCAAAATATTCACTTCTTCTCCAACCATAAGATAAGATATTAAATATATTAAAGCAAATACTGTAGAAAAATCAGTAACAGAGTTATACCATAATAACCTTTATTTGTAAAATTTCTGTTCCACCATGCGTTTATTCAAATTAATCAGGGAAGTAATTAAATATTTTATAACATTAGTTGACACAGAATTAAGTACGCCAATGGATGAAAAGTCACGGTTTATATGTTTTATAAGTAAATGGGAATTTTTTTTAAGATTGCACAGCCATTGCTTATGTAACAACATTCATGAACTGGTTTCGCATTTCCATCCACTCGTCAGTAAAGACGTGTCGATGTCTACAATGGCAGCAAGAACACTATACTACAAATCTCTATGCACGTTTGTGTTTTGTAAACCTCTTTGCAAATTCACAAATTCAGTCCTTATAAGCATCTGACAAAATTTCTTGAAGGTTGAGCTGCTCAGGCTGCAAAAGCCAAGTTCAAATTAAAGAATCCGCCTATGGGAACTTTTTTAAAGTTCGTTTTATCGGAAAAGCTGCATTACTCTGGTCGTCCGACAAAGCCAGAAATGTAAGTTGTCGACGCCTGGATATAACCATTCAATTAAAACGGGAACACAATGGGGATGGCAATCACAGGGATCGTACCATTCTTCCCCTTATCCAACACTTATCGTATGGACCTTCCGACTGAAAAGAAAATACAGTAGTCCTATTACACTGACTGTTCGACCTGTTCGAAAGTCTAAGGTATTTGTTTTGGGTGGTTGGAAAAAGCCATCCAGACACGAAGCTAATGTAGGGTTGTTCCCACAAGGACCATACCAGTCTTCCACTAGCAAAATACATCTCGGATGGACAGACATACAGATTTATGGTGCTCATACTCCGAAAACGGGAATAGTTTTGGGCCACACCGAAGATCGAAAACGAGACTACGATGTGCGAACTCCCACCATAACACTAAACTCTGCTAGCCTAACATGGAGTAGTGGTATATCATAGTACCCAGACCGTTCATCCTATCCAAATTTCGACCACCTGTAAGAGCATGGCATAGTTAATATATCCGATGGCAGCAAGACGAGAGTCAGGTGGTTATTAACTTAGGCAATTGCCTGAGCTCAATATTTAAGAAATGTGATGCCATTTACGTGGAAGGACATAATCTTTCGGTTTTTATATAAGTTTACAAAATGATGGCATATTATGGCACGTTTTCTTGTGGTCATAAATATTGGTTGTTCTTTGCTAAGATGTGTCAAAAAAAAGTGCGAAAGCGGTCCATATATGCTGTTATCTAAAATAAAAGGGCAATCCTAACTTTTGGAATGTTTCTAATAAGCGGATTCTGTGTGTGTGAAAAATTTTATTTAAAAGCCTGAGGTTTTTTATTTCTGTCAGTATAATACAAACAAAAGTGTTTTCACTTTTTCAGTCTCATGTTTTCATTAAACAAAAGTATTGCTAGAATTCCAATAATTTTTAAAAATTGATCTAAATTAAGTGTAAAATGTATATTCTTTTGACATCGAAACTTAACCCTATAGAACAATGCATTCCGATTTCATTTCTTGTTTATATTTGTGTATATATAATTTTTCGGAAACTATCTGCAAGAATCATTTTAAGAACATCATATGGAACAATACATACTTAATATGGTACAATACTTAACCATATGTAACAATACATTCTACTTTCTTTTGTTGTAATTTTTTGTGTATCAATAGTTTTTCAGAAACGCTCTACAAGAATCATTTTAAATATACCATATAGAACAATACATACTTAATATGGTATAATACTTAACCATATGGAATAATACATAATTAATATGGTATAATACTTAACCATATGGAACAATACATACTTAATATGGTATAGTACTTAACCATATGGAACAATACATACTTAATATGGTATAATGCATAACCATATGGAACAATACATATTTAATATGGTATAATACTTAAACATATGGAACAATATATACTTAATATGGTATAATACTTAACCATATGGAACAATACATTCTACTTTCTTTTGTTGTTTATTTTTGTGTATCAATAATTTTTCGGATACTTTCTACAAAAAACATTTTAAACACACCTAGAAAAACTAACGAAAACTTATTCTCCCAGAACATTTAATAATATCATTACGAAAATCCTCGGCAATGGATATTCTATTACGGTTAAAATTTTTGATATAACTTTTTCTCTCCTTTTATCTCAAAGAGAGGAGAAAACCTTTTGAAGCATGGTAATACTTCTCAAACCAAAAAATCGCGACGGCTGGTAAATCTAGTTTTTGTATTTCTTTCATTCCTTTTGCATATCTCATAGTCTTATTCATCGGCGCTCACATTTATACGTTTCCACAAAGAATTATTTTATCAGACACGTGCTTTGGCAGAAGAAAAGCAGGAAAGGATATATATATGAATATTTTTCTTACAAATCTTTGGTGTGAAGAATGAAGAAAAGGGGAACAAGGGAGTATGCAGAACGGGATTGCTAACAAATTTGTAACTGATATCTGGTTGCGACGATTTGCTGAGCCTTCATTGGTTTATCTTGCCGTTCGGATTTCAAAAAGTTAGAGGTTTTATTTTTTTATCTACTTTATTTTACCGTAGAAAGTGGCTTTATTATAAAAATGCTTTCGAAAAGTATCCTTTGGTCATGCTTTAAAACAGAATTCTAAAAAATAAAAGGGATTTGAATGTTACATTTTGCTTCATGTAAAAATTTTAAAGTAAGTAAATTTACTGGATGAAATGCCATGAATTATTTAATTCTTTAAGGAAACAACATCTATAGAAAATTGATTTTATTTTTTTATTATTGATATATACGTATTTTGAGAGTATTTTAGGCAGTATAAAATTTTTATATAAGCAATTTATAAAAAATATACTTTAAATATTGAATTAAGCACTTTAAATATTGAACGAAGTACTTTAAATATTGAGCAA
This sequence comes from Amaurobius ferox, assembly GCA_951213105.1. Lineage (NCBI taxonomy): Eukaryota > Metazoa > Arthropoda > Arachnida > Araneae > Amaurobiidae > Amaurobius > Amaurobius ferox. Next base: position 52,250,383 of record OX578138.1, on the reverse strand, counting down.
AGTACATTAAATATTGAACAAAGTACTTAAATATTGAATAAAGTATGGGTATTTTGAGTATTTTAGGCAGTATAAAATTTTTATATAAGCAATTTATAAAAAATATACTTTAAATATTGAATTAAGCACTTTAAATATTGAACGAAGTACTTTAAATATTGAGCAAAGTACATTAAATATTGAACAAAGTATTTAAATATTGAATAAAGTATAGGTATTTTGAGAGTATTTTAGGCAGAATTTGTAAATTTTTCATATAGCAATTTGTTAATTTGTAAAAATAATAATTTAAATATTGAAGGTTGTACTTTAAATATTGAACGAAGTACATTAAATATCGAGCAAAGTACATTAAATATTTAGCGAAGTACTTTAAATATTGAGCGAAGTACTTTATTAAAAGAAGTACTTCAAATATTGAATGAAGAACTTTAAGTATTGAAGGTAGTACTTTAAGTATTGAAGGTAGTACTTTAAATATTGAAGGTAATACTTTAAATATTGAAGGTAATACTTTAAATATTGAAGGTAGTGCTTTAAATATTGAAGGTGGTACTTTATTGGACGAAGCACTTTAAATATTGAACGAAGTACTTTAAATATTAAACGAAGTACTTTAAATATTTAATGCAGTGCTTAAAATATTGAACGAAGTACTTTAAATATTGAACGAAAAACGACAAATCTTGAAGGAACTACTTTAAATATTGAACAAAAATTCCAAACATTTAAGAAACTACTTTAAATATTGAAGAAAAGACGATTTTAATAGTTCAAAAGATAATACGTCAAATGACTTGCTGTGTGAAGATCGATAATTTAGAATCCCAACTGAAATATGGGTTCTTTACAACAGAGCCTAAGACATTCAACACTTATGTTAAATACTGTGCATTACTAAGGGCTTTAAAATACCTAAATTTGATAATTCACAGAACAGTTCTATTTATGGCCGTGATTTTCAATTCACAAGAACTACGATGGACATGTTGCTATATCCTGTATACAAAAGCAGAGGAATGAAGACATCATAAAGATCTGAAGTTGCACTTTAATCTTAAATCTAAATAAAGAGGATGTAGCTTCCACATTATATGTAGAAGTAAAAACAGTATGCTATCAGTAGCTCTATAATCGTCATCTGGACAGCCGACGACTGGTCTTTAAATGCTAGTTGGGATATGAGTTTTTTTTACAATGAACGCACATTCAAATAGACACCGCCTGACAAAACTTTCGATTCGAACTCAAATGTGCTTAAAGCGTGCTATTCCGTTGAAGACTTGAATCGAATTTTCAACCCAGTCTTTTGTTTGTAGGGAAAGTAAAATTGTTTAGTAAACACAAATAATAGGCATTATATCATCTTTAAAGTTTTTATACATCGTTTTTCCCCAAGCTCCTTTTTATCCCTAAAAACGAAGAAACCTTTTGGAACGGGGATATTTCATAAACCGAAATATTGAGATGGCAGATAAATCTGGTTTTGATATTCCCATATACTCTTTCAGCGCCTTTTTCGCCGGCGCTTGCCTTTAAACATTCATCGGTGACTTATTTTATGAGACACGCGATTTGGCAGAAGAGAAGTTAAAACTAGGATATATAAATGCTTCTTTTACGAATGTTCGCTTCATTCGTCTTCGGGCGGGAAAGAAGAATAAAGAAGAATATGCAGAGCAGAATTGCTCACAAAGTTCCACATGATTTTTGATTGAGGATTAGCTGAGCACGTCATTGGTTATATATATATTCTCTATAGGGTTTTCAGAGGTTCGTTGTTCCAGGGTTTATATTGTTATTTGTTATAAATAACAATATAAACCCTTGAACAACGAACGAATAGTTTCCATGATGCTATTTATCTACAAACCTGTGGTGCCCCTATGGGTAGCCCTTTATCTGGTATTTTGGCCGAGGCGGTTTTGCAGGAACTCAAGAATGAGATTTTGCCTTTTTTATCCAAACCCCCCTCTCTTTGGTGCCGTTTTGTGGATGATGTGTTTATTGTTTGGGATAGTGATTTGGAAGATCTTTCTTTTCTTTTGTCTAAAGTTAATGATTTTTACCCTTCTATCAATTTTACTGTCGAACATGAAGCTAATGGTTCTTTGCCTTTTCTTGATGTACTGGTCACCCGTTCAGCTACTGGTTTTCAGACCTCTGTTTTCCGTAAACCTTCTTTTACTAATTCTTGTATTCCTGCTAATTCTTACTGTAATGCCAGAAATGTAAAGTAATAAATATTTGGAAGGATTAAAAAATAATGGAACCAGGAATGCGGGCGGATTATCCCCACGCTAAGCAGATGGGCGATAATATACAGGTGGCCCCATATCTTACATACCACGCCCATGTTTACATACCACGTTAAGCCGTTTGGCGGCAACCGAGACGGCGACGCCATGTCTACGGATTAGCCCTCAGCTCTAGTTTTCAGCACGTGGACCGCCGACCAAAAAAGGGATATAAGTGAGAGTTGCTCGAAGTGGGAGTCAGAATTGGTCAAGGCAGGCTGTTGGAGTTAGACTAGTCAAGAAGAAGCGACGGTAGCAGAGTTAAGAGTTGTGTGTGCGTCTCTGATATAGGAATTCGAAGGAGAGCTCATGTTCATCTGGTATTGCAAGTGTAAAGTGTGACAAAGCATCGGTGTTACCCAAGTTATATGAAAAGAAGATCAGGTACCGTACAATTAAACTATATGAGGATAACCTCTTTGTCTAAATTTGTGTTTCTAAGGAAAAGCTAATTAATGCATCCCACCACGTGCTCCAACCAAATATCAATTCATCTGGCATTACATCCCCCGAACTACCATTGAGATGTATTCCACTATGTGTGATATTTATTTAATTTGTAAAACTAAAGAGTGTAAATTGAGTATGTGATAAATAAATGTTTGTTCCTTTACTATTAACCTTAATTTTTAGTTTGTTAACTTAGTATCCCGTTAAGCACAGAAATAGGTGGGTTTTGCGGCCACCAACGCAATGTACACAGCAGTAAGTTAGAACAGATTACATGTATAATTAATATACTAATAAATAATTAATTTAATGTAAAATGCATTTTTGACAATATTAATTTTAATCAACAAAAATAATAATCGGCACATTTGGTGCTCGTGACTTTTGCAGTAACGGGAATAAAATAAGGATTTATGAAATTAATAAAAATAAAAGGAATAATAATAATAAAAAATAAATATTGATAAGGTTGGACAACTGGTGGCGACATAGATGATTGTGAAAATATTGTGCACAATTCTCATTTCTCCTTATGTTATATGTATGATTATGTAAAGTTTTATCAATGAAATGGAAAAAAGGGTTCTTCTAAATGAGATCGAAGGTATAATTAGAAAAATGGGATATAGGAATGGGACCAGTTAAAAAAGTGGTGAAAAGTTCAATTATAACAAGGAGTTCAAGTTTGAAAGAAGATTCAAAAATATCAAATAAAAATTATAGTAAATTGGATAGAAATAATAAAAATATGGATATTCCAGTAATGCAGATCCTGCCATTATTTAGTGGGAGTAAGGAGGAAGATATAAATTTCTTTATAAAACAATTTGATGAATTAGCGGAGTTAGCAAGTTGGAAGGAAGAGCATAAAGTGGCTATCATTAAAACCAGATTAAAAGATAAGGCTATGCAGTTTTTAATTCAAAACCCTGAATTACAAAACGAAAAGGAGTTTCATAAAATAAAAATATTACTAATAAAAAAATTTTCAAACAGAATAACGATAACGCAAGAACAGGACGCTTTCAATAAAATAAAACAAACGCCTGATATGTCAGTGGACGAGCTTGTGCTAAAAATAAAAAACGCAGCGCGTAAATTTTTGAACCTTAAGGATACAACAGATGGAGAGGTAGAGAGAATAACCAATAAAATAATGTTGGGAAAATTCATTAGCGCATTACGCCCTGATTTGGCAATTGAAGTGAAGAAAAAAGATCCGCAGCGGTTTGAAGATGCCATAAAAGATGCCGAACTGTTTGAAATAATTCTTAATGATAGGACTCCAGAAGAATCACATAACGAACTGAAAGAAATGTTACTTACAACACAGGTTCAAGATTTGACTTTAGAAATTAATAAATTAAAATTGCAAAATATACCAAATCAATCCATGGAACGAGCTGTTTTTTGCATAGGGTGCGGAAAAAATGGACATTATTTCTCAGATTGCTGGTACAATGAGTGTAATACTGCATTTGCAAGGAATCCCAAACGAATGAATTATCAGCAATATGGGTTGGAGCAAACAAATTATATCAGAGGAAACAGAAACGAAAATCTCAGAAATTTTGAACGAGGAGGATATAATAGAAATAATAGGGAATATCAAGGAAATAATAATGATCAAAGAAATTATTACGATCAATTAGAAACCAACGTAGAAAATAGAGAGAGGCAAAGTATAAGAGGAAATTTTAGGGGGCGCAACGGAAGAAATATAAGATCAAACACATATGAGAGAAACAATAATAATAGTAATTTAAACTAAGAGCTGGAATTTGGGACCAAGGAACGAATCGTACAAATTCCAGGGAAATAAATAAATTCGGTTCACAAACATATAGAAATAACAAAAATGGAGATGACTGGCAAAACTATACAAATTTGGAGAGAGGACAATATTATGAAAATAATGATAAAGCAAAATATGATACCAAAAGTATCCTTTCAAGCGAATGTGAAAACGTATCTAGCCCACAATTACCGATGGTAGAAATAGATTGCAAAGGAATAAAAATAATAAGTGTAATTGATAGTGGGGCTCAAGTTAGTATTATAGATTTGGAAACATTTCAAAAACTAAAACAGAATAGAAATGTAAAAATAAAATACATAACCAGAAGAGTAATACTTCAGACGTTTACTAAAGAAAATATAGAATTTTTAAATTGCATTCAATTTTCATTTAGAATTGGGGAAAAGGCATGCAAAAATTATTTTTTCGTGACAAAACAGAACTTTCAGGGGCAATATAAAATGCTTTTAGGCTACGACTTTTTATCCTCACATAAAGCAATTTTAAATTCAAAAGATAACGAAGTACAATTTGGGAATACTGCGATTAAATTGTATAAAAGTGAAAATACAAACCCAATACAGAATTCAAAACAAAAACCACAAAGCCAGGGAATTCGCGATGAAAATAGATATAATAGTAATTATGAAAATTATAATACTGATGACGACGAATATGAGGAAATAAATAATTGTTGTAATGAATTCAATAATGAGAATGAAGGTAGAATAAGCGAGGATAATGAAAGCGATAACGATAGAAAAAACGCTAATATGCAAAATTGTAGCACTCGCGATAATGTAAATGATGAAAAATGGTTACCAAGTTCTAATGAAAGTAATAAGAATAAGAATGTTAAAAAGAAAGAGGAAAAGCAGATTTTCGCTAAATTGAAAAGAAAAATAACATTAAAGCCAGGGGAGTCAGAAATAGTCCAATTGATTTTGTCACAGGAATTAAATGAGGGACAGGATGTTTTATTTTCTCCAATAAAAATGGCAAGAACATTAATCACGGATGAAGCGATCCAAAGTATAGAAAATAAAAATAAGATTAGAATGTTGTTATACAATGAAAAAAATTGCCAAATTACACTTAATAAAAATATGAACGTGGGTATAATAACAGAACAAATCGAAATTGTTGATACAAAAAATAAAAGCAGTAAACACACGTTGGAAATTAATAATATTCAAAATTTAAATAAAACAGATTATCAACAAATTCGGGAATTAAGAAAGAAAGAAATATCTCCAGACGATTTTCAAGTACAGCACTTAAATAAGGAAGATAGAAATAAAGTTATTGCATTAATGATGACCAATACAGAGGTTTTTTCAAAGTCATATGCTACCCTAGGTAAAACATCAGCAATAGTACCGAAAATCGAACTTATGCACAATTATCCTATTCAGAGTCGACCATACCCAATTCCGAGAGCAGTACGAGAAATTGCGCAAAAAGAAATTAGGGAATTATTGGAAAATGACATTATTGAAAGTTCACAAAGCACGTACGCTAGTCCCATTATTCTTGTAAAGAAACCAAGTAAACCAAATGAAGAACCTAAATATAGACTTGCTATTGATTATAGGGCCATAAACGCGTATTTACCACTTTTGCCAATAAACTTACCAAAGGTGAAGGATATATTACAAAATATCGCTGGTAGTAAAATTTATACAGTTATGGATTTGAAGGCGGCGTTTTTTCAGATCGAACTAAGAAAACAAGATAGAAAGGCCTTAACGTTCACAACTTTTATGGGAAATTTTAATCCTAAAAGAATTCCGTTTGGTCTTAAAAACTCAGGAGCATATTTTCAACTTTTAATGAACAAAGTGTTAGGAGATCTATCAGAGTTAAAAATATACTTTTACTTAGATGACTTAGTCATATGCGCACAAAATAACGACGAAATGTTAGAGAAAATCAAAATTGTTTTCCAAAGATTGAAAGAAAATAATTTAACACTCGACCCGGCGAAGTTACAGATATGCAAATCGCAAATTGAATTTTTAGGATATAAAGTAAATGCGAATGGTATAAGCCCATCAATAAAAAACTGTGCAAAAGTGCAGAATTTCAAACAACCCCAAACGGTTAAACAAGTAAAAAGCTTTCTTGGGACAACAAACTATTTTAGAGGTCTGATAAAAAATTATGCACAAATTGCAGAACCGTTGGTAAATTTGACAAAAAAGAATGTTAGGTTCGAGTGGAATAATGAATGTAGAAAAGCTTTTGAAAAATTAAAAAATGCAATTTTTAAAGAACCAGTTGTAAGACAGCCTGATGAAGTAAACCCGTTTGTCTTAACTACGGATGGCTCAGGTAAGGGAATTAGTAGTATTTTGATGCAAAGGGTAAATGGAGTCGATCATGTTATCGAATTTTATTCAAGACCTGTGAACCCGGCACAGAGAAGCGTTATCCTGCAATAAAGCTAGAATTGCTAGCTATACACGCATCCTTACACCACTTCAGAGAATATCTGTTCGGAAGGAGTTTCACCTTGCTGAGTGACGCAAAATCCCTTATGTACCACATAAAATTAGATAAAATGCCAAATATCATATCGAGGTGGCTAATTGACATAAGTCAGTATGATTTTAAATTCAAATATCAAAAAGGTGAAAATAACGCAAGTGATTATTGCTCGAGATATGTATTTGACAATGATAACCAAATCAAATATGTAAATACTTTAATTAAAAATGATGAGATAAATGTGGAGAAAATATTAGAGCAACAAATGGTAGATGAAAAATTAAGTAAAATTAGAGAGGAATTACAAAAAGGAAGAAACCGATATCACAATAACAAGGTATACTATATTGATAGCCAAAATAAACTGTTAATGGTAAAGAAGGAAAATAAAAGACAAACGTATAGGAAAATAAATGAGAATAAGATTGTAATACCGCACTCGCTAAAGGGAAAGATAATAGAGATAGCACATTTCCCTCATTTCGGAGTAAAAAAGATATACCAATTACTTTCAAGAAAATATTTTTGGATAGGGGCTTTCCAAGACGTGGAAAATTTTTGTAAGTCTTGTAATCAATGCTTATTAGTAAAACACAAAAATATACCACCAGCCAGACTTCAGGCTATGCCAGAAATATTAAAACCAGGAATATATTTACAACTGGATTGCGTAGGAAAACTACCGCGCAGTAATGGAGGAAATAATTTTGTAATTACAATTGTAGACATGTTTTCACGATACTTTGAGGCCTATGCAGTCAGAGACATTACTGCTAAAACAATAGTGAATAAGCTAACAAACTTCGTGACAACTTATGGAGTTCCAATTATTATTCAAAGCGATAATGCTCAAATTTTTAAAAGTAAAGAATACATAGATTTTACAAATGCATTAAATATTGAAAGGCGATACAGTTCGGTTTATTTCCCAAGTTCTTTAGGTCGTTGTGAAAGAATACACAGAGACATGAAACAATGTATAATGTGTTTGTCAAAGACTACGTTTGAATGGGATGAATCTTTAAAATGGTTTAAGTTTTATGTGAATAACACTATTAACAGTAATACAGGATTTGAGCCTTCATTCCTGTTCTATCTTAGAGATTTATCATTGCCATTTGAAAATATTAAACAAACAAACATACCAAGTAAGGAAGAAATAGATATAATGTATAGTGATGTAAATAATTATAAAAATTATGTGGCACAGCATTTAAAAAATATAGATAAAGTCGTGAAAGACGCATCGGAACAACAAAAGCTGATAAATGACAAACAAATAAAGAAATATAAAATAGTGAGAAAAAACGATATATTTATAGGAGCGACAGTGTACCTAAAAAAGTTCCTAAAACCAAGGGTATTAGAGGATCGATATGATGGACCATTTAGAATTACGAAATTAGTCCGAAATAATAATGTTATAATATGTCTTAAAAGTGATGAAAATAAAACTTATAAAGTGCACATAAATAAACTATACATGGCAGCGGAGCGAAAACAATATTTGAAAGATAGTGACGAAAGCGAATCAAACCACACACACACACAGGACAAAGAAAAAAATCAAAATGAGAAAGTGATTAGAAATAATGATCAAAGTCAGATTAAGGAAGGGAAGGTCACTAAAGAAAAGCAATTAAACTGTGAAAATAATAGAAATGATGATGAGGTTTGTTATAATGCCAGAGGGTATAATTTTCGCCCTCGAATTGTTGTAAATAGTAATTTCATAAAACAAAGAATATGAAAAATATGTAAAAATTTTGTAATTAATGTCATAAATAGAAAGTGATAATTGAGTGTATATGTATATGTTTTTATGTTTTAAATTGTGGATATAAGTATATTTCAAAAAGTATGTTATGTATTTCTGACATTACATATATGGCAAGTTCAAAAAAAAAAAAAAAAGTGAAATAACAAAGTAATTTATAAATAATATGGTGGTATGGAATTCAACCATAACCAAGAATCGGAAGTTGATAGTTGCACTACTACAATATGTTACAAAATGGAATGATAACAAGAAAATGTATAATAATAATAAAGTAATGAATGCTGTTATGTAATGATATGTCGTATGTAAATAATTATGTAAAAGGAGAAATGAAAATTATGCATTGCAAATAATATATATCAAAATTTACAATTTAATAATAATGTGAATGTTGGTAATCCTCATGTAATTTATGGTACATTATGTCAATTATGAATAATGGACTAACTTGACAGGGAACTATCAAGAAACTACAAAGAACTATCAAAGCTATGAGTTGTACGAGGCTAAAAAGTGGAACTCAGCCTTTCTCACGATGGATGAACTTATGTGTTTGCGAGGAACCATTGTGAACTTAATTTCTTACCACTGGGGTGAAACTGTGGGAGAGTAACTTTTGGACTTTTTTTTTCGCGGGGGGGGTGAGAATGTAATGCCAGAAATGTAAAGTAATAAATATTTGGAAGGATTAAAAAATAATGGAACCAGGAATGCGGGCGGATTATCCCCACGCTAAGCAGATGGGCGATAACATACAGGTGGCCCCATATCTTACATACCACGCCCATGTTTACATACCACGTTAAGCCGTTTGGCGGCAACCGAGACGGCGACGCCATGTCTACGGATTAGCCCTCAGCTCTAGTTTTCAGCACGTGGACCGCCGACCAAAAAAGGGATATAAGTGAGAGTTGCTCGAAGTGGGAGTCAGAATTGGTCAAGGCAGGCTGTTGGAGTTAGACTAGTCAAGAAGAAGCGACGGTAGCAAAGTTAAGAGTTGTGTGTGCGTCTCTGATATAGGAATTCGAAGGAGAGCTCATGTTCATCTGGTATTGCAAGTGTAAAGTGTGACAAAGCATCGGTGTTACCCAAGTTATATGAAAAGAAGATCAGGTACCGTACAATTAAACTATATGAGGATAACCTCTTTGTCTAAATTTGTGTTTTTAAGGAAAAGCTAATTAATGCATCCCACCACGTGCTCCAACCAAATATCAATTCATCTGGCATTACATCCCCCGAACTACCATTGAGATGTATTCCACTATGTGTGATATTTATTTAATTTGTAAAACTAAAGAGTGTAAATTGAGTATGTGATAAATAAATGTTTGTTCCTTTACTATTAACCTTAATTTTTAGTTTGTTAACTTAGTATCCCGTTAAGCACAGAAATAGGTGGGTTTTGCGGCCACCAACGCAATGTACACAGCAGTAAGTTAGAACAGATTACATGTATAATTAATATACTAATAAATAATTAATTTAATGTAAAATGCATTTTTGACAATATTAATTTTAATCAACAAAAATAATAATCGGCACACTTACCATCCTCTTTCCTCTAAAAAAGCTTCTTTTTATGCTTATTTTAATCGCGCTTTTACTGTTTGTTCATCTATCTCTGCTTTAAGTGATGAAATTGTATTTATTTTTGGCCTTGGCCGTGAGGCTGCCTACTCCTTTGAGTTTATTTATAAGGTTTTCTTCCAAGTTCGCCGTAAATATACCCTTTTTGATACTAAACTTATTGCCTTAAAAGACCGTTTAACTTATAGGTCTAGTTTTCCATACAATCCTACGATTTTCCGCCCCTTTATCCAATTTTGTTCTGAGTTTGGTTTCAGACCTGCATATTCTAATATTTCTTCTTTATTTAACCGTATTCGGTCTGATAAACTGGGTGATAGGGATGACTTTAAAAGCTTTGCTGGGGTGTATGTTGTTCCCCTGTTGTCCACCGATGGTAATTTAAAATTTTATATTGGAAGTACTAAATGCACCGTTGGCATCCGTTTAGCAGAACATGCTCGGGATGTCAGGGATAGCAAACTTTCTACAGCTCTTGCTCAATTTGTTGTTAAAGATAATTTTCAGCCTCTTTTTGAAAAGACTTTCCTTTTGATTCGGTGTAATAACCCTCGTGATATTCTCCTTTTTGAATCCCTTTTTATTTATATTTACCGTGTGTCCGTTTGTAATTTTGACCCTGTTATGAATTTGAGTTACGCTTGGCGACTCATTCTCGACTCCATGCAATTCAGGTCTCTGCAAAGTTATCTTTGACGTCTTCCTCTTTGGGATTATGCTTGATTGCCACCCCCCTTTTTTAGATTTCTGTAATTGAATTGTAATTTAATATGCTGCTCTTTTGTTGTAAAATTTTTTTTTGAAAAATTGTTTACGGTTTATCTTTATCTAGACGTAGATTCTTTTGTGGATTGTATTTATGCAAATTTTGTCGCTATATCTGGTCTATATATGAACGATTCAAACTTTATTTCCGTGTAGCCACTGATGAAGAGCATACTTATGCTCGAAAGCGCTATGGCCTGTTTTAAACTTTTGTACGTCTTAAGGAAGTGAAATAAAGACCTTCTGTTATGGATGTGTGTTTGATTTTTCTATTGTTATTCATTGTTATAAAAAGCATATAAATTTGAAGAAAATTTTGACTTTTGTACCGTTGAGACTTTCAGTTCCGACGAATTTTCAGGAATACATTGATTTGTGCGTTGTTGTGTTTTTTCAGTTGTGCGTAATTTGTGAATTATGTAAATTACTAAAGTTGAAAGACCGGAGACTAATTTAGCTGTATAAAAATGGCATATACTTATTTTATATAGTTGCATATAAAATAAGGCACACGCGTCCAGTATTTTGCTTGGAAAATTTTGTTTTTGTTCTAATCGTGTTATAAATAATTTAATCTCATGGCTTAGGGAACTTTTTTTAACGTAAAATTCTTAAATTTGGAATCATGTGATTTAAAAGTTATTTTGTTTATTTATTTTTTATTTACAGTACACACCCCTGTTCCCCCATACACATAGAGTGGACCCCGCTTTCCTCTAAGTAGAACTAAACTCAGAAGTTTCGATAAACGTGCTAAAGCTTCTATGCGCAGCAGAATTTGAATTCACCATTCTTTTTGGATGAATTTTACCACATGAAGCCAAAACTATATACTCTCGTGACTGAGGTATATAACTTTAATTTCACTGTATAATATTGGTTCACAATCTTTTGCGAAGATTTTTAAAATTTGTGAATTTTTGCGAAAGGCGGATTTATTGAGAACGGATTTTTTTTTTGCTAGTAGCCAGTTGGACAGCGCATAGTTAAATCAAAAATTGATCATTTACATTAACGTCTCAGTTCATGTTTAAATTTAAAGTAAAATATATTTTTATCTTTCGTAAATATTTAAAAAAAAGACACTATACAAAAAATCTGATTTCTTTTAAAGGGACGGTGGACGTTGAAATTTTTATTTATTTATTTATTGACTTAGAAACGTGAAACTTTGTGTAAATATTCCTCTTAACATTACTATATACAATACCATTAAATTTTTTTTCAATTTTGTTATAATTTTGTATTTTTTTTTAATTTAATTTTTTTTAACGAAAATTTGAAAATGCTCCTTGTGTGCCATTTGCGTCGAACTGTTTGGGATATGGTATGTCAAATACCTGGCTTTTTGACGCTGTCCCACCCGTAAGCAAATGTTAAATGTGTTGCTCATTTCAACGTCCACCGCCCCCTTAATACTATCATTATAAACAGATGATAAGGAATAAGAAAATAAAAAGAATAAAAACAAACAAGAACGCAGCATGAAGTAACTGGAATGAGAATCGCTCGGCAGCGTTGCCAATTTAACTGTTATTTGCAAGTATGTTACTGGAAGATTCGGGGGAATCAGCTGACCGTAATGGGGAGTAAAGTTCCTGGTAGTTATGATAACACACACACACAATATATATATATATATATATATATATATATATATATATATATATATATATATATATATATATAATTTAAAAAAATTTTAAAAATTACATACAGTTTGAAAAAATCTAACAAAATTCATTAAATACTATATATTCTATTGTAAAGAATATGCGCTTATTGCTGCAAACACACTCCACAAAATTATATAAACTCAAAAGACAATAACCCTGAAAACCTTACGATCAAGATGAAAACAAGAACGAAAGGAAAAACGTTCTTGTTTTCATCTTGATCGTAAGGTTTTCAGGGTTATTGTCTTTTGAGTTTATATATATATATATATATATATATATATATATATATATTTATATATATATATATATATGTATATGTATATATATATATATATATATATATATATATATATATATATATATATATATATATATATATATATATATATATATAGTATATATATATATATATATATATATATATATATATATATATATATATATATATATATATATATATATATATATTATATATATATATATATATTTATATATATATATATATATATATATATATATATATATATATATATATTTATATTTATATATATATATATATATATATATATATTTATATATATATATATATATATATATATATATATATATACATAGGGTGTATATAAACTAATGGTCAGAACTGGAAGGAGTTATAGAACTTACCAAAACAAACAACTTTTCCAATACAATGTGGGGTCGGAAAGCAACCGGCGAGCCGCTTTTTCTGGAGTGGAGGGCACGCCTCGACAAAGTGGAGTACACAGTAAATCCGCATGCTACACCTTCAAGATGCCACCAGCAAAGGTTCTCCGTGAATCTGTGGGCAAGGATTATCCACGCCCAATTAATTGCCCGTATCTGTTACCAGACCGCCTAGACGGACAGAAGTACTTCACCTTCTTGCAGCAGGTGCTGCCAGATTTACTATGTCTTGTACCAGTAAATTATCGAGTGATTATGTAGTTCCAGCACGATGGAGCGCCAGCACATTACATCAGGTTTGTAAGGAACTACCTGGACATTGTCTTTCCGAACAGCTGGATTGGCCGTGGTGATTCCGTCGCGTGGCCTCCCAGATCTCCCGATCTGTCCTGTCTGGATTTTTTCCTCTGGGGACAGCTAAAAAGCGCCATTTACGAGACGCCCATCGAGTCACCAGAGGATCTTATCGCCCGAATTAGCGTCGCAGCTGCAGATGTTCGTGAAATTCTAGTAATCTTCCAAAGTGTACGCGATTAACTCCGTCACCGCTGTGACGCCTGTCTCGCAGTTGGTGGTCGTTCATTTGAGCATTTGTTCTAAACATTTTGTCAATAAATTTCCATTATTCGTCTTCACTGTATTCGTCTTCACTTCACTCCATTTTGACTCAACGTTTCATCCACTCCCAGAGAAACTGCCCTCTCGCGGCTCGCCGGTTGCTTTCCGACCCCACATTGTATTGTGACAGTTGTTTGTTTTGGTGAGTTCTATAGCGACCATCAGTTCATATACACCCTGTATATATATATATATATAAATATATATATATATATATATATATATATATATATATATATATATATATATATATATATATATATATATATATATATATATATATGTATGCAGGGTGCTAGTATACACCAAACCAAGCATATTTTGTCATAGTTTATCGGGTTGGAAATGAAATGTAAAGTCGCCAGTGGGCGTTTAATGGTGAAACCGATGAGGTGAGATGAAAACACAATGACTTATAAAATGACATTTAATAAACAATAATCACAGTAATGGCTCAAAAGAGCGACCGCCAATCTGAATGCACGTCTCACAGCGGCGATGGGGGGATTGGTGAACTCTTTCGAGCAGACCAGAAAAGTCGCGCACTTTGGCAAAAGAGACCGAAATTCTGGCGACAATTTCATCTTCAGATTCAAGGGATTATTCTTCTCCCCCAGATGAAATTTGCATACGTGGCTTTCTTCTTCAAAGAGAAAATAATAACCAGAATGACGCTTTGAGGTTTGAGGAGCGGCTGCTTCCCAACAAGTAAGCACCCTGTAATGCCTTTACGTTTCATTTCCGACCAGGTAACCTATGATGATAAATGCTTAGCTTGGTGCGTACAACCACTTCGTAAAATTTGGCCCATTTTTAATCACCCTATATAAAGACAAAAATAACGCTTCTGCAGACGATAATTAACGGAATATTTTAGAAATGAAGCTGGAATTTTCATGAAAGCCAGTAACTGCGGATTTTCTGATAGTTTGCCCAAATTATCAATAAAGTAGCAGAAAAAAAAATGAGCAAAGGTTTCAGAACGTTTTACAGTGAATATATAAAAATGGAAAACTTAGCAGTAATTTACTATGATTAGCTTAACATTCATTTAAATGTTGGTAACACTGATTTGATTTCCAACTTTGTGACTCGAGAGAGAAGGTATATCATCCGAAGCTGACTAAATGCATTTTCTATATTTTATTCTTGTATCACGACTAGCGTATTCATGGCACAATTAAATTCCAATTCGCCTATACACAAGTTGCTTATATCCAGTTATTGCCATTGAAATGTTATCTTTGTAGCAAAAAAAAAATCTGATGTGAGCAGCACATGGATTTCTTTCTCTGCAGACTAAAATTAATTCCCTCTTTATTTCATAATCAATTCATTACATTAAGTTTAATTGAATTAAATAACGTATAATTAATTGGAATTATACTGAATTTACGCTTTTAATTAGGCTTTCGTTTTCATTTAGTAACTGGACCTAGTCTCAAAACCGGCGTAGCAAAATTGTGAAAAATCTAAAATATATCGACAACGGCTAGACCTAGAGTAATGGGGTTGGTCTTATTCTTTTCTTCGTTAAAAATTACGTATAAAACAAGCATTTAATGGATATATTTGAGCATACGTAGTTTTTCATTTTAGATTTTGACGATTTTTGCAGGTCATTTTGCAAAAAAAAAAAAAAAAAAAAAAAAAAAGGCAGGTTATTTTTTTCCGAATCGTACCAAAAGCTAATCAGCACCAGTGTAACCCACAAGCGACTTATCCACTGAATTTTGTGAAATTCGGTTCATTAGTTTTTCAGCTAGAGTGGATATATAGGCTATTTTTGTGGGCCATTTTGCAAAAAAAAGGCGGGTTCTTTTATCCCGAATCGTACTAAAAACTAATCAACACCAGGGTCACACCCAAGTGACTTACGAAATTTTATGAAATTCGGTTCATTAGTTTTTGAGTTGGAGTGGATACATATATTGCACAGACAAACACAGACACACACACAGACATCACGCTAAAAATAGTATTCTAGAGGTCTTGAAACGTGTAGATCCTTCGAAAACTCGAGTTGCGATTTTCGGCATGATTTCAATACTCTCCCTATACATTACCATGTATTACAGGGAAAGTAAAAATTGGTAGTGGCTCCATTCCGATGGAGTCAGAAGGGTTTTACGTGAATAATCTTTCTTTATGACGACAAGATGGTATTT
This sequence comes from Amaurobius ferox, assembly GCA_951213105.1. Classification (NCBI taxonomy): domain Eukaryota; kingdom Metazoa; phylum Arthropoda; class Arachnida; order Araneae; family Amaurobiidae; genus Amaurobius; species Amaurobius ferox. The sequence goes on along the minus strand of OX578138.1, from coordinate 52,234,046 downwards.
CTGTGATTACAGGTTCAAGCTTTAGTTGTACGACGTCCCTTATTTCTTTTACAGTTCAATGTAAAATGTTTTTATTTTTTAGCAGCCTTCAGTTAAAGGTTTATTGTTACGGATTGCTTAACGATTTGTTGTAGATAGCCAGACGTCTTCACCATCCGACGTGCTGTTATTAAGACGGTGAAGGGACATCGCCACCAAAGAATATTAAGAAACAAAATGTTCAAACAAAGATATCGGACTATTTTCAAAGTTGCTTGTAACTTAATACATTATACATAGTAGTACTTATAAATTACATACGTATTCCACTATCAAAGTAGTTTATTAGTACAATTAAATGCGTAATTAGATAAATATTGTAGTTTCTTTGCATATTTAAACTGAAAATGGAAACTGAGAATGGAAATTGATTAAATATGGGAACATATTCTTACCAAAACAATTAACATTTGGATAATGTAAAAGAAACCATGGAAAATTACTAGATTAGGACTACTTACATGGAAAATTTCTAGATTACACGAAAAATTACTAGTTGATTTCACCATAATGTCGAAGGTAAGTAGCGGATCAGCCAAAAAATATCCTTGGAGGTTCACCAGGCGCACACTCTTAGAAAAACACACACTTAGAAGATAACACTCACTGCATATGAAATATTTTGTCCAGCAGAGATTTGGATCCATTCACTCGAAATTTCATTTCACCAGGGCCCCTTAAAATAAGCACAACGATCAACAACTTCACATGAGTTAAATTCTTCTTTCTCCGAAAATAGTGATTGGATTCTTCATTCAAAGAGCAACACTGCTTGAAAATCATGCACTTAATTGACCGGCAAGGCTTTCTCGGCAGCAATGCAACAATATTCGGAACATCGTATACAAATGAAAGGAAGCAAAGCTTGTACACAGTTGACAACTTGATAGAATTGCAGATTTGAAGAATGGAAATCAAAACTTTTTGAGATACGCAGACAATACAAATGCAGACAATCAATAGAACAGTGGTTGAGAGTTTAGACTAAACATCATCGGCACGGCAGAAAATACAAGTCGAAGACAAAAAATATAATTTCATGGAAGGCATAGCAGCCCCATTTTTAGTCCATTTAGCAGTCCCATATAAATGTAATAACTTTAATGTGATGTTCATGTAGGTACATAGTTGTGAACATGATTCTTTAAAAAATGCACTGTAAATATGCCGAATAAAGATAAAAAGACCACAGAATAAAAGAAAACATTTTGCAGAAAGTGTGCTGAACGGCATGCAACAACTTAAAAGCTTATATTTTTAGTTCTAATCAGGGAAAAAGACGCGAAGATCCAGTTTTATAGTACCAAAAGCCGTTACCAGATATCGTATACTGTACACTATCGATAAACGATAAAAGCATGGAGGTAAAAGTAAGGAGTTAAAACTTCATATTAAGAAAATGCCAATATCGTTTGAGATTCAGGTGGCGGTGGGATAAGATAAGAAGTCCAGCATTTTATGCATTTCTACGGCGAAAGGCCAACAATATTTATTTAAACTGCCAATTTTGTAAAAAAAATCTGATGTGGGCAACACATGACTTTCCTCATATAATGTAATGAATTTACTACTTTTACAGTAAAAAAATAGGTTTTTCTTATAGTAGATACTAATATTCTTTCCAAGATATTGAATTTTCGACAATTAGTCGTCATTTTCATTGATTTAGCGTCATTTTTATCCATTTGGCGAGATTTTCGTTAATTTGGCAACATTTCAAAAAGTCGCCAAGTTGGCGACATTCCGTCAAATTCGACGCCAAAATCTCGCCAAGCGTTATGGACGGAGAAATAAGTTGTTCTTACAACAGATAATTGACTATTGGCGTTCAAATACAAAAGTATTACTCAAAGTATCTTTTTTCATGAATGGAAAGAGCTAGATCCACGAGAATATTGTCACCCAATTTATCGCATGGTATTACATATGAAAAGTGGACATGTTTCTCAATAGGAAATATTTTTTTTTCATTTTATATGACTTTTCAATAATTTTTTTGAAAAATATGCAATATCACGAGAATGGCTCATGTTAGCGTTCTACAATTTATGTCAATCGTTTTCTAATGAAAAATTACATAAGAAATGTCTATTTGCGTAACTTTATTAGTGGTTTTGATTTTTTGACGATTTTTTCAAAATTTTATTCGAAAATTTAGGGGGGTTCAGAACATTCGATTACGTATAAAAATAATAGGCTTCCAGTGTTTACGGATTGTGATTTTTGTACCAAATTTGGTTAAAATCGGTCCATTCGTTCGGCAGTTATCGTCTCCACAGACTCACTGACACACACACACATACTTTCACACACACACACACACACAGACATCACTTCAAAAATGTTTGATTCGTGATCAGGGATGCTTGAAACGTGCTTTCCCGTCGAAAACTCGATTTCGAATTTTCGACCCCGTCACAATACTTTCCTTATACATTATGTATATAAGGAAAATAATAAATTATTAGCTTAATGCAAAATAGAATTGAAACAAAGACTATTCCTACTTAATCTAAATTATATTACCTTTCAATATTTTTTTATCTCCCTATATTCTGTACTCTATCCTACAGCCATGAAAAATACTGGTTAATTATACTCATAATTAGGGCACATTTAATTTAAAAATAATCAAAATTACTTATACTAAATACTACGCTTTTCTGCTGTGTCAACTAACAATAGCAGCTACTTTACTAACACTAGTGGCACCTAGATATAATTCTCAAAGCATTATGGTATTTTCAAGGGTTTCATTCATAGGAGTTATTTCTCCTTCTTTCTAACTCTATGTATAAAATAATTCATGACAGACGATTTTAATAATTCTTCCAGTCAATCAAAAATTTTAATTTAAAAAAATGAACATTAAAACAGAACACTTTATAAGATAAAGACAACCAAAAATTGGCTATTATTAAAAGTATTTAATTAAATTCTCTATCTACGACGTACAAAGATTCACAACCATATCGCTTTTGGCCATTATTATGCTCTTCATCAGTGGCAAAGTGAAAATAGATGGCGAACATGAGCTTAAATGCACACGCCACAACAGCGAGACAAAATTTGTATATTAATCATTTTACATTTTTTTTTTTAAAATGACTAATGCATTTGGATTGAAACAAAGGGTGGGAATGATATTGGTTCAAAAAAGTCGATTTGGAATTTGAGTGGCGATATCGAAATCAGTTATATTTACTTAGCGGACGTTTATTTAAGATCCGGGCAGCACAGTACAATTCATGCTGCATAAAATGTGATTCAAATCTAGCATAGCCTGACTATCTTAGAACATATTTTAAACATCACATGGAAATATTTGACAACAGGCATTCTATCATCTTTAAAATTTTGATACATCCTTTTATTTCGGCGCTCGAAGAGACAGACCTTTTGTAACGGCAATATTTTTCAAACCGAAAAATCGCGATGTCTGATACATCTAGTTTTAATATTTTCTTTCCTTTTGCATTTCTTTACCTTATTTATCGGCCCCTGTGTTCATACGTTCAATGAAGAATTATTTTATCAGATGCGTTCTTTGGCAGAAGGGAAGCTGAAAAGAATATTATATATATATATATATATATATATATATATATATATAATGTTACCGCTAAAGCTCGAAAACCGTTAATGGGTACATTGCCTAGCTAATCTGCAGATTAACTGATTTGCTCCGTTAACGTGCAGAATCAAGATTTTTCCGCATTTTACCTAGGTAATGTGCACAATGACGGCTTCCGTATCGTTAAAGTTCAGAAGTTTGTTTCTCTCATTTTCTTTTCCTACTCCTTCAATCTCTCCCTCCACTTTCAGTTTGGTTTCGCCAGCGTATTGTCGTCGCCGGTAGTTTTTATTTCTCATAATTTGCGTTGGCTGCCAGTGCGTAGCATAGCTAATTCTGTTTTCAAATTCGTTTCTGCCTGTTAGCGCGTGAATTTGTGCCGCGATGTTTTTAAAGCAGAAAAATTTAGCTGCTAGTATGCAAGCAAGCACCGAATTGTATTAACTTGATTCTTTAGAAACGTTGCTGTTGTTCCAGCAAAGATCTTATTTTCACTTTAACGAGTGCCTAGTAGGTAATGTGCAGATTATCTAGGTAATTTGCAGATTACCTAGGTAATTTAAGAAATGAAACACTTTTCGGAACGTTAACGGATTACGCTGGTTAATCTGCACATTACCTAGATAATCTGCAGAATAACTTATTTCTGCACTTTAGCTGTAACATATATATGTATAAAGAGTTATTGCAAAAATGCATTAATAATGTCCATTTGTAAAAGTGAATAACTTAAACAAACCCAAATCGTCGAACATGTGCATATGCTTGTTGCCATTTGGCAAACGATAATAACGCTCGTAGATAACTCATACTCTAAATTATGTGGTTTGATACTGTAGAGACCCCCTTTCATTATATCAGTGGTTGGCCTTTTCCTAGGAAAAGTGCTACGGGCGCCCATGTCCACACAAATATATTTTACAATCATATAAAAAAAGTGAACCAATAACAGCTCAGCCAATCGTAACAATCAGAAATCGTACGCAAATTTGTACATGATCCCACATTGCATATATCTGTGTTCCCCTTTTCTTTTCTCTTCGCAACGACGATTTGTATGAGAAGTATTTATATACATTCTTTTCACCTCTCATCTGGGAAAGCACATATCTGGTAAAATAATTCTTCGAGGAAATTCATTCAACGCGAGCGCCGATGAATGAAACCGGAATATGCAAAAAGAATGAAAGTGCCCAAACTATTAGATTTAGCAGAATTAGACTGGGAATTTTTTCGGGGACGTGTCGCCGTTGCAGTAAAAGTGAAGAAACAGAATTGGTTTATAAAATAAGATATATTTTATCTTTCGTAAATATTCTAAAGAAACATTATACAAAAAATATGACTTCATTTACTAGTGTACTTACAAGCAGGGGATAGATTATCCAATATAGAGAATAAGAACAAATAAAAACGCAGCATTTGAAATAATTCAAATCTTTAAAGGTGGTAGAATGACTATTTTTGAATGTTTTCAAAATTTTGTTTTTTAATACGAGGGACAGAAGGAAATTGCCGACAGGTTTGATATGTATGTATTTTTAGAGATATGGTGGTATTTAAGTATGTCTCCGGTGATTTATTGTAATCGAAATTTGAATAGTTATAAAATCTGAGTATATCTCAAGATTTTTTGTGATGAAGATCCTAAACGAATTTGGATAATTTATTCATTTAAAAAGCAATCCACTGTAAACGTAAAACTGTGTTAGCTGAGCGATTGATATTCTTAAAGATTCTGTAAGAATGGTTATAATGTTGACACCCTAAATCACGAGGAGTCAAGCTGACCCATATATATATATATATTGAAAAACACAAGAATTTACATGACCAATTTAACAAATCGATCGTATAAAATTAAAATCATTTTACTGAGTAATCAGCTGCGCTTATTTATGCCTGCACAGTTTATCAATGCTTATGGTTATCTCAGGAATATTTATCTCCTACAATGGCAGTGAACCTTACAGTCACCTCCTTATTTTTATTTGAAGTGAAATTTCCGATCAAAACGATCTCTCCATTTTCCATTATTTTATACAGGCTAGTATCCAGTGGGTCATATCACTCGTGAATTTAAAAATCGCTGTCATAAATCGTAAGGTTCTAAAAAAAGAAATTGAAATTTGTTATCTTTACGACCTCAATGATTATTAGTACATCTAACATGCAGGGTAATGTGGTATTGTAATGAACGCATGCCTCAATGGACACTCGGGATCGCTATTTATGGGGCGGGGCCAAGGGTCAAAGAGGCGGTTTATGGGGCGGGGCCTGTACTCCGTCCCACAAAGGATATGCTGCTCTACCACAATGCTCTATCAACTTTTGCCCTCCTAAGAAATGCAATTGGTCCCTCAAAAATTCTTGAAATATCCCCCTGAGTACTCGATTTTCGAACGGATAAGACTATGTTCCTCTAAGTTATTAAGCAGGAAAATATTATTTCTTACAGTGAAAGGAGTGTCTACAATATCAAACAACATAATTTAGAGTATGAGTAATTTACGCACGTAATTATCGTTTGACAAATGGCAACAAGCGTATTATCAAATAACATAATTTCGAGTGTAGAAAGCCCAGACCACACGACCAACCCGAAGGCTTATGGTTTGCTGCTTGTGTGGAAAACCCAGGCCGTCCGACTCATCCAGAGGACTTGAGCAACTATTTGGACGACCGGATAATTTCGAGTGTTGAAGACCCAGACCGTCCGACTCGTCAACAAGGAGTTGAGCATCTATTTGGACGGCCGGGGATAATTTCGAGTGTGAGTAATTTCGGGTGATATTATTATCGTTTGTGCAATGGCAACAAGCATATGCAGATGTTTGATTATTTGGGTCTGTTTACGTTATTCGCTTTTAATAAAGTAAGAAACTACATAATCAATACATTTTTGCAATAATAACACTAAATACACAATATATTTGTCTTATTTTATAACTTTTAGCTGATTAATTAATGATAAGCTGATAATTTAAACGCTGATTAATTAAATCTTAAACCAGAGTCAAAGTTCCATATGTTCACCGAAGATTCTTCGTAAGCGTACAGTTAAGACTAACTGACATTGAGCACTTTCATCACTTGAAGAATATAATATGAAAACCGATTTAATGAGATAATTTTGAATTGTTTTACTAAGATAAATAATACTGTTATAAACGCGTAAAATTCACTCACTTGAGTTACTTTTGGAAACCAGACGGAGGAAACACTCCTACACGCAGCTTTTCCTTTGACGTGAATCTAGGGTTGCCAGATCTCGAAGTTCGGAAGAGGGTTTCCAGATTTAGCAATTTATCGCCAAGCTTTGGAGATAAATTGCGAACATTTTGAAACAGTTTGCGACTTTTCAAAGGTTCGAGAAACACCTCGAAATAACCAGTATTCTACAAGACGTGAGAGATTTCCAGATGTTTATATAGAGAGTCTATAAAAGGAGTCATCACTCAGTTGCGGAACAGTTGACGAGATACAACCTACATTGAACTGTGACTTACGTTAGTGTTTTGAGAATAGTAACCGCTGTTTTGTGAAATGAAATACGTCAATATTTCGAAAACAGTAAAGGTTGTTTATTTCTACTTTCCTTATATACATAATGTATAATTAAAGTATTGTGACGGGGTCGAAAAGTCGAATTCGAGTTTTCGACGGGAGAGCACGTTTCAAGCATCCCTGATCACGAATCAAACACTTTTGAGGTGATGTCTGTGTGTGTGTGTGTGTGTGTGTGTGGAGACGATATCTCACGAACGAATGGAGCGATTCGAATGAAATTTGGAACAAAAATCATAATCCCTGAATACTGGAAATCTATTGTTTTTAAACGCAATCGAATGTTCAGAACCCGCAATAGAATGCTAGCATGAACCGTTCGCAAGATATTGCACATTTTTCAAATAAATTTATCAAAAATACCATAAATTAAAAAATATATATATTAACTGTTGAGAAACATGTTCACGTTTCATATGTAATATCATGCGATAAATTTGGTGACATCATTCTCGTGGATTTAGCTCGTTCCATTTATGAGAAAAGATACTTTGAGTAATACTTTTGTATTTGAAAGCCAATAGTTATTTATCTGCTGTAAGAATAACTTATTTCTCCGTCCATGACGCTTGGCGAGATTTTAGCGGAATGTCGCCAACTTGACGACTTATTTAAATGTTTCCAAATTAACGAAAATTTCGCCAAATGGATAAAAATGACGACTAATTAACGAAAATTTAATATCTTGGAAAGAATATAAGTATCTACTATAAGAATAACCTATTTTTTTTTTCTGGAAAAGTAGTAAATTCATTGCATTATAACTAAGGAAAGTCATGTGCTGCCCACATCAGATTTTCTTTTAATTAGAGGAGCATTTAAATGCTGTTTTTCTGTATACTGTTCCTGTTTACGCTGTGTAAATAAGCGTGTTAGTTATCCAGAAATTTCGACTCATTCTCGAAATCTGAGCGCACACCTGCAATTCTAGAGGATGTGACGTAACAATGCAAAATAAAATGATACTTATTTTTGAAGATATTTTTGACATGAAAAAATCATTTCTAAAAATATGTTACATTTATTAACTTACGGTGAACACATTTTCCAGTGACTTTTCACGGTTACTCAATAGTTAAAAAAATATATTTTTACCACGAACGAGCCAAATGCATGCAATTCATTATCGCCCATATGGCGTTGTTTGTTGTAAACTTTTACAAAATGGTAAGCCTCTTACAATCAAAACGAAATGATGAATCAATAACAGCCCAGCCAATCGTCCCAGAAATAAATCGCGTGCTAATTTGTGCACAATCCCATTTTGCATATTCCCAGGTTCCCATTTCCTTTCTTCCCACCAGAGATTTGTAAGAGAAGTATTTATATATTCTTTTTCAGGTCTCGTCTGTGAAAGCACGTGTCTGATAAAATAATTCTTCGAGGAAATACAACGTGGGCGCCGGCGAATAAAGACGGAGCATGTGAAAATAATGAAAGTACCTAAACTATTAGATTTATCAGAATCAGAATTTTCGGGTGGAGGGCGCTTTTGCCGTTATAAAAATACTCTCCTTCTTCTTTCGTGATAAAAGGGATGAAGCGGTTGAAAAGGATGTATATGAGTTTTAAAGGTGATAAAATGCTTACTGTTATTTTAAAACAACATTATTATAACAGTCGTGGATGGAGGAAGGTTTCGACAAGTTGGATGGATACTTTTAGACGGAATTTGGAATTCAGTATGTACAGCCTTGTAACTAACTGTTCAAGTTCTACCAAAGAAATAGACATTTCTATTTGACGCCTGACTTTTTTTAAAATTAGTTATTCTTTATAGTCTTAACAATGTCTGGCCTTTGACTTCAGATATCTCAGTACTTAGATCGAAGGTTAAATTTCGATGGGGTTGGACAGCCCAGTGGTTAGCGCGCGGGGATTGCACTTGGATGACCCGACTTTGATAGCCGGGAAATTCGATTTCCAGTTCTGCCCAAATTGTCCCCGTGTTCACGCAGAGTACGGGCACGTTAAATGTGTGAATCCGTAAGCCCTTCCAAGAGGTTGCTGATACGGGAAGGAGGGTAGGTAGGTCCCTGTGGATGTTGCCCTCCACTGGGTTCCGGGCTAAATTGGGTGACACTTCTCGGCTGTCCAAACAGATACCTTACACTATCAGGTAGGTCGGACGATCTGACAAAGGAAGGCTTTGCAATAGTTCTCTCGGATTGCAATCTTTCATGTCCTATCTTGTAAAGGACCATGAATAATGATAAAACGCCACGGCTTTCATCTGCTAAGTGATAGGGGGCGCCACAATAACAATCTGAAGTTGTCATGCAAATGTGCTCTACTGACGTGTATTATTAACATTTTGATGTGAAAATATTATCCTTTTCAATTATTATTATTATTTTGAAATAAAATGGACAATAATGGTAAGTAGTAAACGATAAATTTATTACTAATATAATTTATATCTTAATAATTAGATTAAACAACTGCCAAGGCATGGTCGTAAAGGTTGATCAAACACAACAAAGACAAAGGCTGAAATATTTGGAAACCAAAACTGAACTAATCAATAAATCTATTGACTGTATTACAATGAAAGTCAAAGCAAATGAAATTTGTAAAATAATGAATGATTTAAATTCTTTGTAAGTTTGAAATTATGAATGGGAATGATTAAATGTATGATCAATACAAATGCAAGCGTTACAATGTGCCCATTTGACAAATGCATAATCATTGCAGTTTACAATGAAACAAGTTGCTGAACCAATATTAAATACAGTTGCCATTACCTTGTTAAATTTTGTCATGTGTTTTTCAACGGAATATCCAGCTTTTTTCCAAGAATATATTACCATATCTTGAAATGTAGCCAATTGCGCCAAGTTAATTGTACACAAATGAATGCATTTTTAAAATCAATAATCTGCCATTTAACTTTCTGTTGGCCTCTTCATCGATGTTGGTTCAAAATTCATCGATGTCTTCAATATGGACATCTTCAATGCATGCAACTCGAATTTTTATATAGTCTTCGATGCGCTTTACAAATGCCTTATAACGATTGAAGAAGTAACAGTCTAACGGCTGTGCATATTTTGTTGTTTTTTCAGGTGTTATTTAATAATAATAATAACTGAAAAGGATAATATTTTCACACTAAAATGTAAATAATACACGTCAGTAGAGCACGTTTGCATGACAACTTCAGATTATTATTGTGGCGCCCCCTATCACTTAGTAGATGAAAGCCGTGGCGTTTTATCGTTATTCATGGTCCTTTACAAGATAGGACATGAAATATTGCAATCCGAGAGAACTATTGCAAAGCCTTCCCTTGTGAGTCGAAAAAAAAGAAGAAAAATTTCAGGCTTCGTCATTATCTAAACCATGATTAGTTCAAGCTAAGGCTCCTGTGCACGAGTATATGTTGACTCGGCAAGCATACTAAAGTCCACTAAAGCCGGAACTGCAATATTTTAGCATCAGTTCTGTTTGTATTTTCAATTTACGAAGTGTTATTAAAATAATAATGGGTAGGAATTTTGCACCAAACTGCTCAAATTATTCATTCCAGTTAAGATTTTAGACTGTTTTGTTTTCTTAGAAACGTAGGGAGAAGAAAATAAAAGCTTATAAAGAATACCTGGCACAGGAACATTTTTTGGCGATGTAAGTTCTGCAATATTGCAAATGAAACTTATTTTTCTATGTAAAATATCCATTTTAAAATTCAATTTTATAACAAAAACAGAATATTAATGACTTTTAATTGTTATCGTCTAATCTCATAGAAAACGTGGTTTGTAGTTGAAACTTCATCCTGATTGTGTCAACCTCTCTGTCAAAACTAAAGGTATATTAGCTTTAAAATACATATATATTTAATATATATTCATGTTGCATAGGTATCCTTTAAATTTTATAAATATTGTAATGTATTTTTAAAGTGAAATGGATCACAAAAATTATTGAATCCCATTGTCGCCAAATGGAAATCTTACCCCCATTAGAGTAATTACGTAAACATAAGTTAAAGAGTAAAAAAATCGAAATACATTTGACATGAAAAGGTAATTAATGTTCGAACATGAATTTTTCGAAAAATTGATGCAATTTATGACACGAAATTTCTTCGGAACAGCACTGATATTCTTGGCGCCAAACACTTAATGCAAACATTGGTGGTCTATCTTTCCAGTTTAGTGGTCTTCCCAATATTGTCCTTAAAGTACTTAAACCGTGTCCTTAAAGTAGTAAACCATGTCCCTATTGTCCTAAAAGTACTTACTGTAAGTACTAAAAAATATTCAAGATATTTTGAATTTAAGGAAAAGACATCCATTCAAAATACGATGATATATATTTTTCCGGACGGATCTAAAATGTCGAAATGACGGAAAATGAATAACAAAAACCAATGTATTTCGAGCAGAACTTTTTGCTATTTATCAAGCTATGATATGGTTTGGTTTCCAAACATTCAGCTCAGTAACAATTTTAACGCCAATCCGGTGGTCGAGCGGTCAGGGGCATGCGTTTCCGACTGATCGCTGGATTGTCGGGTTGCGGGTTCGAATCCCGCCAGCGGGCATGGATGTTGTCATGTCCAGGCCTAGTCAGACTTCCGCCCTTCGGGGAGCCTCTATAAAAGTGGAGCTGCAAATCTCATCCCCTTTGCCATGGGATACCCTGGGGGGGGGGGGTCTTGTGGACGTGGTGCGTAGGCGCCCCTTCACTACGGGGGAATTAGTAACGAACGAACAATTTTAACTGATAGCCAGTCCAACGTTAAATTGCTCCAGCAGCATTTAGTTCGAAATACTTTAGCTCAAAAAATCCGCCTACGAATCCAAAACGATTTCAATAGATTGATACAGATAATATAGATCAAAGGTCCCTTAGGGGTAATTGGAAATTAGCTTACTGATTCATTAGCTTTCAGTGCCACATCCGATAATTTTGTTCAAACTGTGGTGAAATAAACCTTGAATGAGTTTACTTTTTAAATAAATGACTTTTGAGTATTAAATTATTAATTTTAATTAAACTGGTCATGAATCGCAACATCTGTGTATTGCTACCATGGCTGCAAAACCCACCATTACCTATTTGCCCGAGTTCCTTAACATAATCATTAAATCAAAACACAACACACTAAAATCCACATTTTTAAACGCTTAAATAAATTGCCATTTATTCACACCCCTATTATTATTACAATTAAAATTACATTAATTTTATCAAACGCTTAAGAAGGAGAAAAGAACCGTGTGAGACCAGGTGTTTTGAATCTTATTCAAAAGATCAAAAATTGACCTAACATACATCAAGACTGGCACATACCTCTGTATTTCAGGTCTGTAGCTCAGCATGACTGTCACCTTTTCCGATTCTTTTTCTGACATTTGGAGTCAGACTTCGTCTTTTTTCTATAGAATTCTCCATATTTAAAATGAATAACAACTCTCTCTGAATAACACTGTTTTAAATCACGACTCTCTCGCTTCAACTCTTGAATAATAATTCATTTTATTCGTTGATTTTCCACCTTGCAGCCACATCATTTGGCCTGGGGTTCAGATACGCCCTCCTTGCTTTCATTGGATGCTCCTCAGTGCAATGTCGTATCTTTGCATTATTGGCTCTTCCAGTTTCAATTAAGCTTGGTTTAAGCCTTGGCCTTAGGATATTTTGTCCCAACCACACCTGCGATTTGTGTGACGTGTATTTATTGGGGTCCTCATGACTTTCCGGGCCAAGTCTGTCATAAAACGGTGACTCATAGTCTGAAATTTGTTTCGATGTAAACATAAAAAACTGCATATGGTGTCTCCTGGTCTCACACAAACCTTAGAACTTCCCGTTTCCAGATCTTCCTTAAAAAGAAATTTGAAAATAAGACTACTTCAACAATGGCAAGACAATTTAGACTATTCAACTAAAGGAAGAATCACATATGATTTTTTCTCAAAAGTTTCATTTGAAATGAAGAGTCCACATAGACTTGTCACCCAGATTTTATCGGGACACGGCCCATTATCGAAGTTACTCCAAAAAATTGGAAAAAGGGATACGGATCTGTGCTTGTGCTAAGAAGAACGGACTAATCTTCATTACATATTTGATTGTCCATTAACGAAGAAATGGCGTCTCTCCAGACCATCAACAGCACTCTTTCGAAAGTGGACGAATAATTTCACCACGAACAATTGGGCACGAAGACGAATTCAAAATATTTTTACATATTTAGACGATAATGAACGCTGTATTTGACTGAATATGCATCCTATAATAATTAGACAATTGCACATTAGGATAACAGGTATTAATTGCATCATATGATTTAATTTTAATGTGTGTGACATAATTTTATTTTTGTTTATATCTTATATGTTATATGTATATATTTTATGTGTTATAGTTATATATATTATGTGTTATATGTATATATCTTATGTGTTATATTTTATATATATTTTGCATATATCTAATGTATCTATCTTATGTGTTACCACTAGGGAGGATTACTCACTTCAAAGTTCTTTTATATTGAGTAATGTTAAGTTTTGTGTGTATAATATATATAGGTTGCTCTGAGAACAAATATGTATATAACTATATTCATCATTAAAAATTAGTTTGTATAGACATATAGACATATGCCATTGTTTAACATATATTATTTTAGATCCAAACATATGAGTAGAAGTATGCTTAGTATATATGTGTACATTGTAATGTGGGTGAAGGAAAGCAAATTTTGTGGAGAGCCACAGCAGGGTTGTAAACCCAATGGATCTACCCTTCGATCACGATGATTGATTGATTGATTGTACTAGACAGGGGAAAATATATAGGATACAATATAAATCTATGTAATTTATTAATATTATAGAGATTTTAAATGCTATATTTGGAATACATGTTAACTCGCCAAATGTAGTATCTCATGTATTTGCAGCAACCCTATTGGGTTGCTGCAAATGCCTGATAAGTCTGTCTGATAAGTCAGTGTAGGTGCCTAATAGGTCAGCCTATATATTTAAGAGCTCTAGATCAGCTATGTATAAAATGTTATCCGAATCGTTTGAGTTATACAATGTCAACAAAACTTTCGCACACAATATGATTTGAGTTGGTCTACGCTTGGAACATGTCACGCTTCAATACTTCCTTCATATATCGTTGAATATTAGTATAGCGGAATACGAATTTCATATCGGAGTTAAGTAGATCCAAAATTTCAGATATGGAACTTTCAATTTATACGTGATTCAGCTTTGAGTTGTCTTGTAGTTTCATATTCCTTCCCGATCCCACTTAAAAGAAGTGTCAACAGAGAAAATATTAGGGGTCTGTAACTACCATTTACTAAATTACATTGGTTAACTATAATGAACACATTTGCAAATTAAAAGCCAATAGTATAAACCATTCATTCGTTCCATGTCGATATAAAATCATGTCGACACTTTTTCCGAGATCGTAGCTGCATTTATACTCAGATCAGTGGCGTTGCTAAGGGGGAGATTTGGGTGTCATAACCCCCCCCCCCCAGAAACTCATTGAATTCCGAAAAATCCATGGAGTAATTGAAAACAAAATATTTGGTTACCAAAATTTTCCCAAGATATTTTTTTTGGTGACGTAACTGTTTAAGATGATGAACAAGAATCAGCCAGCAATCACCAGACAGCACTTTTACAAAGTTCGGCCCGAACATTGTTTCCTCAATATTTGCTTATGCCTCTACTCCTCTCTTTCACACATTAAAAAAATGGAAAAATAAAACTCCCTTTACAGCGAGACCACTGAAAATGTCTGTACCATTTTCTTTTTAACATTTTACAACTTGTGCATATGTGTACATTCTGTCTGTCTGTCCGTTAGCACGATAACTGCCGTAAAAATGACTTTATCAAAATGAAATTTTAGTATGTTGTTCAGACCGTCTGTGGGATCTATAGGAATATAAATGAATAATATCACCCAATTAGTTTTGGATTGAACCGAATTGAAGAAATGAAATGCACTGAACCCTATGGGACCTAATTTTTCAAACATTTTTAAGCGGATTTTAAATTCAAAAATTGCTTCGGAAGTTTTAGGATATATTCAAATTATTCCATAAAATATATAAAAAAATTTCAGCAAAATATATTCAGTAGTTTCTAAAATAAAAATTAAAATAATAATTACACATTTTATATGAAGCGATCACGTGACCGTTATATAAAGCGATCACGTGACCCACTTTAAAATGAGATATGGCATCCATCTTGTTTCAAATTCGTGATTTTTTAAAGTTCTTTTTAATTCATATTTAGTGTTGTATCCGTCCTAAAACCGCTTTATTTTTGCTTAAATTCTATGAATCTACATACTGAAATAGCGCAATTACAATATATTTGAGTTTAAATGACCATCCAAATTTGATTATTTCAACAACGAAGCCTAATTTTCACTTATGGAAAATGTAAACAACAAAATATGTAGAATTAGTTGTATAAGAATTGCTGCATTTCTTTAAATCAAAACTGTTTAGCTCATGGAATCTGCAATATAGCTGATATGAATGAAATAGTCATTGATTTTACAGAGAGAAGGACGATTTTTTCGATGAAGTTTTAAGCATAGAGTTTAATTACGTGTACCTCTATGGTCTTAAGTTTTTAAATGAAATAAAGTTTTATAGTATTGTGATGAATGAAATGAATGGAAAAATGTTAATGAATGAAATGAATGGAAAATGTTTATGAATGAAATGCTGCTTCTACAGAGAGAGCCAGGCGTGTTATATTTTGATGACGTCATTTGAATAAATTTCAGTTGTTTTCGTTTGAAATCGAAGTTTTCAAATATAATAAATTATTGTTGTATTATGATAATTTTAAAATATTACCGAGGAATGTATCGCATTTTAGAGACGTTTAAACCAGGCAATTTATTTTTCAATGCCCTCATTTGAATGAAGTTCATTTTTTTCGATGAAGGTTTAAGTTTTCAAATATGATAAATTAATGTAGTATTGTGATAATTTTTTAAATATTGCCGAGGAATATATCACATTTTAGAGATGTTTAAATAAAATTGCATTGAAGTTGGAAAGTCTTTCATAATCAATGCTTCATGTATGATTGATATTTCTCGTTCTTTATTCTTATACATGAAAATATACGCAAACTTCCCACTTTATCAATTTTTACATCGAGATTAATAATTTGATATCAGTCTCAGATTCAACTCTCTTTGCAACTGCAGATACATGATTTATCGTCTGCGAAGTTTTGCCGTATTTATTGCAACTCGAATATTCGCAATGTCCCCCCCCCCCCCCCCCCCCACTCACACACACGTTCTGAACTTTTCCCAGTCGCATGTTTGGTGTCACTTTGAATAAATATGCCATATAACTGTGGTATCACTGCTTGAAAAATGGAATCGAATTTTTTGAGTTCGATACAAAACTGCAGAGAAGTGATAGATGATCTATAAGATTCGGAAGCAAAATGTGTCTTGTGGTTTGGTATGTACCCGTGCAAAAGCAAAATATTTTCTTCTTTATATACTTATTTCTAATTCCGGAAATATCCCATAGTTCGACATAAGTTTACGTTGTTTTGGATATTTTTACTTTCCCTGCATGCATAGTATAATGTATAGGGGAAACATTGTAATGGGGTCGAGTTTTCGATTGAAGAGCACTTTTCAGGTATTTCTGAACTGGAACCGAACATTTTGAGGGTGAATTTTGTGTATGTATGTTACTGTGCGTGTCAGTGAGTCTATGCCAGTGATATCACATGAGCGAATGGAGCAATTCAAGAACAAAATAGTACGCGTGGTGATAAAACATTGAAACCCCGCAATAACCCACCATTACCTCTACATAATCATCAAATCCATAACCATTCCTTAGGATAATCACTAAATCAAAATACTACACATTAACATTTTTAACTTTTAAAATAATTCACCTTTTATTCACACCTCTATTATTGTTATAATTAAAATGACATTAATTTTAACAAACGCTTAGGGAGGAGTAACGCACCGTGTGAGAACACTTTTGAGTCTTATTCCAAAGACCAGAAATTGACTTAATATACGTGAAGACTGACACATACCCCTGTATTTCGGGTCAGTAGCTCAGCATGACTGGAATGTTTACCATCTTTTTCTATGACATTTTTACTACTCAAAATGAATCACACTGCTTGAAAACAGGACTTTCTCTCTCCCTCTCTCGCTTAACGACACTACTCGCATCATCATGACTTTTCTTTTAAATTATCATTCTAATTTTAAATGCATTTACTTTCCTCCTTGTAACCGCATCATTTGGCCTGGGATTCAAATACTCCCTCTTTGCTCTCATTGTATGCTCCTCAGTGCGATGCTGTATCTTTGCATTATTGGTTCTTTCAGTTTTCAGTGAAACTTGGCTCAAGGAGATTTTCCCCCGACAACACATGCAATTTGTGTGACGTGTATTCAGGTCGTGACTTTCCGGGCCAAGACTGCCATGAAACGGTGCCTAAAAGTCTGCGCTTTGTTTTGTAGTAAACATCAAAAACTGCATGTGATGCCTCTTGGTCTCGTATTCTCCCCCCCCCCCCCGCACAAAGAACACGTAAAAAACACCTACGAAATGATGACTTTAAGAAAAAAATTGATTTAGAAGAGATGAACGAATGTTCGGAAGACAGCCCCCCCCACCCCCCACTCAATTTTTGAAATAATTAAAACATTCAATAAATTATTAAGACCTCCAAAAATGATAATTAACTAAT
Organism: Amaurobius ferox; assembly: GCA_951213105.1. Classification (NCBI taxonomy): domain Eukaryota; kingdom Metazoa; phylum Arthropoda; class Arachnida; order Araneae; family Amaurobiidae; genus Amaurobius; species Amaurobius ferox. The sequence continues at coordinate 52,216,115 of OX578138.1, read as the reverse complement.
CATTTCAAACGAAATTGTTCATTAGAAAATAAATGGCAAAATCTTTAGAATGTTAGCACGAACCTTTTTCTAGTTAAATTTTCTCCAAATAAAATTATCAAAAAGTACATAAAATTAGAAAGTAATAAGTATCATCAAATATGTGTTTTTCATATGCGATATTAAGCGAAAAATCTGTTAACAGTATTGCCGTGCATCTAGCTCATTCTATTCAGCAGATAATATAATTTGTATAATAGTTTTATGTTTTCACATTAAATAATGATCAAATAATAACTTCTTTCACGGGATATTAGTTAATGTCCATCGTGTTTTGATAAGGGTTTGGTATGGTTTGGTTTGGTATTTGATGAGGCTTTGGTTTGATTTGGAATCATAAGTTGCTACTAGGGTTCAAAATCAACTTAAGTGATTCCGATTCAATGCCAAAATTCAATGCCAAAATTCAATGCCAAAAAATGTACTGTGAATTTTATTACATCATAATTTCACTGTGAAAGAGGTAAATTTATTGCGTGATGTAAGGATCGGATTTTCATTTCTTTATTATTAAGAAAATTAACTGGGATGTCGCTTAACTCGAGTTTCTCCTATCAGAGTTCATATTTTTTTTTTTCAAATTTTGCAAGAAAAAAATTAAGAAATCGATATCGTGGGGCTAAATGATTACAACTATATCGCGTTACCATTCACTTTAAAGGACTCGAAAAATCTTTATATTGACCCCTTACTTGACTATGTATCCCCCCCCCCCTTGGATGTAACTTGCCCTCCCAAAAGAGACTAATGACGTCACAAACAGAAACGTCTGTTTCGCAGCTATTTTTCACAACAATGATTGAAACTATCAAGTCTCATGATCATTGAACTACAAAAAGATATGCATGATTATATTATGCCAGATTTTGTCCTATGCTGCCATGTTAAAAAAATATAAAAATTATAATGAAATTAAACTTTTTCTCTTGAATTTAAAAAAAAATCTATCTAGTTCTAGATTTTTTATAACAAAGTCGGATATAAAGTTTCGTGAAAATTCATTAATATTTGTGGCTGCTATTGTGTACTTGTGTACACAAGAAATCGACCACAGGCATCAGACACACAGACGGATATCACTCCAAAAATAGTCAAAACTTATTCAGGAGGTTCTAAAGCATAAATTGGCATAAAAATCTCGAATTCGAAAATTTTCGCGAAAACAATACTTTCGCCATACTATATTACATAGTACGAGAAAGTAGAAATGAAGGTCAACTTAGCACTTTTCAATCGAGATTAATAATTTGATATCAGGCTCAGATACACATATCTGTACAAGGTGACATATGATTTATCATCTGCGAAGTTCTGCCGTATTTATGGCATCTTGAATATTCGCAATAGGTCTTTTTTTCACACATTCAAAACATTTCCCCAGTCGCATGTTTGGTGTCACTTTGAATAAATATGCCATGCAACTGTGGTAGGCACTGTTTGAGAAATGGAATAGGATTTTTTGTGTTCAATACAGAACTACAGAAGTGATAGATGGACTATGAGATTCGACAGCAAATGATGCTTTGCGGTTTGCTATGTACTCTCTATGAAACAAATATTTTCATCTTTATATATTTATTTATTTTTAGTTCCGAAAAGCTCGCACAGTTAAACATAATTTTCTGACGTTTCTGAAACTGAAATACAGGTTAAGGGAAGTTACATTGTCAACAATCTGCTCCGTGCGAAATCTCAGATCCAGCGAGGTCCCCAACTCCTGAGAAACGGTTAACGGTACATTTTACCGGGCAGGGTTCGAAAATTATCTGTCAAGCAAAGGCTCCAGTCGCCGACGGTTTTGCGGGCAAATTGCAAAATTCGACCAACTTTGCAACTGTGGTAGCACTGTTTGAGAAATGGAATAGGATTTTTTGTGTTCAATACAGAACTACAGAAGTGTTCAATAATCTGCTTCGTGTGTGAATGTGTTCAACAATCTGCTCCGTGCGAAATCTCAGATCCAACGAGGCCCCCAACCACGGAGAAACGGTTAACGGTACATTTTACCGGGCAGGGTTCGAAGATTATCTGTCGAGCAAAGACTCCAGTCGCCGACGGTTTTACGGGCAAATAGCAAAATTCGACCAACTTTGCAACTGTGGTAGCACTGTTTGAGAAATGCAATAGGATTTTTTGTGTTCAATACAGAACTACAGAAGTGATAGATGGACTATGAGATCTGACAGCAAATGAGGCTTTGCGGTTTGCTATGTACTCTCTATGAAACAAATATTTTCATCTTTATATATTTATTTATTTTTAGTTCCGAAAAGCTCGCACAGTTAAACATAATTTTCTGACATTTCTGAAACTGAAATTCAGGTTAAGGGAAGTTACATTGTCAACAATCTGCTCCGTGCGAAATCTCAGATCCAGAGAGACCCCCCAACTCCTGAGAAACGGTTAACGGTATATTTTACCGGGCAGGGTTCGAAGATTATCTGCCAAGCAAAGGCTCCAGTCGCCGACGGTTTTGCGGGCAAATTGCAAAATTCGACCCATCCATAGAAGAGTCCAGCACTTGCAGGGAGGAAACTATACAAGGAGCTCGCCATACGAGGAGTCGAGGAAATTCATCCACCTACTATACAAAAGCACCACATTTATGCGCATCGTAGAGGAGTTGAGTCATGGCTACAGATATAAGACCTAACCACCCTGAAAAAGACTGCCTTTCCCTTAGAGGATAAAACTGATATCCAGAAGTATAAACCCCGCCTTTGATCGCCGCTTCCCTTTTCAAGATTTTGCCTATGCTTAAGTTATGCCCAGGAACCAGTCACCAGTCCTCAAGTAGCACTTTTGTAAAAACAAATCTGGACATTTCTTCCTCTATACTTTCCTATGTTGATTACTTCTCTCATTTATTCAAACACACACAATTTCCCCTATGAAACGCATATAGGGGTTTTCCCCTACTATAATTAGAGAAGCGGGAAATCTCAATCACTTCAGCAAAAAAAAATCGCTTTTTTTTTTGCGCAGTTTTAAAACTCTCCTTCTAACTAATACAGATTAGTCCTGGAAACTAGTGGGGTTCGTATAGTATCCCCCCTCCCCCTATAAAACGAATATTTACCCCTATTATAATTAGGGGAGCGGAAAATCTAAAGAATTGTGCAAAACTAAACCTCCTTTAAAACAAAAACACACTAAAATTTTTATTATTATTTCCTTTATTCATAGGTATAAAAATGTATGCTACCAGGAAATCGTAAAAAGTGTGCAAAAATAAAACTCCTTTAAAACAAAATGCACTGGAATTTTTATTATTATTTTGTTTATTCATAGACACAAAAATGCATGCTAACGTTTTCCCCATTTTTACATTGAGGTTAATAATTTGATATCAGTATCAGATGCATATCTTTGTACTTGCAGATATATGATTTATCATCTGAGAAATTTTGCCTTATTTATTGCATCTTGAATATTCAGGATTTTTTTTCTACACGTTTTGAACTTTTCCCCAGTTGCATGTTTGGTGTCACTTTGAATAAATATGCCAAGCACTATGGTATCACTGTTTGAAAAATGGAATCGAATTTTTTTGTGCTCGATACAGAACTGCAGAAGTGATAGATGATCTATGAGATTCCAAAGCAAAGGAAGCTATGTGGTTGGTACGTGTACTTGCTTAAGCAAACATTTTCAACTTTATACATTTATTTCTAATTCTGTAAAGCTCACATAGTTCGACATAAGTTTATGATGTTTTGGATATTTTTCTTTTCCTTATATACATAGTATAATATATGACTTTTCGTACATGTATAGTATAATGTATAAGGAAAGTATTGAGACAACTTTGAAAAGTGGAGTTTGAGTTTTCGACGGAAAAACACGTTTCAAGCACCCCTGAAATCCAATTGAAAAAGAAAACCCCTACAGTTTATGCATCGTAAATTATGTTTAAACAAATATTTTAAAACAGAAATCTTAAAAGGAAAAAAAAAGTTGCAAAGTACCTCATTTATCAGATATAAATTCACTAAAATAAATTTGGAAAAATAAAAGTTTTTTTTATTCAGATAATTAAAAATAAAAATTTAAATGCTACTTTAAACAGTTTGTGACTGTTTCAAGTAACATTTTTACAGAACACTAATAATGTTAAAAATAATATTACATTAAAAATAACAGTGCTATCTCTAAAATTTCAGAAATTAGGATTTTGCAATTTAGTTTCTGTAGCGACAGTTGCCGATACCTGTCTGTATTTGTTCACTGAGCACATGCTATTCCATCTCGTCAAATGTATATAATATAATGTTTGAAAATACATTAATATTAATATACATTTATATACATTAATATTAATATACATTTACATACATTAATATTAATATACATTTACATACATTAATATTGATATACATTTACATACATTAATATTAATACATGTACATATTTACATATATACATTGCAAAATTGTCGCCAAATTAAAGGAAATAACTCCAAATTAATGGATTAAATTATTAAAATATTTTAATATGTGAACTATATTGCTTATGCTATCAGTATAAATAACTGAGTTGCGCGAAATATAAGTTTATTGGGTATTTAATAATTTTTCACGCTGTCATTCGGAAAAGCGCCAAATGTACATTTTAATGTTCAAAATATTGTGTCGTGTGTATTATACATAATTTTTTCACTGTGAAAGAATTAAATTCATTGCATTATATAGGGAAAGTCATACAAAGTCCACATCCAGTTTTTACTTTCCTTATATACATAATGTATAAGGAAAGTATTGTGACGAGGTCGAACATTCGAATTCGAATTCTCGACGGGAGAGCACGTTTCAAGCATCCTTGATCACGAATCAAACATTTTTGAAGTGATGGGTGTGTGTGTGTGTCAGTGAGTCTGTGGAGACGATAACTGACGAACGAATGGACCGATTCGAACGAAATTTGGTACAAAAATCACAATCCGTAAACACTGGAAGCCTATTGTTTTTATACACAATCGAATGTTCAGAACCCCCTAAATTTTCGAGTGAAATTTTTATAAAATCGTCGAAGAATCAAAACCACTAATAAAGTTACGCAAATAGGCATTTCTTATGTAATTTTTCATTAGAAAACGATTGACATAAATTTTAGAACGCTAACATGAACTGTTCTCGAGATATTGCACATTTTTAAAAAAAATTATCAAAAAATCATATAAAATTAAAAAAAAATATTTTCTATTGAGAAACATGCTCACTTTTCATATGTAATACCATGCGATAAATTGGGTGACATCATTCTCGTGGATCTAGCTCGTTCCATTCATGAATAAATATATTTTGAGTAATACTTTTGCATTTGAAAGCCAATAGTCTTTTATCTGCTGTAAGAATAACTTATTTCTCCGTCCATAACGCTTGGTGAGATTTTGGCGACGAATTTGGCAGAATGTCGCCAACTTGGCGACATTTTTAATTGTTGCCAAATTAACAAAAATCTCGCCAAATTGACAAAACTGACGCTAAATCAATGAAAATTACGACTAACCGAAGAAAATTCAATATCTTGGAAAGAACATAAGCATCTACTATAAGAATAACATTTTTTTAAAACTGTAAAAGTAGTAAATTCATTGCATTATATAAGGAAAGTCATGTGTTGCCCACATCAGATTTTTTATTTTATAAATGTCATTTACTGAAATATTTTACTCGCATTTATTATATATTTAATGCCATTTAAAATGAGACATAGCGTGGGACATCATTAATATTAACACAGGCATCTGCTGAAGAAGGGTATGAAAAATTATGCAAATGTATATCAAAAGAGATAAGATCTGAATATTCAAATTTTCATTTTGGAAAAGAGCATTTGGTAAATATATCTTTAACAGCAAATAAGTGACGCATTCAGCACAGAAAAATTTCCGAAGATATTAAGTCGAGGTTGCATAATGAAATATCACTTCACGATAAATAAATTTACTTTTTTAATTGCTCAAAATGAAGCCATTTTAGCATGGTTAAATTGGGAGGGAGTAATTCGGATGAAATTTTAAATTTATACTGGATTTATAACAAAAATAATGCATTGCCAATGATAATTTATTTTTATCACTGTGTTGTAAAAAAAGTATTAAATTTGTTCAAAACAAAAATATAGATTAAAAAGAAATATAGAAAAATATAAAGAAAAAAAATATAGACTATATAAAAATAAATATAGATTATATAAAAATACAGAATAAAAAAATGTAGACTATATAGAAATATATATATAGGCTATATAAAAATATAACGAATATAGAAAAATATGAAGAAATCTAGAAAAATATAAAGAAATCTAGAAAAATATAAAGACTATATAAAAATATAGACTCAGAAATGAGCAAATTTATGGATAGCTATAAAAAATAGTTGATTTTTATTTAGGGATGCTCAAAATCCAATAGTTAGATGTTTAATTCCATTATATTATTTTCTCATTTCATATACTATTTATTGTGAGAAAAATGAAATAAATGGTGGAATGAACCCCTCCCTTATAGAGTGTACATTAATTCCTAAAATCTCCCTCCTTCATATACGGCCCTCTTTATTCGTAGCAAAGAACGGCCTAAAACATTCACTCAAGTACTCTAATTTACAACCGATGGTAAAACCAATTATAAAATTAATTTCCCCATGGTATTTAATACTAAATTCTTCAAATTCCTCGTCTTTGATTGGTATATGCCCATATTCCATTTTATAGCAAGATACCAACATAGGACATCCATTTCCGATTTCTACCTTGCGTCTAATAATTATAGAAGTCGACTCTAATTATACAACTATCCCCCATATGTTGAGTTTATATTAAAATCCTTAAAATTTTCCTTCCTTGATCAGTATAACACTCGATTAGTATCCTCTTCATTCCTAGCAAAGACCAGTAAAATGTATTCACTCCAGAACTCCAGCTCATGTTTGAGAATTATAGAAGACCTCCCCCTCCCCAATAATGATAATAATCAAATTCTCTATATGAAGTGTTTAATACTAAAGTTTCAAAATTTTCCGTTCTTCGTTATTATAAGTCTCATGTTATTTCCTAGAAGAAAACAGTGTAAGACCTTCAGTCGAGACCTCCTACTTCCGTCTGGTAGTTATGGAGATAATTTTATAATTTGGGTCTCTTATATGAAATGTTTAATATCAAATCCTTAAAAGTTCCAGTTCTTTATTGATATACAACTCCTCTCATTCCTAACACTGACCAGCATAATACACTCACTCTAGAACTCCAGCTTAAGTCTGAGAGAAGACCCAAATTATAAAACAATTTCCTCCATATAAAGTATTGAATCCTTAAATCTGCCTGTCCTTTAGTATTCGGTCTTTTTCCGTTCTAAGCAGACACCAGCATAGGACATTCATTCCAGAACTCCAGCTTACGTCTGATAGTTATAGAAGACCCAAATTATAAAATTATTTCCTCCATATGAAGTAATGAATATTAAATCCTTAAAACTGTCTGTCCTTTCGTATACGGTCCCTCTCCGTTCTAAGCAGATGCCAGCATAAGTGATTCACTCCAGAACTTCAATTTATATGTGATAGTTATAAAAGACCCAAATTATAAAATGATTTTCCCCATATGAAGCATTGAATACTGAATACTTAAAATTGCCCGTCCTTTAGTATACGACCCCTCTCCATTCTAATCAGAGACCAGCATAAGACATTCACTCCAGAACTCCAACTTACGTCTGAGAGATGACCCAAATTAAAAAATGATTTCCTCCATATAAAGTATTGAATACTAAATCCTTAAATTTGCCTGTCCTTTAGTATACGGTCTCTTTCCGTTTTAAGCAGAGACTAGCATAGGACATTCACTCCAGAACTCCAGCTTACGTCTGATAGTTATAGAAGACCCAAATTATAAAATTATTTCCTCCATATGAAGTAATGAATACTAAATCCTTAAAACTGCCTGTCTTTTCGTATACGGTCCCTCTCCGTTCTAAGCAGATGCCATCATAAGTGATTCACTCCAGAACTTCAGTTTATATGTGATAGTTATAAAAGACCCAAATTATAAAATGATTTTCCCCATATGAAGTATTGAATACTGAATCCTTAAAATTGCCCATACTTTAGTATACGACCCCTCTTCATTCTAAGCAGAGACCAGTATAAAACTTTCACTCCAGAACTGCAGCTTACGTCTGACAGTTATAGAAGACCCACAGAAATATTTCACTTCACCCCCCCCCCCACACACACACCACCACCACCACGTCTATATGAAATATTTAATACTACATCCTTAAAATTTCCCTTCCTAGATGAGCATACGACCCCTCTCGATTCCTAGGATAGACCGGCTTAAGATATTCACTCCAGAAATACAAGCAGGTGCTTCACTCAATTTCTAAAAAATAAATAAACACAGCAAATACAGCCGAATGCAAAAATAAGAAGAAGAGAAGAGCGAGCGAAGATGGGAAAAAGAACGAAAAATTCCTGAACGAAATGAAAAGACGAAGAACACAGATAAGAGAAGAGGTTCAAGAAAACTGGAGAATATATTGCATAATAGCCACTTCTGTTGGCTCCCCCTTTAAGAAGATCTCCAACAAAATGGATAATACTTTCAACCATGCAATTTCTTTTTCCATGTGTGTATCTATATATACATGCCTCTCATCCGTATCTCTTCCTTTCATACTCTTTGATAACTAAACACAAATACTGTAACTCAGGAACGGTTTAGAGAACGGTGGAGTTGAGATGTTTCAGGCTTCGTTTTGTTTGTCTTTCTTATAAAACTTGCAGTTAAATGTATTGTATAAACTTTAAACGTTTGGCTTGTGAAAACGGGAAATTTTTTAAGCAAACGTGCCGTTGAAAGGCTTTTGTTCGTTTTTGTTTTTTTTACATTGGTTTAAGATTTGTAATCAAATGAAGAAATGTACGTATTCTAAGTTATGAATGGATATAGTGAAGAAGGATTAATTGCATTTCCCAGTAGCAAAATATCTTTGTTTCAAGTAGAGAATGTGCAGCGTCCACTTCAACGATAAGAACCTCAATTCCGTCCCAGTAGCTCAACGGTAGAGAGTCGGCTGACCAGTACGAAGCTCCATGGTTCGATTCTCGGTTGGAGCAGAGAGGTTCGTTGCAAAGGCGTCCGATCAAATCAACCCTGTGGGTTAGTGCAAAGATGTTGGAGGTCTGAATTTGACCCTAGACTCTGGCACTTATTCAGTGGATTCTGGTATTTTGAGCGCCGATTCAAATTGAAAGGATAACAACCACGCAGAGAGCTAACCTGGAGGATAAGAATAGCATCAGGAGGCTGACCTGAGGTAAAAATAGCAGGATATGGTCAGTCAGATTGTCAGAATCTGACAGAGAATTGAGACCCAGACCATCCGACCTACCAGAAAGGTGTAAGGTAACTGTTTCTAATGTCAGTTCCCGGTCATTCAGGGTGGAGAATGCAGACTCGGTTTCAATAGTTCAACGGTCGGGAGTCGACTGGCCAGTACAAAGTTCCGTGGTTCGATTCCCGGTTGGGACAGCAAGGTTTTTTACAAATATTCTTAAAGGAAAATTTTATATTGAAATGAAGGCAATGTTGAAAGGGTATTTCGGTCACTCTTAAGAATTTATTAAAGAACTTCAGTTATTAACACCGCAGCATTAAATGTTCTACTATAATTAGAATATGCATCTATGAGTACCCAATGGATACATCAATTAACACATATTATTCAAAGCGCGGGCAACTAAGAATAAAGAAGGAACTATAATCATCTGTGACTCAACGGATATCGCATTACATTATGCGAAAGAAAAACTTGGTACTGTCGTGTTTGAAATCAGGTCCAGACTGCGGTAGATGAACATTATAGCGTTAAGATAAATACGCCTCCATCTGAAGGCTTGAAATACTACCTCATGCGAATCGGTACAATACTCCCTTTCACAGCCAAGCGCTGTCTCAAATTGCTGTAAAAATCACCAGCTATCGGCGCGGAATAATGAGCAATTCGTAGGCGGAAAGGATCCAAGTTGAGACTTAGTCGTAGTATAGTGATTGCAGCACTTAGTGCGTGCCCGAGAGATTGTTCGCTGTTACGAAGTGCGATCGAAGGTTGAAGTTTTAAATTAATTCATTCGTCCGGGTTACCACTTCCTTCCTTTCGACCCAGGCTGCCCGACTGCTCCGCAGTTGTATGGTATCTATTTGGACGTTCGGGACAGTGCCACCCAATTTAAACTGGAACCCAGTGGGGGGAGGGGGGGAGACATCCACAGGAACCGTACCTTCCTTCCCCTGCCGCAAATCTCACGGAAAAAGAGGTTGTGGTCTTTGAGACCCACAAATCTTACATGCTGTGTATTCCGCATAAATACGTGGATTGTTTGAGCAGAACCGGAAATCGTACTCTGGTCTCCGAGTGCAATTCCCGTGCCTTAATATATGGTTTACCCTATCCACGGGTTACCAATTATAGTGAGTACAGGAATGACCAATTTGGCAGTACCTGGATTTGATCATAGAGCTGAAGAATAGTAGGCAAGTATTATATTGTTGAACTAAATATGTCTCCAGCTCAAGGCTCAAGGCATAGTGTCTTACGAGCGTTTGCTTCAGCTTTACCAAACAAATATACATGGCATGACATCTCAATTAGACAAAAATTCGTTTCAACTTTTGTAACGACAGACTAGAAGAGTAAGAATAGTTACCACCTTTGGAGACCGACCCCGTACTACCCAAAAGACTGTCATTGGGTTTGCAGCTGAAATTGCTTGTGGAGGAGGAGGAAGACTATCTAGTTCCAGCGGAGGCATCTTCTAGGGGGACGGCCCTTCAGATTCATCTAATTTACATACGCTGTTATTGCAATTTTCGGTAAGGTATCATTTAAAATGACAGTTACAGTTAATTCTTTAACAAGGGATAGCGTTGGTTAAAATACAGTTCGAAAAAAAAATGACTTTCTCTTATGCTGAAAAATTATACTTCACCTGATTGAACGTAGCAGAAATTCGTTAGTACAAATTTTGAAAAGAGTAACAAAATGATATACACATAATATATAATGACAAAACAATATGCAAAGTGCAACAAAAAAATAATATATACATTAAATATGAGATGTTACGATAACATTTTAATTCTTTCTACCCTATTCTTTTTTTTCTTTCTATATTTTCTTTCTTCTATCTTTTATCTTCTTCTATATATTTTCTTTCTATTATTCTATATTTATAGGGTTTAATGGAACAACATCCAAAGAGAATACGCTGCATCAGACATAGGGTATCATACTATCAGAGCAATATAAGCAGGTAAAAAAACAACAAGCATGTACTATAAATGTATAAAATTATATAAATAAAACATGACAATGGAAAACATACATGACAATGAAATCGAGAGATTTCATGCTTAAAGTTTATAAAAACGTTAAAATAGATATGGTGGCGAAAACCGATATCCAACAAAAAAAGGGAAAATATGCGGGTGTGAATTTCCTCTAATCAAATCTACCATTTAATTCAATTCAATCTAAAATACGTTTACACTCACCGAGGTATAGAAATCATCACAGAATGATTCGATTTTTACTAATAGCAAGTGCCTGTGGACAGGGCTGTCCTGAAGAAAATAATTGAGAGTATGCGGTGCTGTCTCATTTAAAGAGTGTTGAAATTGCGGGGTTCCAAGGAGCGGAGCCCCTGGTGGGGGGGTGAAAGGGGGCGCTGCCCCCCTTGAAAATTTTTGAATCATTTAGGCTGTATAATTGCCATTTTTAAGTCCATAAATCACTTTTTTCATATATTAATTATATATTAATATATATATATATATATATATATTAATATATATATACATATATATATATTAATATATATATATATATATATTAATATATATATATATATATATATATATTAATATATATATATATATATATATATATTAATAGATCAACAGATATAAACATTTTGTAATTTGGAAAGCTTTCTATTTTTAACACTTTACAACAAAGTTGAAAAGTGTTTATTAACACTTTACAACAAAGTTGAAAAGCGTTTATGACTTTGTTCATTCTGTCTGTCTGTCTGTCTGTCTGTCTGTCTGTCTGTCTGTCCGTTAGCACGATAACTGCCGTAAAAATGACTTAATCAAAATGAAATTTTAGTATGTTGTTCAGACGGTCTGTAGGACCTATGGGAATATAAATGAATAATATCACCCAATTAGTTTTGGATTGAACCCGGGTTGAAAAAATGAAATACATTGAGCCCTATGGGACCTAAGTTTTCAAACATTTTTTAAGCGGATTTAAAATTCACAAATTGCTTCGAAAATGTTAGGTAATAGTCAAATTGTTCCATAAAATATATAAAAAAAAATTCAGCGAAATATATTCAGTAGTTTTTTAAATAAAAATTAAAATAATAATTACACATCTTATATGAAACGATCACGTGACCATGATATGAAACGATCACATGACCCACTTCAAAATGATATATGGCATCCATCTTGTTTCAAAATCGTAATTTTTTAAAGTTCTTTTTAATTCATATTGAGTGTTGTATCCGTCTTAAAACTACTTTATTTTTACTTCAATTCTGTACATCTACATACTAAAACAACACAATGACAATATATTTGAGTTTAAATTCTCATTCAAATTTGATTATTTCTACAATTAAGCCTATTTTTCACCTATGTAAAATGTAAACAGCGAAATATGTAGAATGAGTTGTATTAGAATTACTGTATTTCTTTAACACAAAATTAGTCAGTCCATGGAGTCTGCATGGCTGATATGAATGAAATATTAATTGATTTTATAAACAGAAGGACGATTTTTTTCGATGAAGTTTTAAGCACAAAGTTTATGAATTGTAGCTCCATGGTCTTAATTTTTAAATAAAATAAATTATTATAGTATATTGTGATTAATGAAATGGAGAAAGTTATGAATGAAATCCTGCTTTTATAGAGAGATCCAGGCGTGATATTTTTTCTATGACGTCATTTGAATTTATTTCAGTTGTTTTCGATGAAGTTTTCAAATATAATAAATTATCGTAGTATTATGATAGATTTAAAAATATTACCGTGGAATGTATTGCATTTTAGAGATATTTAAACCAGGCAATTTATATTTCAATGCCGTCATTTGAATGAAGTTCATTTTTTTCAATGAATGTTTAAGTTTTCAAATATAATAAATAAATGTAGTATTGTGATAAGTTTTAAAATATTACCGAGGAATGTATTGCATTTTCGACTTTTTTAAATAAAATTGCATTGAAGTTGGAAAGTGTTTCATAATCAATGCTTTAAGCATGATTGATCTTTCTTGTTATGACTTTGTTCATTCTGTCTGTCTGTCTGTCTGTCTGTCTGTCTGTCTGTCCGTTAGCACGATAACTGCCGTAAAAATGACTTAATCAAAATGAAATTTTAGTATGTTGTTCAGACGGTCTGTAGGACCTATGGGAATATAAATGAATAATATCACACAATTAGTTTTGGATTGAACCCGGGTTGAAAAAATGAAATACATTGAGCCATATGGGACCTAATTTTTCTAACATTTTTTAAGCGGATTTAAAATTCACAAATTGCTTCGAAAATTTTAGGTAATAGTCAAATTGTTCCATAAAATATATAAAAAAAAATTCAGCTAAATATATTCAGTAGTTTTTTAAATAAAAATTAAAATAATAATTACACATCTTATATGAAACGATCACGTGACCATGATATGAAACGATCACATGACCCACTTCAAAATGAGATATGGCATCCATCTTGTTTCAAATTCGTGATTTTTTAAAGTTCTTTTTAATTCATATTGAGTGTTGTATCCATCCTAAAACTACTTTATTTCTGCTTAAATTCTGTGCATCTACATACTAAAACAACACAATGACAATATATTTGAGTTTAAATTCTCATTCAAATTTGATTATTTCTACAATTAAGCCTATTTTTCACCTATGTAAAATGTAAACAGCAAAATATGTAGAATGAGTTGTATTAGAATTACTGTATTTCTTTAACACAAAATAATTCAGTCCATGGAGTCTGCATGGCTGATATGAATGAAATATTAATTGATTTTATAAACAGAAGGACGATATTTTTCGATGAAGTTTTAAGCATAAAGTTTATGAATTGTAGCTCCATGGTCTTAATTTTTAAATAAAATAAATTATTATAGTATTGTGATGAATGAAATGGAGAAAGTTATGAATGAAATCCTGCTTTTATAGAGAGATCCAGGCGTGTTATTTTTTCTATGATGTCATTTGAATTAATTTCAGTTGTTTTCGATGAAGTTTTCAAATATAATAAATTATCGTAGTATTATGATAGATTTAAAAATATTACCGTGGAATGTATTGCATTTTAGAGATATTTAAACCACGCAATTTATATTTCAATGCCGTCTTTTGAATGAAGTTCATTTTTTTCAATGAAGGTCTAAGTTTTCAAATATAATAAATCAATGTAGTATCGTGATAAGTTTTAAAATATTACCGAAGAATGTATTGCATTTTCGACTTTTTTAAATAAAATTGCATTGAAGTTGGAAAGTGTTTCATAATCAATGCTTTAAGCATGATTGATCTTTCTTGTTTTTTCTGCGCTTACTTTTGTTTTACTTTGTTTTACTGCGCTTACTCACTTTAATATTATCTATATACATAATTCTCATTCCTTCCTTAATACCTACTAATATTATGAAAAAGTTATTTCCATCATATGACAACATCGGTTTACACTTTTATTAAAACATAAGGAAAATAAAACATTTACTACAAAGAGAAGAGTGGTAAAAAAAATTACAATTACTTCGCTGTCAATTCCTTTACAAGTTCACTTTTAGCTAATAACCTGTAGCAACTTAGTAACTAATATAAAATATTACTAGAAATAAATATTTGAGGCAGACAGCTTCGTTAGAAGGGGGGGTGGGATTGAATTGATACCTTACACGGCTGAAAAAGGCTCAACTTTGTTGAAAGTTGCCCCAAAACCAGCAAATACAAAAACTTTCTTGACACCTTGAGAGTACGCGGCGTGTACTCTGTATTTTTTCAAAATTTGAGAGTACCCGGCGCATACAGTGCGTACCCTTTTGGGGACATCCCTGCCTGTGGGTAAAATGAATGTGGCCCATGCGCAAGCGAGTTGAAATTACATCAAATTTCCTACATTGGAAACTAGTCCAATTTTGTATTAAGGGCTTCATCTTATGCAATTTGTTTTGAGATTGCTGTTTCCATCAATTCTGCCATTTATAATAAATTATTTCTATAATAAATTGTTTGATGCTTGTTAAAGGAATGGTCAGATTTAAAGTTCGAGGAACTGATTTATCAGCGATATTCTTCAACTCACTTCCTCTGATACCAACATACCCAGGGACTCAACAAAAACGTAGCATGATATCTTTGTACCTTTAGTTGAGGTTGTATATGGATATTAAAGATAGTTAGTAGGTATCAGCATTGATATTTAGTAGAAATGACATTTTTCAGCGGGAATTGTAAGTAAGAGTAATAATTATTCCTTTACGCTTACATTTTTCATCTTAAAGGTTTATATCTTACAAAAACAATATTATGTATAATCATGTTATTTTCAATAGACTTCCTTATATACATAATGTATAAGGAAAGTATTGTGACGGGGTCGAAAATTCGAATTCGAGTTATCGACGGGAGAGCACGTTTCAAGCATCCCTGATCACGAATCGAACATTTTTGAGGTGATGTCTGTGTATGTGTGTGTGTGTGTGTGTGTCAGTGAGTCTGTAGAGACGATAGCTTACGAACAAATAGAGCGATTCAAATGACATTTTTGTACGAAAATCACAAACCGTGAATACTGGAAGTCTATTGTTTTTAAACACAATCGAATGTTCAGAACCCCCCTAAATTTTTGAGTGAAATTTTGAAAAACTCATCAAAAAATCAAAACCTTTAATAAAGTTACACAAATAGACATTTCTTATGTAACTTTTTCTTTGAAAACAATTGACACAAACTGTAGGACGCTAGCATTAACAGTTTTCGAGATATTGTACATTTTTCAAATAAATTTATCAAAAATCAAGTAAAATAAAAAAAAAATTAACTCTTAAACATGCGCACTTTTCATATGTAATATCATGCTATAATTTTGGCGATATTCTCGTGGATCTAACTCGTTTCATTCACGAGAAAAGTTACTTTTGTATTTGAACGCCAATAGTCATTTATATGCTGTAAGAATAACTTATTTCTCTGTCCATAACGCTTGGCGAGATTTTGGCGACGAATTTGGCGGAATGCCGCCAACTTGGCGACTTTTTTAAATGCTGCCAAATTAACGAAAATCTCGCCAAATGGATAGAAATGACACTTCATCAATGAAAATAACGACTAATTGAAAAAATTCAATATCTTGGAAAGAATATAAGTATCTACTATAAGAATAACGTTTTTCTTATCTGTAAAAGTAGTAAAGCCATTGCATTATATAAGGAAAGTCATGTGCTGCCCACATCAGATTTTTAAAATCACATTCTTGTAAAATTGCTTTCAAAAGTTTCTCACTCAGAAAGGGTAAAATACATAAGATTCTACATTAAATTGCACTTTCTGAATAAAAATGTTAAAATTGTGCCTACGCCCAAAATAAATGCCTCACAATTCCAATTTCTTATATCCCATTAATGCAACACTTACAGCAACATAACCTATATAAAATACGATACTGCATAAGGGACATTAGGACGTGTTTATGTGTGTCATTCCCTTTTGTTAAAGCCCAACAAGCGCTAAATGACAATACCGCCCAGGCCGTAAAGAGCGATTTGAACCCGTATAAAAGCGTTGCGGCCGACTTGTAACGACAACCTGTCGCTCATGCATCACCCTTGCGATGCCTCCGGATCCATTTAGTGCGGCCATCTGACCCATCGATTGAACTCTGACCATCTGACACCCCCGGTCCAAATACTTAATTGGAAAGATACACAGCAGGGAGGTTGGGAAAAGAATTGATTTGTACTTTCACATACTTGTATAGAAAAATTATTGTTTTCGTGAAAACGCAGTGAAATAACTCTATCCGGATCAAACACTACCGGATGTGATCTGGTTAAAAGAGAAATCGGATGGTCTAGAAAAAGTAGTTCTTAACTATCACTGTGAAACATTCTGTAAACTTCACTCATTCTTTCCAGCTATTATTTTGACAAACTGATAAGAAAAGCCACAATTACAAGCGTTCATGAAAACTCCAGCTTTATTTCTGAAATATTCAGCTAATAATCGTCTGCAGAAACGCTATTTTTGTATATATATATATATATATATATATATATATATATATATATATATATATATATATATATATATATATATATATATATATATATATATATATATATATATATATATAAACTATCAGAAACCTTATACCCTATGATTCTATTTCAGCTGATTTTATCTGAAACTGTCAGTAAAATGCTTGCATATGTTTCAGTGTTTTAAATGTATGATTAATTTCAATATATACTAACTGGAAGGGTAAGTTCGTCATTAGACAGGGTAAAGTTGCAAACCATTACCTCCCCTACGCCATTTATAAAGTTGCTAAAGATTTCCTCCCATCCGCGCGCCTGCAGCACTTCCCCTCCTGATATCCTCACGCACATGTTAACCATACACCTCTCCCATTCAGTATTTTTCATATGACTCCCTATCAAATCATCCATATCAAACTGTCCCCTAACAAAATGCAATTAATGTACACTCCCCTAGACCGCCTAATCAAAGGTAGCTTTTTCACGAACAATCACACTATCTTTTGGATAAAGAATTTTAAATTAATATGTTCCTCAAAGCGACAGGGAATATAAAAAAAAATTAAATTTAATTAATAGTGTAGATTTTCGGTGTTATTGAATTTCTGACCATTTGCCAATATTTTCGTTGATTTGGCGTTGCTTTGTCAATTTTTTCAACAATTTATAAGTCACCAAAGTCACCAAATTTATCGCCAAAGGACAGACATGCCCTATTCGAAAATTAATATACCATTCGTTTATTAATTAGTTTGTTTAATCAATTCCTAAAATTTAAATCCTACTTATGCTTTAATTTTTATATTGATTCGGTGTCATTTTCGTAAATTTAGCATTATTTTCACCAATTTGGCGACATCTATATCTTTTTCGTGAAATTTTCGATCATTATAGTATTTAATAGTACGTTTAAGAATACCTGATTAACCGAAAGTACATTTCTTGAATTAACCGGGTAATCGAAGTGAAACATGTATTTATAATCAATATAAAGGTCTGCTTTATATCTTGCTTCTCCGTTTCACTCAATTTGTTTAAGAAACATAGTGTCCAAATATGACTGGCAGATATAATTGGAAAAATGGTTAACTTGTATTTACAAGTGCATTTTAAACTTTTATATCAGTTAAAAACTTAATAGGAATTATGATACCAAACAGTATTTTCGGTGTTCTTATACTATGTATTGTAGGAATATGTAGGAATAGTACTATGGAAAGTAGTTTACAGAGTTTCAGAACAATTAAACATAAAAAATTATGTTTTACTCTTCAGGTTCAAATACGTAAAGTTGCGCCGAAAGATCTCTATCCAATCAGGTTGCGTAACGGCATGTAATGGTTCTTGGTGATATTCCCGGTGTTGCAGACTTAAATTGGTGCTTCAAAATTCAGGTTCGGTCAAATCTTTGAGACACTTATTGTTCTGAAGAGAGATCAAGAAAACGCCTCTATCCGCGTATTTCACGCTATAAAATAAGCTGATACGCGTTATAAATTAAGTAATGCGTATTTTTACGAACCGATTTTGTAAACATTAAAGAAAAAAAAATATTTTTTAGAATCGCAAATCAAACAGATTTGACTTGAATCTAAATGTAATTTTGAGAAAGCTGTTCCTTTATGGAAAAACCAAAAAAGTATGTAATTTCAAAAGGAAAAAAAATATTTTACTTAATTGGTTTTTAATTTTTTTTTCCCGTTGTTTGTTTACAACCATATGGAGAAACTAAGCCAAAGGTAAGGTAACAATTTTGATATTTTATCATGAATTTGATTAGTTATTTTTATGGAAAAAAATATCGTTAATTATACTTTGGCGAATTTATAATTCAATATTGCTACTCTACTTACTGAACATTGAAAGGAAATTAAAAAAAATGCGATCCTAAAAGCCCGAAATTTAGTAAATATTTAAAAACTCATAAGGTTTATAAGGTATATTAAATGTGCTATCAGGCATTTTGTTTATTAACACAAATGAAGAGTATAGTGCATTTCTTAAATCTTATTTTCTTTTTCAACGTAGAAATGTAAGAAATTTATATTCTGTTGGGCAATGATCCTGTAATTTTTTAATGCAAAATACAATACACTTAATAAATACCTGGAAATTTGAGAGTGATTGTACATTTATTAAAAATTACTCCTCTGGAAAGCAAAATACTCCTTCAACTCAAGTCAGGGAGTATTTTTACTATTCTGGAAAAATTCTTGCTCTGATCTCTGGTTTTGAATGACCACACAGATAGAAAAGAGATATTCTCGACTTTATAATGGCACTTTCCTTTATAAATCCGGTAGATAATACTTTGTATTTAAAAAATAATTTGTAGCGTACATCTATCCAGTAGTTAATTTTGAAGCATAAATTTTTATAGAATATTATTTAATTTTAAAAAAAAATATTTCTGCACATTTTTCGACAAATAAATCTTGAAGTGGTTTAATTTCGCCCATTTATTTAATGTATCATATAGTTTTGAAGTATTCATATTTGAAGCGACTTTTATATCAGACTGCAGTAAATTTAGTTTATGTTTTTATTCGTAAGCAACGGGCTTCGATAAAAACATTTCGCATCATAAAATTTTAATGCTTCAACTACTTTTAAGAAATACAGAGAAAAATTTCACGGTAAATTAAATTTTACAAGAAATTTTCATCTCCACTTTCAGCTGAAAAATACAAATGTTAAAAGTGAGTTTTTCTGTCAAATATCCAGATTTTTCGATAAAGTTCACGGCTATGAAAAAACATTTCATCGTTATATCTATTCGCCATTTTTAATGCTATTGAGTTAATAACATAGCTTGGAGATTCGATTGTCCCTTTCATTTTTACTTTTCCATAAGTATATAGTACATGTAAAATAAAGGTACTTGGATGGGGCTAAAAGGTCAATTCACGGCATAAATTTATATGTTTTGTGTACTCCTCAATACGAGAAAAACATAAGATACCTTAAGAAAAATAAGAAAATCTTGAGCAACATATAAAAGCACAAATAGTACAATAATGCAGCATATTGCTGTTTCGAGGATGCGCTGGATCCCTTGCGTTAGTGCAAGAGAACCAACTAAACAGGAGTCCAAAAGAGGAATGGGAAATTCCCCATTCCTCTTTGGGACTCTAAGTCCGAAAGAAAACCAACAAGCCCGAAGTCCAAAAGATAAATTGGGGATCTGTATTTCTCTTTTGGATTTCGGGTTTGTTGGATCTTCTTCGTCAGTTTGTTGGATCCTCTTCGGGGGGACGGGGTCAGCATAACCTCGAAATAACCGTATGCTGAATTATTGTATTATTTGTGCTTTTATTTGTTGCTCAAATTTTTCTTATCCTTCGCACATATAATATTGTACTCATTGATGAGACACCTTCAAAATTGTTTGATTCTAATAACATTTGGTTCTATTATTTCAATTTATAGTAGTTAGCAGAATGTTGATATTTCAGAGATCGGTTCAAGGAAAGTCGCTCAGTTTTCCGAAATTTGTCAAAGAGTATAACTTTTTATTCAAACGTAAAAGTTTTCTATTTGAAAGTAAATGATATACTTGCCGAACATTATTGCTTTGTTATTATTTATCTATAATAGAACAAATAATAAAAAATGGCTATATATTATCAAATATTGCTTGCTCACTAAATACTTTTTATGTAGTATCAACATCTGTTCAATAAGTAATTTTTCATAAATAATGGACACACATCTATATTTAGGAGTTATCACAAACCGTCCTCGGGTGTTATTCGAAATTTACTTTTCCATGGGAAGCGTGACATATCTTCAAAGGAAACAAGCGATGTCGGTGAAACTTGATAACTTATATTATTCAGCTACAGTTAAAGTTTGTTACTATCAGTGAGGTTACACTGCAAGAAAAAGTTTAATTTCTTTCCTTCCTTATTCTGTAGTGAGTGTAATGCGTTGGACATATCACCGTTTTGAGCTCTTACTTGCACTTCTGATAATAGGGCGGTTTTCATGATAATATATGTTTATCATGAAAACCGTCATGTCTCTCTC
Organism: Amaurobius ferox; assembly: GCA_951213105.1. Lineage (NCBI taxonomy): Eukaryota > Metazoa > Arthropoda > Arachnida > Araneae > Amaurobiidae > Amaurobius > Amaurobius ferox. Next base: position 52,194,694 of record OX578138.1, on the reverse strand, counting down.
TATCACCATGTTTCTTTTTTAAAAATTAAAATTTTAATACTGATGTATTACGAAACATTCTTTTATCGACTTCCATGCAATATTTAAAGACTTTATAGTTTGGAACTATATTTTATATAAAACTTTCAAATATGAATAACACTGTTCAACAGATTTTCAGTTTTTGTTTTTCACCAAAATGAAAGTAGCCACCTTTTATAAAGGGGTCTCTGAACACGAAAATCACCCTTAAAATTCTCTCCTGGTTCAGAGTTTTGATTAATTGCGCTGTTTACATTTTACATATAACGTTATGGGACGTTATAATTACGATACGTGAAATAAAAAAATAAGGGAAAAGAAATAAAATAGGCGCTGTCGTTCTCACAAGCAACAGACAAAAAGACGGTATGTACAATAAAAAAGTGTGTTAACTGTTATACGTAGTATTGTATTCCCATAGCCTTATATGTAAAATGTAAACAGTGAAATTACTCAGAAAGCTGAGCCAGGAGGCAATTTTAAGCGCAATTTTCGTGTTCAGCGACCCGATATCTATAAAGGATGGATATTTTCACTGTTGAACAGTGTAATCAGTTTTAGTAAAATTGTTTTTTTTTTTAATTTTACATGCTTTAAAAATGCATATTCATTAACTTTTACATGCTTTAAATTTTGCATGCTCCAAATGAACTGCTTGAGATTTCTGTATATAGCATAAGAAAACTTAAGATTTCCTTAAAATCTGTAATTTTATAAAAGCTAATTGCTTGGATGTTAATTTTAGTAATTATCGCGCCGCATCCGAAGATATGTGAACTTTGACTTGCTAACGGCGTAAAGGTACATTTGGAAAAAATAGTGATCCATTTTAGAATACAAAGTTGCGAGTTGTATTCTTCAACAGCTAACTTACCCATTTTCGGCCTATGAGCCGATCGATACTTGGAAAAAATCATGATCTCAAAATTTCAACTTTGTACATTTGTATATAGTTGTTTTGTAAATTAAAGTACTTAAAATGTATCTGCTGTTGTATATACCTTCGGTTACAACTCTCTGCTACGTTACAGTATTAAGACGATTAAAGACTGGATAAGCCGGCTTAAAAAGCTAAACCCGGTCAGCGTTCTATATCTTTAAAATCTGTTGTCAAAATCACTAGGTATATAATGTAATTTGGAATACATGTCTTCTAATAAAATCATCATTCATAATTGAGCTTTAGAGACCTTGCAACTGTCAGGGTAATACCAATGTCTGAAACTTCAAATTTGAATCTTAAACTGACGTATAATGGTATTTTTTTCTTTAACAGACAGATAATACGATCTATTAATTCAAATGAATGCGATAAATTAACTCATACGATCCCCTTGGTAGACATTGCGATGTATATATCTTTTTTGCGCCACCATGATAGTATTTAATAAAACAAAATCAGTTGGTGTTAATAGGGTTAAACATGACTGGACAAGCCACCTCAGAGTAACAAGTCTGTAACTCCAACAATACTTAATAAAACAAAAACAGTTGGTGTTAAGATGACAAAAATGACTGGACAAGTCGTTTAAAAAAAGCTGTCCCAGATTCTGTAAAATATGTTGTCAAAATCATCAGGTATATAATGTCGTTTAAGAGACGTTTCTTCTAACAAAACCATCATTCATAACTCAGCTTTAGAGCTCTTCTAACTGTCAGGCTAATACCAAAATCTCAAGATTCAGATTTAGATTTTAAACTGACACACAACCGTATATTTTCTCTACCAGACAGGGAAAAGGATCTATTAATTCAAATGAATGAGAGAAATTACCTCATACGATCCCCTTGGCAGACATTGGAATGTTTATATCTTTTTAGAGCCACCACCTACAGTGCACATAAAATTGTCGCGGAATGAAAACCTTTTATGTGACTGTCCTGAGTCTCTGCTAAGTAAGACATATCATAAGAAGTAACGAGCTTGTAAAATGTGCTGTGGAAATCTAGCAACGTTAACAGCTGATGCATATCTTTGTTGAAGACTGTGTTGCTTTGCTGATAAAGAGAGGTTAATCCAGACTGGGAATGACTATTACGTGGTCCTTAGTAAAAGGATGGTGACTACATTTAAGTTCATTTGGAAAACAGATGTTTGCTAGAGGGGGTAGATAATGTGTAAAATATTAATTCTAGTAGTTCGTAGTGAAACCTTGTAGATAAGGTCTTGTAACGAAGTCCAAGAGTCGTACTTTGCTAGTAGCGCCCTCGCGCACATAACTAAAAAAAATCTGATGTGGGCAACACATGACTTTCCATATATAATGCAATGAATTTACTACTTTTACCGTTTACAAAAATGTTATTCTTAAGTAGATACTTATATTCTTTCTAAGATATTGAATTTTCTTCAATTAGTCGTCATTTTCATTGATTTAGCGTCATTTTTATCTATTTGGCGAGATTTTTGTCAATTTGGCAACAATTAAAAATGTCGCCAAGTTTGCGACATTCCGCCAAATTCATCGCCAAAATCTCGCCAAGCGTTATGGACGGAAAAATAAGTCTTTCTTACAGCAGATAAATGACTATTGGCGTTCAAATACGAAAGTATTACTCAAAGTATCTTTTTTCATGAATGAAACGAGCTAGATCCACGAGAATGATATCACCCAATTTATCGCATGGTATTACATATGAAAAGTGAACATGTTTCTCAATAGGAATTTTTTTTCATTTTATATGACTTTTTGATAATTTTTTTGGAAAATGTGCAATATCTCAAGAACGGCGTTCATGTTAGCGTTCTAAAATTTTTACCAACCGTTTTCTAATAAAAAATTACATAAGAAATGTTGATTTCCGTAACTTTATTAACGGTTTTGATTTTTTGACGATTTTTTCAAAATTTGACTCGAAAATTTAGGGGGATTCTGAACATTCGATTGCGTATAAAAACAATAGACTTCCAGTGTTTACGGATTGTGATTTTTGTGCCAAATTTCGTTTGAATCGGTCCATTCGTTCGTCAGTTATCGTCTCCACAGACTCACTGGCGCACACACACACACACACATACACACACACTTGTAACACAGACATCACTTCAAAAATGTTCGTTTCGTGATCAGGGATGCTTGAAACGTGTTCTCCCGTCGAAAACTCGAATTCGAATTTTCGACCTCGTCACAATACTGTCCTTATATTTTATGTATATAAAGAAAGTAAAAGGAAAAAACTGTAGTTTAAATTTTGAAAAATCTGATTTTTTTTCGAAAATTGGAATTTGCTTTACATTAAACGATGCAAGAATAACGAGGGGATTATCGTTTCTTCACTAGAATTGTATGTTTACGTCGTCTAAAAGCAGCAACAAAGCATTTTGACTTAGGACTATATCTAACCGAAGATAGTACGGGCGACTTACGTCCTGCCTCTTGTAACAAAATTAAGTCCCAATTGAAATCATTATACCATTAAAAATAAAATCTGATGTGGGCAACATATGACTTTCCTTATATAATGTAATGAATTTACTACTTTTACAGTAAAAAAATAGGTTTTTCTTATAGTAGATACTAATATTCTTTCCAAGATATTGAATTTTCGACAATTAGTCGTCATTTTTATTGATTTAGTGTCATTTTTATCCATTTGGCGAGATTTTCGTTAATTTGGCAACATTTCAAAAAGTCGCCAAGTTGGCGACATTTCGCCAAATTCGTCGCCAAAATCTCGCCAAACGTTATGGACGAAGAAATAAGTCGTTCTTACAGCAGATAAATGACTATTGGCGTTCAAATACAAAAGTATTACTTAAAGTATCTTTTTTCATGAATGGAACGAGCTAGATCCACGAGAATGATGTCACCCAATTTATCGCATGGTATTACATATGAAAAGTGAACATGTTTCTCAATAGGAAATATTTTTGTTTCATATTATATGACTTTTTGATAATTTATTTGAAAAATGTGCAATATCTCGAGAACGGTTTATGTTAGCGTTCTAAAATTTATGTCAATCGTTTTCTAATGAAAAATTACATAAGAAATGTCTATTTGCGTAACTTTATTAGCGGTTTTGATTTTTTGACGATTTTTTCAAAATTTTATTCTAAAATTCAGGGCGGTTCTGTACATTCGATTACGTATAAAAACAATAGGCTTCCAGTGTTTACGGATCGTGATTTTTATACCAAATTTGGTTCGAATCGGTCCATTCGTTCGTCAGTTATCGTCTCCACAGACTCACTGACACACACACACACACAGACACATACTTTCACACACACACACCCACACACAGACACATACTTTCACACACACACACACACACACACACAGACATCACTTCAAAAATGTTTGATTCGTGATCAGGGTTGCTTGAAACGTGCTCTCCCGTCGAAAACTCGATTTCGAATATCGACCCCGTCACAATACTTTCCTTATACATTATGTATATAAGGAAAGTAATAAACAGCATGGAGCCCAATTCGCATAATGCGCAACACATTGTGTGCGTGATGCTCCCCGTGTGCTGATGAGATGAGGCAATATTTATGGGGTGTGCTTCAGCTTTTGACTCAGTCTATCTCGTCAATCGTGAGCGCAACACAACATGACTGTGTGTGGTGTCGTTTTAAAGCTCTCGACGAGAAAGATTCAAATACATGAACATTTTGTAGTTGTTTGAATTGAACATTTAAAAAATTGGCTTCTTGTCAACCGGTGAACATTTTGAACAATATCGCCGTTTTACTGGATAACCGTAAGTGCAAAATGGTTGCGCGTGGTACCTTTTTAAAGCTTCCGACGAGATATAATCAAATATATAAAGAAACACATCGTTGTGTTGGCTATAACAAATTAAAAAATCTGATGTGGGCAACACATGACTTTCCTTATATAATGTAATGAATTTACTACTTTCACAATAAAAAAAGTAAGTTTTTCTTATAGTAGATACTAATATTATTTCCAAGATATTGAATTTTCGACAATTAGTCGTCATTTTCATTGATTTAGCGTCATTTTTATCCATTTGGCGAGATTTTCTTTAATTTGGCAACATTTCAACAAGTTGGCGACATTCCGCTAAATTTGTCACCAAAATCTCGCCAAGCGTTATGGACGAAGAAATAAGTTATTCTTACAGCAGATAAATGACTATTGGCGTTCAAATACAAAAGTATTACTTAAAGTACCTTTTTTCATGAATGGAACGAGCTAGATCCACGAGAATGATGTCACCCAATTTATCGCATGGTATTACATATGAAAAGTGAACATGTTTCTCAATAGAAAATATTTTCTTTTTATTTTATATGATTTTTTGATAATGTTTTTGAGAAATGTACAATATCTCGAGAACGGTTCATGTTAGCGTTCTAAAATTTATGTCAATCGTTTTCTAATGAAAAATTACATAAGGAATGTCTATTTGCGTAACTTTATTAGTGGTTTTGATTTTTTGACGATTTTTTCAAAATTTCATTCGAAAATTTACAGGGGTTCTGAACATTCGATTGCGTATAAAAACAATAGGCTTCCAGCGTTTACGGATTGTGATTTTTGTACCAAATTTCTTTCGAATCGGTCCATTCGTTCGTCAGTTATCGTCTCCACAGACTCACTGACACGCACACACACACACATATACTTTCACACACACACACACACACACACAGACATCACTTCAAAAATGTTTGATTCGTATAAAGGGATGCTTGAAACGTGCTCTCCCATCGAAAACTCGAATTCGAATTTTCGACCCCGTCACAATACTTTCCTTATACATTATGTATATAAGGAAAGTATTAAACGCTTGGAGACCATACTAAAGCAGCTCATTTTAACTCACCGATCTACAAATCGTAGCCTTGCGCTCCAAACAGACGGTTCGATCAGAACTGAGTCTACCATGTTGTTTTTTGTCGTTTTTTTATGTCTACAGTATTTTAATTGGACATTTTAACAGTTCTGTTGTCGAGTAAACACGATAAATTTTAATAAAATGAAGGTAAAATTGTATGTGAAAAATTAAAAAAAAACTTTTTTTAGAACACAGCTTAGAAAGGTTGAAAAAAGACATCAATCGGTTTAAAAAAAATAATCTTCGTAAGGAAAATGCTCGATGTTGTAAACTTGTTTGGTAGAATTATGCCATTTACAGGAACGAAATACCAAACAATAAAAAAAAATCTTATTAATTCCTAAAATATATATAATTCCTTTTCTTCGTTGAAGTTGCATTATTTAAAACTTGATTTCATGTTATCGACATTGCTAAAGCGCATGCTTTTACCTTGTCAACAATATTATCTCGTAATTCCCATATTCAATGATTAAGTAATAAAGTATTGAACATTGACGTTTTTCATTGGTGATTAGGTAAACTGGATTTGTTTTACTATTATTTCTTTACCCATTACCGATAAGCTAGATTTTATAAAGAAAATATTTTCTTTAATATGTTTTTACTTGTCCTGACTGTCAGTTAACAAAATCATACTTTTACGCAGATCAATTTTTATACTTACCGGCGTGGATGGGTGAAATTTTTTTAAATATTTTTTATTGCTAATAAGATATGCATGTGTTTGTTTGAAACTTCATGATATCTTTAGATTCTTATATTAGTTATTAGTATCATCATTTTTGCCATACAGTAGATTTTACTGAAAATGTTTCTGAAGCAATTATTTTTCAGGATCTGCTATAGTTAGAGCTTTAATGACTGATTTATGTATTCAGCATCGAATTTCAGAGGAGATGGATGTGTTTATTAAGGATTTCCACTTTCGTTTGTTTTCCTTCACGGTTCAAAACTTTTTATTTTCATTAAAATTTCTATTTATCAAGACTAGTTACAGATAGAGATTAGATGGCAACTGACATGAATCCAGCATCAGAATCTAAAGAAGGCAGAGTGGGTGACTAAGAATTTTCATTTCCGGTTAAAATATTTCCTTTAAAATATTTATTTCTCAGGATTGACTACAGAGCTTAGATGATGACTGAGATTATTCATCATCAAATTCCAGAGGGGAATAAGTGGCCCACTAAGGATTTGCACGTTTGGTTCTGGAGATGTCACTTCCGATTCAAAAATTGACATATTCCTTGCGACTACAGATTTCGGGATTATCAATAGATAGAGCTTAGATGATGACTGATATGGATTCAGCATCAAATTCAGGAGGAGGTAGAGTGTGTTACTAAATGCTTACAATTCCAGTTCTGAAGATATCACTGCCGGTATTTTCGAAATACGCATGGCTATACAAAATAAGTGAGCAAAAAGAATAAAAATGCTTGATACCTTGTCGAAAATGAGGTGTACACACCACTTGTCATCATATGAAGGCTCCTTTATAAATTTCTTGTTCGGTATGAGTACCATTTCCGTATTTCACGCATAAATTTCGAACACATAAGACTAATTTAAAGAAATTACTTCTTGTATATTGACGTAGATGAAAAAGCCCGCTCAACCATGGTAGATTTACATGGTTTCTCTTTGTCAAAGAACGTACTTAGTTATAAAATCATTTTTACTGCAGTCAATGTAACGCTCTAGCGAGCAAGATAGCAAGATCTGCTATCGCCCAAGCGAATCAAATTGGTACTTGAACGACTTTACAAGAAGCAAAAATTGCTCGGAAAGGACACTTTCAGTCCACTTGGTCATACTCTTGATAATTATAGTTCTATTGCTAGAAAAAAAATGAAAACCGAATATAAAGTTAACTAGATGGAAGATTGCTTTGCCGTAGTATTTTTCTACATTTCTTTGCAGATCTTGAAGTATTGTTGTTGATTTTGTTGATTTTTGTTCTGTTGATTTTTGACAAGATTGCCCAGATTGACAAGTTTAAAAGAAACATAAATACCACTTTTAACTAAATAATGAAGGCTTTAAATATTTTCTCAGTAGGTTTAATAAATACTGAAAATTAATGACTTCTTTAAAGCAATCCAAATAATATTTTTTTTTACTTTCATCAGGCTGATCTTGATATAAGTGTGGTGAAAATGATTGTGCTTGTATCACTTTTCTTGCCAAAATTTCTATTTAGCAGTAGATTAAATAATATATGTACTTTAATTGACGTAGCTTAAGAAAATATGGCAATCATGATTTAATTACAAGTCTAGTTTTCACCGTAAATATATCAACGGGGTCATTGGATAGCAGAAATGAAATTTGTTGGTCTGTGGATGTATAAGTGGACATCAAATCATTGACTCTTCATAATCTGGAAAATCACTGAGGTGATTTGGACCCAAATATCGGTGGTATACTAAGTATATTGTGCAGATGTGAATGTATAAAATAAAATTTCAAAATAGCACATAGTTTGGGTACATAGGCCATGTGCCCAATTGTTTCGCAAAGAAAGTCTGGTGATTGCTCAGATCCTCTAATTTTTATTCTGAAAATGGGTTTTCTTTTTAAATACATGATAGTAATCACATCAAATAACAATGTGATGTATACAATACACGATTTCCACTGCAGATAAATATATTTCGACAACAAGGAAAATAATTACACAGATGATTAGAGCTTATCCATATCTCGCTGAAGATCAATAGGATTGTTGTTATTGATTAGAATGAGTATACCACATGGGATATTTTGTTACATAAGGAATTCAAGAATAATCTTAGACCAATGTTTCGGGTTGGACTAGATTGGATGAGTTAGATTCTTTACTAATATTTTGTGTAAACTAGAATTATTTTAATCATAATCACACTGTAAATTAGATTACGAATTATTATGAGCATGCCTAACTACACAAAGCTCTCCAAAACTATTTGATATTTGAACCAACTTCTATGAAACTGAAAGGCAGAATAATCTGTTTGACCGCATATAAGCTTTGTATCTGCTTTGGGTAGGATGTCGGCGTTTGCAACTGTAGGGAATCTGTTGGCTAGAACTGTTTTGTATATCCTAGCAATTGAATTTTCTTATTTAGTGAAGATAATCCAAAGAAAATATTTCACAGTGTATGCAAGACGGCCAATAGTCCTACCGTGCTGATAACATCGGTTCTCGTTAGATCACCGAAGTCAAGCAGCATCGGGCGCGGTTAGTACTTGGGTGGGTGACCACCTGGGAACACCGCGTGCTGCTGGCACATTTCGGGAGCGGTAGCCTGGTGGTTTGCGCGCTGGATTTGCACGCTACCACCACAACTGCCGCCGTGTTCATGCGGAGTACGATCACGTTAAACATGTGGGTCCGTAAGTCCTTCCGAGAGATTGGTGGTAGGGGAAGGAGGGTACGGTCCCTGTGGATGCCTCCCCCATTGGGTTCAGTTCTAAATTGGGTGGCACTTCCCGGCCGTCCAAACGATTACTTTACACCTTTCTGGTAGGTCGGACGGTCTGGGTCTCAACAACAGTGTATGCAAGAGGGCGCGGTAGCCCAGTGGTTAACAAGCGGGAATTACACTCTGTAGGCCAGGGTTCGATTCCCGCCACTGCCAAAACTGCCGCCGTGTTCACGCGGAGAACGATCATATTAAACATATGGGACCGTAAGTCCTTCCGACAGGTTGGTGTTAGGGGAAGGAGAGAACGGTCCCTGTAGATGCCTCCCCCACTGAGTTCCGGTATAAATTGTGTGGCACTTCCCGGCCGTCCAAACAGTTACCTTACACCTTTCTGGTAGGTCGGGCGGTCTGAGTCTCAACAACAACAACAGTGTATGCAAGGATCTGATGTGACCATGCTGCCAAAAAAAAGGGGACACTTTTGATGGAGAAGGTCGTAAAGAGTAGGAGGTGGTAACGGAGAAAATTAAGAAAAGCAAGATATTTTGGCAGGAGCACCAAGAGAGGGGACACGGGTCTGTCAAACGAATGCATTGAATAGAGTCCCGATTGCCGCATAAACATCAGTTTATAAAAACTGGTCAATAATTGGTAAAATAAGGGATAGTAGGGGGACTCGCGCATTTGCTGCAGAAGATCCCGAAAATTCTATCAGTAGCACTGGGTTTGTTATGATGAAGCTATATGAGCTTCATCAAATAAAATCCATCAACTAAATTTAATTAGGGAACTTGATGAACGAAATATCCACAAAAAACACTATAATGTGGCATACGTTTGTTTCGAGGATTCGCTGGATCCTCTTCGTCAGTGCAAGAGAACCAACATACCCGAAGTCCGAAAGAGGAATGGTTCCAAGGCTTTTTCTTTTCGGGGCACCTGTGAGAAAACTCACGTATCCCCGCATCGGAAATATAAGTTCTTAGAATAGTTTTGTAATTGAAATTTGATGTGAAGCATTCCTTTTCTTAGACTGTGATCAAAAATACCTTGGAAGATGGACCACCAATGTTGAGAGGTAGACGAACTAAATTTGAAAAGGAGAGTAAACAGAGAGAAAACAGGCTTAGACTGTGATCAAAAATACTTTGGAAGATGCACCACCAATGTTGAGAGGCAGACAAACTAAATTTGAAAAGGAGAGTAAACAGAGAGAAAACAGGTTCTCTGAAAGAAGATGGGATCCAAGTAAATGTCGCGGGATTCTTCGTAGTCAGTTTCAATTCAGTGGTCACGAGGTCAAAGGGTGAGACGATAAATGTAAACAACATTATCGTCTAAAGGTCAAAAAAGAGGAATGCAAGTTCCAAGGTTTCAAGGCCTTTTCTTTTCGGGGCATCTGTGAGAAAACTCACGTAAAAAGAGGAATGGGCACAAGTATAAGAAGCAGATGGGATTATATAACCAGGACCTGGATCAAGAGCCCGCTTGAGAAAGCCAATCAGAAGCCAGAATGAAGAACAGTCCAGCCAATCCGAAACAACAGCGTATCCTCCTATCCAACGTACCCTCGAAACAGCTGTATGCTACATTATTGTGTTATTTTTGCTTATATACGTTTCTCAAGTTCTTTATCCTTTGCACAAAGTGTATTTTACTTATTAAATTCAATTATCATTCACATGCTAGAATGCCATTTACATAATTATTTTAATTTGTGAAGAAACAGAAACGAGGTATCAAAGAACAAAACAAAAACACCATTATTCACCAAACAAAATTTTCATGTCAATTAGTATTTTATGAATTCAAGCACTCAAATTGGAATCAAAGAAATTTCTACAGCATATATTTTTCCAAACTAACAATTTTTCTACACCTGTTGCATATTTTTAGAATTTACTGTATCACCTCCATCTATTTTATCAAACCTAACCATCTAGAATCCCTCGTTTCCGAAGGTCCTGCCTCTACAGGGGTCTGGGGCCTAGCGTTGCCAGGTCTGTTCAGCGTCCGATGTCTATATTTTTATTTTTTACCCATATTAAATGCATAAGGGTGTTGGCTGTATGAACTCTGGCTTTTGCTTAGCTGGATATTTGAAATATGTGTGACACGGGGCCGATGAGAGTTCACCATTTTCTTGTTTACAGTTACGGTTATAAAGACGCCACACAATAGATTAGGGAGTTGAGGACTGTAAAGGGGCAAAAAGGTCGAAAATGTTTGAAATATGTGACACAGTGTATATGAAATAACATTATGAGATTAAACCTTATTGGAAGGTATCTTTTGAAGATGCAACATTGTGTAGCTATGACTATAACATCGAGAAGGTGTCGTTGTGGTATTTAAAATGTAAACAGTTTCTCAATATAGAATTCAAAATATATGCACAATGCAACAGATACGTCCCAACATGGTTTTTTGTTGTTGTTGTTCTAAATGGCGACTAAGCGTTTTTTGCTTTTAGAGAATTCGTTAAGTTGATGGTGCAGGTAGATTCAATTAAAAAAAAAAACAATATATAAATCTTATCATTATCCAAAATTAATATTATTCAAAATTGTTGAATGGAAATGACGGTGCAGGCAAATGAAATAGTTTCGACGATGTTTCATACTATCAGTTTTACATCAACTTATAATTTTACATCAATTTGCAATTTTACATCAATTTTACATAAGTAAGATTTAAATATTACTGGAACAGATTACTGGACATTGCCCAGATTTTAAATAAGCACCCTCTATTTAATAAATCTTGCAATTTTTCGCGTATATTACCTCATACCTCCACGCTATCAAAGACTAGTTTAGAGGGGAGCAGCTCAGTGGTTAGCATGCAGAGATTGCATTCGAACGGCCCGAGTTCGATTCCTGACACTGCCTAAACTGTCCCCGTGTTCAGGAGGATTACGGGCATATTAGATATATGGGTCAATAAGTTCTTCCAGAGGTTGGTGGTAGAGGAAGTAGGGAACTTTACGTCCAGATACTTTATATCTTAGGGTAGGTTGGCGTAAACTGCAACTCGAGTTTCCGACGCATCTACACGTTTTGGGATTTCTAGAATACGAGAAAACTATTTTAGTATGTCGTAGGCGCGCTTGGTGTGTATGTGTATGTGTGTGTGTGATGCAGTGTGGAGTATGTGTGTGGTGTGCATATGCGTGTGGTGCTGTGTGTGGTGTTGTGTGTGTGTGTGGTATGCATGTGCGTGGGTGTTGTATGTGTGTGTGTGTGGTGTGCGTGTGTGTGGTGTTCGTGTGTGCGGTGTTGTGTGTGTGCGGTGTGCGTGTGTGTGGTGTGTGTGTGTGTGGTGTGCGTGTGTGTGGTGTTGTTTGTGTGTGTGTGTGTATGTGTGTGTGCGTGTGTGTATGTGTATGATGTGGTGTGTGTATGTGTGTGATGCGGTGTGTGTATGTGTGTGATGTGGTGTGTGTATGGGTGTGGTGTGTGTATGGGTGTGGTATGTGCGTGTGTGTGTATGTGAGTGCAATTTATCTATCCACTCAAAAACTCTATTAACTCAAAAACTAATGGACCAAATTTCATCCAATTGTATAAGTAAGTCACTTGTAGGCTACCTTGGTGTTGATTTGGTTTTAGTACGATTCGACCTAAAAGAACCTGCCCTTTTTTAGCAATGTGGTCAGAAACAATTTTATGTATCCATTCTAGCTAAAAAACTAATTGGCTAAATGCCACAAAATTTGGTAGATAAGTCAGGTGTGAGACACTATGGTGCTGATTACGGTTTTATATGATTCGGGGAAAAATAACTTGCCTTTTTTGCAAAATGGCCTTCAAAATTCGTCTAAATCTAAAGTAAAAGACTACTTGTGTTAAAATGTATCCATTAAATGCTTGTTTTATACGTAATTTTTGACAGTCAGAAGAATAAGATCAATTTTATTACTTTAGGACTAACCGTTCGCGTGATATTTTAGTTTTTTCGCATTTTTGCTAAGCCGGTTTTTGAAAATAAGTCAGGTTACCAAATGAAAACGAAAATTGAATTAATTCAGTGTAATTTTAAATAATTATGCTTGTTATTTTGTGAAATTAAACTAAATTTAATGAATTATTAAAGAAATAAAGAGAAAATGAATTTGAATCTGTATAGGGAGAATTATGTGCTGCCCACATCAGATATTTTTTTGAACAGAAGTGGCACATTCCATCTTAATCAAGGATTTAAAATGGAAACTGAAAATCCTTTCACCCTGCTTGTTAGAGACATATATTCATGACTTCTGGAAACAAATCCCAGGATTTTGAGGGCAAATGTAGGTAGTTCTTTATTTTTGGTGGGAAATTTTCAGCGCATTTGCATGAGTTTTATAAAAAAAAAGAGATGGAATCTTTTTCTTTTAACAAAGTCGCAATAAACATTCCACTAATTGAAAAATTTTCAATAGGGAACACGTGTAAAAAGCTAGAACCAACAGATTGTTTTCATAAATTTCTGTACCTTATAAGGAAATTTGTAATGTTAATATACAGGGTGTCCCAAAAACATTGACCTCGGCCTTTATTCCTTAAATATTGATCCTAGACATATATAATAAATTATAAAGCTAAGTAAAACAAGAAAGATCAATCATGCTTAAAGCATTCATTATGAAACACTTTCCAACTTCAATGCAATTTTATTTAAAAAAGTCTAAAATGCAATACATTCCTCAGTAATATTTTAAAACTTATCACAATACTGCATTAATTTATTATATTTGAAAACTTAAACCTTCATTGAAAAAAATGAACTTCATTCAAATGACGGCATTGAAATATAAATTGTCTGGTTTAAATATCTCTAAAATGAGATACATTCCACGGTAATATTTTTAAAACTATCATAATACTACGATAATTTATTATATTTGAAAACTTCATCGAAAACAACTGAAATTAATTCAATGACGTCATAGAAAAAATAACACGCCTGGATCTCTCTATAAAAACAGCATTTCATTCATAACTTTCCCCCATTCATTTCATTCCTCACAATACTATAATTTATTTTATTTAAAAATTAAGACCATGGAGCTAAATGTAATTAAACTCTATGCTTAAAACTTCATCGAAAAAAAACGTTTTTCTCTTTATAAAATCAATTAATATTTCATTCATATCAGCCATGCAGACTCCATGGGCTAAATTATTTTGTGTTAAAGAAATACAGAAATTCTAATACAACTCCTTCTATATATTTTACTGTTTACATTTTACATAAGTGAAAAATAGGCTTCGTTGTAGAAATAATCATATTTGGATAATCATTTAAACTCAACTATATTGTATTTGCGTTGTTTCAGTATGTAGATGCACAGAATTTAAGCAAAAATAATGTAGTTTTAGGACGGATACAACACTCAATATGAATTAAAAATAACTTACAAAATCACGATTTTGAAACAAGATGGATGCCATATATCATTTTGAAGTGGGTCATGTGATATTTTCATATCATGGTCACGTGATCGTTTCATATAAGAGGTATAATTATTATTTAAATTTTTATTTAAAAAACTACTGAGTATATTTCGCTGAATTTTTTTTAATATATTTTACGGAACAATTTGAATATTACCTAAAATTTTCGAAGCAATTTGTGAATTTTAAATCCGCTTAAAAAATGTTTAAAAAATTAGGTCCCATAGAGCTCAATGTATTTCATTTTTTCAACCCGGGTTCAATCCAAAACTAATTGGGTGATATTATTCATTTATATTCCCATAGGTCCTACAGACCGTCTGAACAACATACTAAAATTTCATTTTGATTAAGTCATTTTTACGGCAGTTATCGTGCTAACGGACAGACAGACAGACACACAGACATACAGACAGAATGAACAAAGCCATAGACACTTTTCAACTTTCTTGTAAAGTGTTAAAAAAGGTACAGAATGTTATGAAATAAATAAAAATTTTCAAGGGAATTAAATTTTAAGAAATACAAAATTTAAATTTTTATACGGCCCACCTTACAACAACATTTCCAATGAGTAAAATGTGTCCCATAAACTAATAATGTGATGTACAAAATTTCAGCATTTTATCATAAAAAGTACCAGAGATATGAAAAGACAAAAATGCTGACTTAAATCACTTTTCGATGCAACGACATGAGTTAGTTCTCAGAGGGAAAAAATCATGTCGGCAGATCGCGTTTCAGGAGTCATACACAAATTACGAAAGAAAACAATGATTACATAAATAAATAATAATTTTGCTATTTATTGGTACAAAAGTATCTATTCTGTGTAGAAATAATAACTTTACACAAATATTACAAAGTTTGTTCAAAATGTCTTCCATCCATGCCAAATATCCATTAAAGATAAGAAGCAGATATTATTTGCCTATGATGCATTTTTACTTTGCACTCTTGCTCTAAACATTTATATTTTAATGTGGAATCATTCCCTCAGCAACTTTGTTTAAACATTTCTCTGGGACTTTTTATGATAAAATGCTGACATTTGGTGCATCACCTTATTAGTGTATGGGGCATATTTTACTTATTGGAAATGTTTTTGTAAGGGGGCCGCATAAAAATTTAAATTTTGCATTTCTTCAAATTTAATCTCCTGAAAATTTGTATCGATTGCATAAAATTCTGTACCTTTTTTATGGAACTTTGTAATTTATTATACATGTCTAAGATCAATATTTAAGGAATAAAAGCCAAGGTCAACGTTTTTGGGATACCCTGTATGTCTCGGATCAAATATTTAAAGAAATAATGCTTGTTACCGCCTTTTTCGATCTAACGTGACGCATTCCATCTTAATTTAAGATGCAAAATATAAACAAAAAATTCTTTACTTAATAATAAAATATGCCAACAGCTACAAATTACTTTATGTATTATAACCCTATAACTATCTAACCTTAAATTCCTTGTTTTGAAGTCATGTTATTCCACGAACAGTTTGCAAAGAATTTATTTCGAAACGTTCCAACGGATAAAAGTATCCATTTAAAAGCTGCAGACGATAACGAATATCTTACAACCAAATATGGTGCAACTTATGAATTTATTAATGTGGGATTCAGCGACTGCGGTCTCATTACCATAACAAATAACCATCACTGGATTAGATTAAAACTTTCGGCTCTGACGGTTTTGGAGTAAATCTTAATTAGAATTGTGATGAAAAATTATTTCAGATTTCGCACTTTCATGCTTGGAGTGTTTTGTGGAACTTTTGATGATAAGCGAGGATGATTTGTAGCCGAAATAAATACAATGGAATTCCGTAATTTATTCTGAATAAAGTTTTAGCGCGGCTAAAATTCAGTTTCATTTTTGCGGTTGCAACATTGAAGGATATTTTTTTCCCCGCGCGTGCGGTGAAATTTATGATCAACAGAAAAGTGAAAATGGTTGAGAATTTAATACGAATAATTAATTCGTAACTAAGGATATAAGTTATAGAACCATTTTATCTGACAAGTGTGCCATTTAAAAATATTTCATATGCACTGATGTCCAAAATTAATGTGCTGAAATTGATTTTAGAGACAAAAATAATCATCTGAGCAAATGTAAAGAAATTGTCCAGGTCATGTATGAACTATGAAATGCATATTAAAAAATAATAAGAATGTTAAATATTTAATATAACTATAAAGGATTTACGTTTTGGTAGTTACTTTTATTCGATATTTACGTTTCGGTTATTAATGATATGCAAAGTTGGATCGCAGTTTGGCTGGATATAAATAATAAAAGAGTTAGGGAAAAGCAGAGAAAAGCCCAATGCTTTTTCTCCCCTGTCATATGTCGTTCTATATTGATCTATGTCGATCTATGACTCTTTGTCAATGTATGCCTCGATGTCGATCTATATTCTTGAAAATTCAAACTATAAAATTTTATTAAAATCATTTTAAGTAACCATAATTATTCAAAATGCGTATGCTTTAATAACATGCTTGTACTATCCATCGTGGTTATGTACTTATACATACAAAATTTGATCAAATGTTGACACTTGATTGTACCGCATTTCTTAAAATTCTTTTAAATGATATTTTTTCAAAATGACTTTGAAACATAATTTTTATCTACCCTCTTATTTAGATGAGTGTTTTATCATAAAAAAATAAGGTAAAATATTCGTATTTAAAAAAATTAGCCTAATTTTCAGATTTAGCACCTAAGGTATTTTATCAGAATATTTCGTATGAATTCTTTAGATGTTCTTCCCTTCAAGTTAGCAGCGACTTGATTATACCTATAAATGCCTTTGGCCTAGCTCTGTTAATAAAAACTATTTTGATAAAATTAGCATCTATGGCATATATGTATACAAATTCTTGCTACTTCCTTGATAGTATACATATGAATATCAAGTGACTACAGATGTTTCAAAGGCATAATCCTTAACCATGAGGTCAGAAAAAACAGGAGTGTATATTAATCGGAAGAGACGCATAGTTTCTGATAGTATGCTTTCTATCAGTTACTGGTCAGAAGAAGCAGTAGTGTATATTAATCGAAAGAGCTGCACAGTTTCTGATAGTGCGCGGTTTCTATCAGTTTCTGTTCAGAATAATTAGTAGTGTATATTAATCGAAAGAGTTGCTCAGTTTCTAATAGTGCGCTGTCTCTACCAGTTTCGGGTCAGAAGAAGCAGTAGTGTATATTAATTGAAAGAGCTGCTCAATTTCTAATAGTGCATGGTTTCTATCAGTTTCTGGTCAGAAGAAGCAGTGGTGTATATTAATCGAAAGAGCTGCACAGTTTCTGATAGTGCGCGGTTTCTATCAGTTTATGTTCAAAATAATTAATAGTGTATATTAATCGAAAGAGTTGCTCAGTTTCTAATAGTGTGCTGTCTCTACCAGTTTCGGGTCAGAAGAAGCAGTAGTGTATATTAATTGAAAGAGCTGCTCAATTTCTGATAGTGCATGGTTTCTATCAGTTTCTGATCAGAAGAAGCAGTAGTGTATATTAATCGAAAGAGCTGCACAGTTTCTGATAGTGCGCGATTTCTATCAGTTTCTGTTCAAAATAATTAATAGTGTATATTAATCGAAAGAGTTGCTCAGTTTCTAATAGTGTGCTGTCTCTACCAGTTTCGGGTCAGAAGAAGCAGTAGTGTATATTAATTGAAAGAGCTGCTCAATTTCTGATAGTGCATGGTTTCTATCAGTTTCTGGTCAGAAGAAGCAGTAGTGTATATTAATCGAAAGAGCTGCACAGTTTCTGATAGTGCGCGGTTTCTATCAGTTTCTGTTCAGAATAATTAGTAGTGTATATTAATCGAAAGAGTTGCTCAGTTTCTAATAGTGCGCTGTCTCTACCAGTTTCGGGTCAGAAGAAGCAGTAGTGTATATTAATTGAAAGAGCTGCTCAATTTCTAATAGTGTATGGTTTCTATCAGTTTCTGGTCAGAAGAAGCAGTGGTGTATATTAATCGAAAGAGCTGCACAGTTTCTGATAGTGCGCGGTTTCTATCAGTTTATGTTCAAAATAATTAATAGTGTATATTAATCGAAAGAGTTGCTCAGTTTCTAATAGTGTGCTGTCTCTACCAGTTTCGGGTCAGAAGAAGCAGTAGTGTATATTAATTGAAAGAGCTGCTCAATTTCTGATAGTGCATGGTTTCTATCAGTTTCTGATCAGAAGAAGCAGTAGTGTATATTAATCGAAAGAGCTGCACAGTTTCTGATAGTGCGCGATTTCTATCAGTTTCTGTTCAAAATAATTAATAGTGTATATTAATCGAAAGAGTTGCTCAGTTTCTAATAGTGTGCTGTCTCTACCAGTTTCGGGTCAGAAGAAGCAGTAGTGTATATTAATTGAAAGAGCTGCTCAATTTCTGATAGTGCATGGTTTCTATCAGTTTCTGATCAGAAGAAGCAGTAGTGTATATTAATCGAAAGAGCTGCACAGTTTCTGATAGTGCGCGATTTCTATCAGTTTCTGTTCAGAATAATTAGTAGTGTATATTAATCGAAAGAGTTGCTCAGTTTCTAATAGTACGCTGTCTCTACCAGTTTCGGGTCAGAAGAAGCAGTAGTGTATATTAATTGAAAGAGCTGCTCAATTTCTGATAGTGCATGGTTTCTATCAGTTTCTGGTCAGAAGAAGAAGTAGTGTATATTAATCGAAAGAGCTGCACAGTTTCTAAACCAAACACGGTTTCTATCAGTATCTGATCTGAAACTCCCTAAGGATAGAAATACATGTTTTACTGAATTTCTTCACAGACACGCTTCGGTAACATTATAATTAAATTTCAGGACTTCTGAGAACGACCAATTTATGTTGAAAGAACACCCCGCAAACATTCTAAGAATATTAATAAGTAAAGACACTTTCTGCAAAGGATAAGGAAAAACTCAAACAACGTAATTAAAAGAACAAATTAATAAAACAAAGCAGCACACAGCTGTGTCAAGTATACGCTGTTTCCCCTTCTTTAGGGCAAGGTATACAGACAAACTCGGAGTTACAAAGACGAAATGGCCATTATGTTCTTTGAGTTTTCCCTTTATCCTATGAATATTTTACTGGTGATCGTGAAAAGAATTCGCATGGTTCCAAAAGTCATCTTATCCATACATGCATATACAATATATAATAAACAACAATAGGTAATAATACATAAATCCTTAGCTGTAATAAATATATTTTGCGAGCCACGCAGCTACAAACACAACAGCGTATCTGCATCGAATCCAGTTACAATCTGAGAGCGAGAATATCATTTATTATTGTTATGAGCGATTGTTCGGAATCGGAAGGGAGGAAAACTGAAGTACGTTCGTGCTGAGACTCAGCAGGAGCGTTGAACTCGAAACCTGTAGTTGCAGATCATAAGATCATGTCTTTCGAATATTAGCCTCGATTCATATTTCTTTTGTGTAAGCACGCGGTTCCTTCGATAGTACAATAGAACCTAGTTTTAACGAACTGGGATGTGGCGAAGTATCGGTTATTATAGTTTTTTTCTGTCCCCTAGAATCTGCAATACTTTTGTAATGTTAAATGTGTAAAGATCCTTACTTTTTCAACTGGGAATCGAACCCTGAAACTTCTAACTGGTCAGTCGATGTTCTATCGTTTTGCTACTGAGACGAAATTTCAAGCATTTATTGTCAAAATGGATTTTGCGTTCTCCCCTCTCTATTGTCAGATTGACGTGCAACTGATAATCCGACTGACCAATTTCTGCTAGTTTTACCTTACGTTAGCCTCCTGATCTTCATACGTAGTCGTTATCCTCTCTCTTTGCAATCGGAATTGCATATCCTAAAGTCCATTGAATCCGTACTAGTTGTACTAGGGTTACTTTCAGACCTCCGACATCTTTTCACTAACTTACAGGGTTTATTTGTTCGGGATGTAATGTAAAGAACCTCGCTGTTCCAAGCTCGCTGTCCCAACCCTAGATCTTCAAACTGGCAATTAAACGTTCTACCGTTGAGCTACTGGGATGCAATTACAAGCTCTTATTGTCAAAGTGTACTATGCAAACGTATCGCTTATAGCGAACAAGGTTAATCCCCAGATACGTTGATCCAAAAACACTTCCCGAAACACAGATCTCTCAGATACGTTGATGTAGCCTAAACACATGAAGATTGCCTGCAAATTTTTAGATGATGCCTAGAATAATATTCACCCGTAAACAGAAAATAGCTGCTGGAATCATGTTGGTTTCTTTTTAGGAGAAATTCAATAATCCTCCATTTTTGTGTATGAAGATGGTTCAGTGTGTAATAAATTACAAAGAAAAGGGATTTCACCAAGAGGTCTTACTTTTTACGATTATGCTGCAAGCGATGATTGTGTTGAAGCAAACGTACAAGATCGATAAAACCATTATTGTTGCAGTTGCAGATAATACATGTAAAGAACGTATTTAGTAAAAGGGAAAATAACATCAGAAAAATCTGTGGAGATATTCTAAATGCGTGACTATTTCAAAACTCACAGCGTTAACTGTAGTGACTATTTCAAAGCTCACAGCGTTAACTGGAGTCCAAGTTAGATAAAATAGGAATGTTCTATAGAAAGTTACATATTTTTAACATAAATAAAAGAGTACATTTTACCTTACTATAATAACTTTCTTAATGCACAGTATGCAGTCAGATATGTCATTCTTATTGTTTACCTTATACTTCAATTTTTCATCGCTTATTGCGAATACTAGTTATAACGAATAGTTTCCCCGTCCCTTGAATATTCGCTATATGCGAGTTCCACATCATACAATGATTCGCAACCATAGATCCTTAGACTGACACGGGTCCTCACATTTTTCCCACCTCTCTCTCCCTGCAAAAATTACAAGTCAAAGAATTTAAAGAATACGCAAGGACTTGTTCTTATTAAACCGCATTTTTTCTTAGAATTTTAGAATTATGTCCATTCAAGCATTCAGAAGTGGACATTTTGTACATTATTAAATGTTTTAAATGAACTATGTGATTGATTTGAAATTAATGATGTGAGATATTTTTAGAGTGTTAAACTTTATTCGAATTGAAAATAACAGTTTGTAGTATCGAACAGTGTTCTCTTGAATAGCGTGTCAAATCATACTACCAGATGTAATTCTCCTACTAATAAATTGTCTTAAATTCTAAATAATGAATAATACGTTCTGAATAATTTTACATTAGGTCTGGACAAATTATGTTATTATCAAGTGCCATGCAAAAAGTTGAGATATAAATTTTACATGCATAATCCTATTACAACTTGACAGAGCGTTGATTTTTCTAGCATCAAAACTTCTTTTAATTTTTAGATAAAACAGGGTACATTAAGATCATAATTCTTTTTGACATCATTTATTAGCTTGTTAAATAAAACAAGAAAGGAAAATAATAAAAAAATGCAAAATTTTTATCTTGTGCCTTGATAACCTCTTGTATGTCTCATTATTGTGACAAAATTTTAAATTTCTTTTAGGGCTATAAAGAGTGTCGCTGACAGAATTCATGCAGAAAATGCCATGCAGCAAATTTGCAGCGACCCCTACGTATCCATAATTCCACAGGTTATTAACCCTTTTTTCAATTGGTTAGGCATCATGGTCCCTCAAATCTCTCGGTCTGCCATGCAATGCGTAATTTAGCCTCCTCCTCCTCCTCCTCCATGGCTAGAGACCCTGGCTAGAGATTAAATGTGCCTGCGATTGTACTTACTTTTTATCTGATCATGGCCGAAGGCGGAAAATTTGATTATGAAAACTCGTCCTGCTGTTGATGTCTCTGCAAATGCAAAAATTTTAGCGCACCGAAAGTTTGCAAATCTTTATTACCTAGTTAAAAATACTAGTTGCCATGATAGCAGATATATAGGAGCTACGAGGATCTGCCGCAAAGGAATTTTACAATTCTGCCTTATATTCTCCCTTTTTGATACACATCTGGGGAAACAACTACTGTTGATCATAACTACACCAAATGTTAGTTTGAGTTCCAATTCCATAACATTATATTTAATTTGAGAGCGTAAATAACAATAGGTTGGATTCGAGTTCCGACCTGTTAAATTGCGTTCTAGCAGGCACTAACTGCACAATTCAGCCATGCATTTCTGTTTATTTTACCCTACATTTTGAAAGATAATTATCATTGATTAGTATGAATATATATATATATATTTGGCTCCTATATGATTTCGAACTTATAAATATGACTTTTACGATGCATCTACATGGGAAACTTAAAAACAGTTCCTTTTACTGGTTTATGATACGTTTTACACGTCTGTAAGCAACAATTTGGCAAATTTACGGAACCACGCATTTGAGGTTGAGAAACACATTACATAAAATTAAAATTAAAAAATCCATTTATTTATCTGTCTGTGTGTCTCATCGTCATGGAAGGATGGCTCTACCGCGTCTTGGTATGGTATCACTTAAAATTTCAGCCTTCATCTGCCTTTCTGTTTCCATGTCCTTCTTACTGTTTGCATTCACGTCCTTCATTCAGTTTCCCTACTTTCAGCGTGACACAATCGTTAAATAACAAGTTGTCTGGAGGCTTATATAAGTTTTCAAGATAATGTGACCTAATCGGTTTCTAAGCCTCTCTACAAGATATGCAATTCGAAATGCAATAGAGTGACCCGAACATTGTTTGTGCATCGAGTTCTAAAATTAAGGAAGCGTTTATAAATTAACGAACTAAAAAATAAACTTTTTAATCTCAATGGTTATAAATGAAAGATCTCTCTGTATTTCTGATTTATTGATATGATTTCTCTCTGTACTTCACTGCGGATAACTTTAAAAATAATTTTAGCAAAAATAATTTTAATTCATATATTTCCGAATTAAAAACAGTGCTGAAACGGGACAAAAATTGGCACTTGAATAACTTCTGCTACCATTTGAGCGTTTTTACTGTGGCGATGTTGAATACACATTTTTACTTTCCCAGCAATACATGGTAATGTATAGGGAAAGTATTGGAATCATGTCGACTCGAGTTTTCGACGTTTCGAGACCTCTAGAATACGAAAAAACTATTTTTAGCGTGACGTCTGTGTGTCTGTCTGTCTGTCTGTGCAGATTTTGTATCCACTCTAACCAAAAAACTAATTGACCGAATTTCATAAAATTTGGTAGGTAAGTCACTTGTGCACGAATCTGGTGCTGATTAGTTTTGGGTATGACTCGGGTTAAAAGAACCCGCCTTTTTTTGCGAAATGGCCCGTAAAAGCTTGTATCCACTCTAACTGAAAAACTAATGGAATTTCACAAAATTTGGTAGATAAGTCGCTTGTAGGCCACCCTAGTGCTGATCAGATTTTGGTATAATTCGAAAAAAAATAACCTGCCTTATTTTGTGAAAATGGCCCGCAAAAATCATCAAAATCTAAATTTAAGAACTACGTATGCTCAAATATAGCCATTAAATGCTTGTTTAATACGTAATTTTTAGCGAAGAAAAGAATAAGACCAACCCCATTACACTAGGACTAGCCGTTCTCGAGATATTTTAGTTTTTCGTATTTTTCCTACACCATTTTTGAAAATAAGTCCAGTTTTCAAATGAGAACGAAAATTGAATTAAAAATTAATTAAATTTAATTTAAATAAATAGAACGTGAATATAAGTCTGCAGGGAAAGTCATGGGCTGCCCACATCAGATTTTTACTTTCCCTGCAATACATGGTATTGTATAGGGAAAATATTGGAATCATACCGAAATCACAACAATCATACCGAAGTTTTCGACGGATCTACACGTTTTGGGATATCTAGAACACGAAAAAAACTAGTCTTAGCGTGACGGCTGTGTGTCTGTCTGTCTGTCTGTGCGTCTGTACAATGAAGGTATTCACTCTAACTCAAAAACTAATGGACCGTATTTCATAAAATTTGATAGGTAAGTCCCGTGTGGGTGACCCTGGTGCTTATTAGATGTTGGTATAATTCAGGATAAAATAATCTGCGTTTCTTTTTCTTTAGAAAGGTCCACAGAAATTGCCTGAATCCACTCTAATTGAAAATCTAATTGTAAATCCGTAAAAAATTCCGAAAAAAACCCCTACTTTTTTTTTTGCAAAATAGCCCGCAAAATATCGTCAAAATCTAAAAAAAACTATGTATGCTCAAATGCATTAATTAAATGCTTGTTTTACATGTAATTTTCGACAATGAAAAGAATAAGACCAACCCCATTACTCTAGGAACAGCCTTTCACGAGATATTTTAGTTTATCACATTTTCGCTACGCTGATTTTGAGAATATGTCCAGCTACCAAATGAAAACGAAAGCTGAATTGAAAGTGTAAATTCAGTGCAACTTGAATTAATTATGCGTGTTATTTAAAGCAATTAAACTCAATTTAATGAATTATTAATGAAATAAAGAGGAAATTAATTTGAGTCTGCAGGGAAAGTCATGTGCTGTCCACATCAGATTTTTACAAACTGGTTTGCATACCCAAGCAGGTTGTTTTATTCTGCATATTTCCCTGTACAGATAATTTTGCATAGCGAAAACGTGTATTTTTATACCCTTTTGTTACTGCTCTTAGGATATGTACATATTTGAAACCACAACCAACATTATTCATATCTGCTAGTATAGAATAAATATAAAAGGTTGCTCATGTAGTGGATTCGTAATTCACATCATACATTCTGTAATTACTAAAATATTTTACTTTCTGAATCTGCATCGTGAGTTTAAGTAATAAGGATTTATAATTCGGTTTACTCTCATGAATAAATAAACGATGCACCAGTTTATTTGCATGTTTATGCATCCTTGTTTTCATCATTTATCACGAAACACGTATTTCAGATTATTTCGAAAGTAGTACGATAGCCAGAGTGGCTTGCAATATGTAATAGGGGGATTTGAGGTGATGTACTTTATGTACTTTAAAAATATATATAAGTTGCTTATTTAAGCACTATATAAAGAAATATGAAGTATATGCTAAAAATCCTTTTATATGACATACATTTTAGATTTTAATTCATTTTTTTTTATTAATTATTTTTGAGGAATAAAACACTTCTGAAAATCTGATTTGTATTCGCGTATATAGAACCATTGTTTGGTACAAATGTGTTTCAGACTAAAAAAAAATCACTGAAATAACCTTTTAATATTCTGAAAACTCATATATCCCCGTCAGAAAAAGAATCTAAATCACCTTTTGATATTTTAAGAATCCAGATCTTCGCACCAGGAACATGATCCAACATTCCCATTTTCATATTCTGCAAACTCAGATCTTCACATCAGGAATAGAAGCCAAACTTCACTTTTTCATATTCTAAGAACCCAGATCCAAATTTCCTCTTTTCATATTCTGAACATTCAGATCTTCACATCAGGGACAAAATCAAAACTTAATTTTTCCATATTCGAAGAACCCAGATTTTCACATCAGGAACACCATCCAAAATTCCTCTTTTCATATTCTGAAAACATAACTTCACATCAGGAACAGGATCCGAACTGCACCTTTTAATATTCCGAAAACTCAGATCTTCAAATCAGGAACAGGATCCGAACTGCACCTTTTAATATTCCGAAAATTCAGATTTTTTCATTAGAAATAGAATCCAAACCACCATTTCATAGTCCAAAAAACACACCAGAGACGTGACCCAAAATTCCCTTTCTCATATCTTGACAAACAGATTTTTATATCAGGAATATAGTTCAAACCACCTTTTCATATTCCAAGAACCCAGATCTTTACACCAGGAAAATGATCCAAAATTCCTTTTTTCATATTCTGAAAACTCAGATCTTCATTTAAGGAATAGAATCCAAACTTCATATTTCCATATCTTGAAAACTCAGATCTTCACATGAGGAGCATGATCCAAACTGCATCTTTGAGGAATTCCGAAAACACAGATCTTCACAACAGTAATATAATTAAAACTTCACTTTTTCATATTTGATGTCTCAGGTTTTCACATCAGGAATAAAATCCAAGCTTCATCTTTTCATTTTCTAAAACTCTGACTTTCACATCAGGAACATAATATTTACGGTGCTTCTTTCAGCTTTGATATTATTTTAAAAGTGATAGCATTTTGATATATATTACTTTATATAAATGTAATTTAGGGTTACACATATCACTTTAGGTCTTTCCCGGCCACACACTTTGCTACCGAAAACCCTTGGGTTGGTCGTGTGGTCTGGGCCTTCAACATATCACTTTAGGTGACTTCAGGGTCAGACACCAAGAAGCGTTTCATGAAAAAGGTCCTGCATGTAGAAAAATGGCGAAGTAATTTAGTGTTTAGTGGTTTTCCTGCATTTTAGTACTGTAATTAGAGAAACCTAAATAATCCAAATATGACCCTGTGATTATACACAAATGTATATATATATATATATATATATATATACATATATATATATATAAACATAAGTATATTAAAGAAACTGTACATTTAAAATTACTACATCTACTTATTGCGCTATTTGCAGCATATAAATAAGATAAAATTATTAAGTTAAATATACGAATTAAAGTAGAAAAATTGAAGAGATATATGAAATCTTCCATAACAAACGAAAATAATTCAATTTATTACCAGATAAGACTCAAGCGAATGCTTATCATCAATATGAAAATACAGAAAACAACCTTTATAATTTAATAATTTAAAACTAAATAGTAATATATATATATATATATGTATTCATATATATATATATATTCATGTATTAGTAACACATAAAATGAATTATTCATACAGCACTTGTATTTGAATGAAATAATCTATCATCGAAGGTATAGATGTAGCTCTGATCCTGGCAAAGGGATTTCGACGATCAAATGGGGGAGTGGGGGATTAAGGCTATCCTTTAATCATTGCCGAGTTAATGGTTCTATTCAACCAATGGATTTTTTTCACCAAGAGGGATCCAATTTGCTCGCTCAACAAATAGAGTTATTACCTTTAATTGCCCATGGCCACACCACTAATCATAGTTTTAATCACTCCCTTTAAGTTCGTTAAAACCGCCAGGGATCCTGAGACCACAGGTTGTGAAACGTTGATCTAAAAAAATTGCACCTAGTTTGGCTATTTACCTGCCCAAAATTTCCCCAACTCCCACAACCCCTCCAACTATCCCAAGGACAGGCAGACTGACAGTCATTGAAAAGAAAAAGAAAAGAAACTACTCTTGCCTCTGTACGGTCAATTGTGCAACTTACCATCTATTCAATTCCAACAGGCACTTTACCCTCATCCCCCTTTTAGCTGTCTATCTTTCCAGAAAAAATAGCTGAGATTATCTGGAGGGTAGGGGGGGGGGGGAAAGTAAATGATAATAATAAAGAAAAAATGGATGTATGTATTTCTGGCGTCCCCTTTGCACCTGGTGGTATTTAGAGTTTTAATGCCTCAATTTGTGCGTCGATCGTCTGTTGTAATTCAGCATAATTTTGTTCTTCCCGAATGGCAGCATTCTTTATAGCGTCTACCTGGAAATGGTGGTTAGAATTCCGGTCACGTTATTCATGCGAATCCGCCAATTTTTTTTTTTGTCTGTGTGCAAATATCTAGCGATGGAAGCTAAGTTTTTGAGTAGTAATGTATTTTTATTTGCTCTAATTTTATCGTTATTGATGACAATGCAGGTTTTTAGTGACACATTTTCATGCCTCCGATTAGTCTTTTAATTATATTTTAAAATTCGTAAAGAACATTGCTGCCCCAACCGGCAATGGAACGACGCGACGGATCTTCGAATCGGCCTGCCAATGCTCTACTGTCGAACTTTCATTGTGGAAATGGACGCTGCTAATTTAAATGTAAATTTGTCCTTATATATATATATATATATATATATATATATATATATATATATACGTAGATGATACTTTTCACAAGGTTTTAAGTAATGAAATGAAACGTTTATTATCGTTTTATTTTTTTTTTTTGCTCTAATTTTACAAATATATCATTTTTTTAACTTTCATAATAATTATTTAAGAATTCCTTAGTAAATTAAAAATAGTGTTAATTTAATTCAATTTTCAAAGAAACTCTGAACTGAATACTTTTCTTTAAAAACTGTAATATTTAATAAATTATAAACAATTTAATTCCTTTGATTAAAAAAAAATTAATGTGTTCAACACTGTTTCTCTACAAAATTTTGAATTCTTAAGGAAAGCAATATAAAAAGCTGAAGTTTGTGTTTAACATCCAATCTCGGGGGAAAATATTAAAATAAACATGTTAAATTCAATACATTATACATCAAATGCTTATTTAACTCGTAATAAGAAGAATATAATTACGGTCATATCAGGGGTTTGAACCCGGCATCTAAATATTTCAAGGTTAGGATGCAAACTGGCCTGGTGGGCCTAGCTGCTGGAGAAAAGCGTCTGATTGATAGAATGAATAATGTGGTATTTGTGGATACATGAAATCTTTTATAAAGTTTCTTGTTTAAGAAATCTTTGCGGTTCTTAATTAAGAAATAAACCATTTCAAAGTAATTAATAAATATCAGGATACAAGGACATTCTTCCCTCGTGGGAAGAATTGATGTCCTCAAATGTGATATGAAACATGGATTCTCGTTGTGTTAACTATCTAAATTATCCACTAGAGGCGCTGCAATTACATTTATTCACTCTGATATGGTCACTATA
>OX578138.1:52086710-52165093 GCA_951213105.1 Amaurobius ferox | reverse complement strand
ACACCATAAAATAAACACGGCCCCCGGCGGGCAAAAATAAAATGTAAAAATATTAAAAAACAGTAATTTCGATTACACTAAAAACAAAATTTTTTTAAAAAAAACCGCCTCGCGGGGTAAAGAAAAAAGTTTAAAACACTCTTAAAACCGTTAAGGCGGATATCTAAAAAGCTAATAAAACAAAAAACAGGCTACGGCTCCAAAAAACAGTGTTATCCATTCTTTCAAAGTTTTCGATAATCGTGGTCACATCTCGGTCAGTTTCTAAACTCTTGGGTTTATCTCTCCGAAAGTATGTACTGCCCACTTCCACTTCCTCTGGTCTGGATTATTCCCACGTGGTAGTAAGCGAGGTAAGCGTTCAAATTGTAGCATATAGTGGACTCATTTGAGATTTTTCACGGTGACGACCTTTCGACATGTGAGTTGCTCTTTTTTGCAAATTCGTATATTTGTGCGCTATATTTTTCATGTTCATGTCTATGTGGTATTTTATATTTCATGTTTATGTGGTATTTTATATTCTATTATTGAATTTTATCCTATTTGTTTTTTTCTGTTATTCCGTTGTTGGGCACAGATTGCATAATATTTTTACCACGTGTTTTTATGCAATCATAGAAACAACGGATTTTAGTATATCTGTCTAGAATGTGCCCCTGAAGACGTTTCTGGCAGATATACTATTCTTTAATATGTTTTCCTTGTCCTGGCCTCTCCGTGCTCTACTTTTTCGGCCCTTCCTCGTTGCTTTTTGCTTTTCACAACACGCTTTATTTTGCTCGCGGTTTGATACTGTGGTTACTGATTCACACTCTTGCACTTTAGTTTTTGTTATTTTAATTTATATACATATACATATATATATACATATATATATACATATACATATATATATACATATATATAGATATATATATATATATAAGAAAAAAAAGGGGTTTGAAGATCCAATGAAAGAAAAGTGAGAAGCTGTAACACACACACACACACATTTTATATATATATATATATATATATATATATATATATATATAATATATATATATACATATATATAAAAATAAATTATTAAATCCAAAGTTAGAATGTATGTAGTAACTCATAATACACTATTCCAAAATTTTTTTACAAATACAAAGAAATTAAGACAAAAAGAGGAAATAATAAAGCATAATGCAAGTCATAAGGACAAAGACAATCAACAAATTTCAAAAATGAGGAATGCAAATAAGAAAACAAAAAAATCAAGCAAAAAAGCTTGCACATGGAGGAGATTTAGGCTTACGAGATTAGGCTTACGAAAAGTTCATTTCGAAAAAATTCTCATCGGGTCCATATATCTTTTCGAAATGAACACAAAAATGCTTGTTTCTGAAACACAAGATAGATTTTATCTATAAACTTGTGTTATATGGACGACAAGCATAAAGATTGGAACAATAAAGGAAACATAAATACCTCAAAACGCACCTCTTCAGCGCAACCATGACGAGCAAAATATGACTGGATCAACGTTGCCATATGCCAAAATGAAAAGATGTGATTTGCTGTTGCCAAAGAGAGTAATAAAAACAGTACTGCGCAAAAGCAATAAAATGAGTTATTCAACTGTTAAAGCTTCGAGATAAAAAGATGAAAATATAATTGCAGGAGAATGAAGAAGTACGGCTAAAATAAGATAATAAGGGGAGAATATGAGAATTTTAGGCTAATCGAAACTTATTAACTATACTATTGACTAAATATGCAGGATATTGATACATTTTACTGGTAATTTTTGAGGTTATTAATGTGCAAAGCATGAAATTTTTTATCTGATAATCTATAAATTCTAAAAAGTTGATTAAGTATAATATTTCTAAACAATTGAATCGAGTTGCAGGAATTAAAAGGTAATAATTTATTAATATTAAATTAAAAAAATCTTTTTTATCATATAATTTAGTAACTATCCCATGAGCAGGTTCTATAATTAGATTTAAATCCAAATAATAAACATTATTACTAATAGAAGTTTCATTAGGTATTAATTCCAAATTATCCGGATAGAAATCTATATCTATGACATAGTTATCAGTAAATACAAAACAAATCAGATCATCTACATATCTATAAATTTTATAATCAGTTGAAGTAAAGAATTTTTCATAATGATATAGGTATAAATTAGCTAACATACTGCTACTACAGCCACCTTGTGGAACACCTGAGACTTGTAAGTATAATTTATTACCTTGAAAGATATAATTATTGAAAAGAACAAAATGGAGAAGCTTAGGAAAATTGGTAAATTTTGTAAGGTTCAATGTAGATACTATCTGTCCGGAATTTATTTAAAAGTACAATTAAAACTTCGGAACAATTCATTTCAGCTTCGATATAATTATACTTGCGGTGAAGGCCTCTGGAATTATAAGTACTTTAGAAAGAGAGAGAAAGAATTTTGTATGTTAAAAAGGTCATATTGCTACGAAAAGGTATCCCCATAATTGAATCCCAAACTTTCTGAGGCGAGGATTCTTTGCAAGATGTAGAGAAAGTGAAATGTTATAGGAGAAGCTGTTTACTTATATTGCACGTTAGTTTCAAAATATTCATTTGAAGTAAACTGCAATTGAAGCAAATCACATTTACTTATTTCGAATAAAATGCTTAATTAAATAAATGTGCATGAAGGATTTTAAAAGTGAGGTAAGCATGACGTTTTTCTTAATTATATATTTATTCATAAGGTTCAGATTCAATGTAAATGAGTTTGTTTCCTAAACTAATTTTGCGGAAAAATCACTTTAAAGCGCAACTCTTGAAATAACTTTTCATTCGTATACAGGGTGTCCCCAAAAGTTTGAAACGCGCTTTAATTCTTTATCTGTTGGAGATAAGTGGGCAATGTAAATTGCAAAAATACTGAAAGTAAGGTAGGAAATAAGACTACGTTAATGAAATAGTCCTCCCATACATTTTCAAAAAGTTACACATTTTAAATTTTTATTCAACCCCCTTAGACAAATTTATTCAATCAGAAAAGTTTTATTTTTAACACAACAAGGTCATTAAAAAAACCCCACATATTTGTATCTTTAAAATCACATGAATTATGATAAATGAAAAAATCTGACTTATGCCACGTTTCCCTACCATGTGAAAGGCTGTTTCATCAATGAAAATAAGGATCATAAACAAATTGAGGATGAAATTGTTTAGATCAAAAATACGTTAATATATGTCAAATAATTTTTTCATCACAAATGCATTTAAATAAAGCATTAAACAGACAGAGATCATATAAAGCAGTGGTACTCAGTACGCGGTTGAGTATCCTATGTTGATGACCCAGACCGTCCGACCTACCAGAAAGGTGTAAGGTAACTGTATGTGAGTATCCTATGTATTAGCATCCAGTTTTTTCTTTTTTGTGATACATCACATATTTACATTTCTAATTTGATATATGGTCCCCATTCACAATGTTCAATTAAATGTAACTCGCTCAATTTTAAAGATACAAATATGCGGTTTTTTCTGATGATTTTGTTGCATTAAAAATGAAAATTTTCTGATTGACCAAATTTGTCTAAGGGGTCGTATAAAAATTTAACTCGTGTACCTTTTTGAAAATGAATGGGACGACTATTTCATTAACGTAGTCTTATTTCCTATTTTACTTTCAACGTTTTTGCAATTTACATTGCCCATTTATCTCCAACAGGTAAAGCATTAAAACGCGTTTTAATCTTTTGGGACACCCTGTATATCATGGTATATATAAAAACTAATAGAATTTTAAATTTGAATCTATTTCAATGATATTTCACCATTTGTCTGAATTTCTAATAAAAATTAACATACAATTAAATTTGTAATTTTTGATTATTGTTTAAATAAAAATTCAGCATGGAAGTAATTTGAGTGTTTTGACACTACTATATAAGAGTAAGCTAGTTGATTGTGCCAAAAATTAGCGATTTGATTTTAGACGTCATGTGTTCGGCATGAACCACATATCTACTCCTGCCCACTCAACTATATATCTATTGAGTTACTGAGACGACAGATTTTAGATCTATAGTCAGTTGGATTCAAATCAGAGTTTTAAGTAATAACTAGGAAATAAAACTTACTGAAATTAATTAACTGAAAAAAAAAATACTTGTAAAGGTGAAGCAGAATTTTATTAAATTAAATTTTATGCAACCTAGACGTAAAACTTCATTGTCGCAATATAGCAATTTCTAGCCCGTTAATAAAAAAAATATCTATATATTAAATAAAAGATTGCAGATGAAATAAAAAAAATTGAGTGTTACTCAAAATAAAGATCTATCTAAATTAAGCATAACATTTTAGCATTTTACTGTTAAAATTTCTTTCAGTTCAATTTAAACTACAAGTGGGTGTTTAATTTCTCTTGGGAGTCAAATTTAAATTGAAAATTTCCGTGAACACCGAGAAGTAAAATGAAAATATGTTTTCAGTCTTCTAAAAAAAAAATTATATATTTAATATTCCATTCAAAATATTAATTAAAAAAACAACTACACATAGATCATCAAATATTCAATATTTATTCAGAACTGCAATTAAAAATTTTCGGAATAATTCGTTTTAGTTTCGATACAAGTACACTCGCGATGGAGTCATATGGTGTCAAGTACTTTAGAAAGCGAGGGAATTTTGTATGTTAAAATAGCCATATTGCAACGAATAGGTTTCTACATAATTGCATTTTAAAAGAAGGTATTCACGAGATGAGAAAGGTCAAATGTTATAAGTGCAGCTATTTTCTAATTTTGTATGCAAGTTTAAAAGTATTCATTTTAAAGAAATCGTAATTTAGACAAATCATAATTGACTTTACTTATTCCGAAATAAATATCTTGATTTGATACGTTCGGAATATTTTAGGAAAACGTAAAA
Source organism: Amaurobius ferox (assembly GCA_951213105.1). Taxonomy (NCBI): domain Eukaryota; kingdom Metazoa; phylum Arthropoda; class Arachnida; order Araneae; family Amaurobiidae; genus Amaurobius; species Amaurobius ferox. The sequence goes on along the minus strand of OX578138.1, from coordinate 52,160,173 downwards.
TTAAAATTAAAAAAAAAATTGTATTGAAAAAACAACCGTATTAAAAACATTTATGCAAAAGTATTTGCATTAAAAATATCTTGATTTAATACGTTCGAAGATTTTGGGAAAACGTAAAGTTAAAATTAAGAAAAAATTGTATTGAGAAAGTAGCTGTATTAAAAATATTTATGAAAAAAATATTTGCTTTAAAATATCTTACTTTTGAAGGATTTTAGGAAAACGTAAAGTTAAAATTAAAAAAAAAAATTGTACTGAAAAAGTATCTGCACTGAAAATATTTATGAAAAGAATAATTGTGTTAAAATATCTTATGTTCGTAGAATTTTAGGAAAACGAAAAGTTAAAAATTAAAAAAAATTGTATTGAAAAAGTTTCTGTATTAAAAATATTTATGAAAAGAATATTTGTATTAAAATATGTTACGTTCGAAGAATTTTAGGAAAACGTAAAGTTAAAATTAAAAAAAAATTGTGTTGAAAAAGTTTCTGTATTAAAAATATTTATGAAAAGAATAATTGTATTAAAATATCTTACGTTCGAAGAATTTTAGGAAAACGTAAAGTTGAAATTAAAAAAAAATTTGTATTGAAAAAGCATATATATTAAAAATATTTATGAAAAGAATATTTGTATTAAAATATCTTACGTTCGAAGGCTTTTAGGAAAACGTAAAGTTGAAATTAAAAAAAAATTTGTATTGAAAAAGCATCTATATTAAAAATATTTATGAAAAGAATATTTGTATTAAAATATCTTACGTTCGAAGGCTTTTAGGAAAACATAAAGCTAAAATTAAAAAAAAATTGTGTTGAAAAAGTTTCTGTATTAAAAATATTTATGAAAAGAATAATTGTATTAAAATATCTTACGTTCGAAGAATTTTAGGAAAACGTAAAGTTGAAATTAAAAAAAAATTTGTATTGAAAAAGCATCTATATTAAAAATATTTATGAAAAGAATATTTGTATTAAAATATCTTACGTTCGAAGGCTTTTAGGAAAACATAAAGCTAAAATTAAAAAAAAATTGTGTTGAAAAAGTTTCTGTATTAAAAATATTTATGAAAAGAATATTTGTATTAAAGTATCTTACGTTCGAAGGATTTTAGGAACGCGTAAAATTATTTTTATTTAAATTTGTATTGAGAGAAGACTCAAAATCATTTATGAATAGATAAAATCTTTTTAATACTTTACATCAAGAACAAGGAATTTATGAAGGATCTTTCACATGTAGCAAGTGATGCGCACTTCATTTTTGAAGGAACTGTTAAGTATTTATATGGTTTTCTACACATTTTATTCGTACAGTCATATGAATTTTGGGGAAAACGGGAAGTGACATCTCCAAAATCAAAAGTTGAAATACTTAGTGACTCCCACCCCCATCCATCTGGAATTTAATGATGAATTCATATCAAACATAATCTAAGGTCTATCTATAGTCAATCTGAAAAATAAATGTATTAAATACATTTTTGAACCTTAAGTGAAGAAAAATTAAAAGTGAAAAATTTTAATAAGCACATTACTTCCTCAATAATTTAATGTTGAATTCATATGAGTCATCATTTAAATTGAATTCAAATCGGTCATCATTTAAGTTGAATTCATATCAATCATCATTTATATAACCAGTATTGAGAAATAAATGTTTCAAGAATTTTTTTTGAACCCGAAGTTGAAAAATAACCATTAGTGGAAATCCTTAGCGAACCCCCTATCCTCTCCGAAATTTGATGCTGAATCTATATTATCACTTACGCTCTGTAGCTGATCTCGAGAAACAGATGTTTCAAATTAAATGCAAAGTTTTGAATAGGAAGTGACATCTCCATGACCGGAAATAGAAATATTTAATATGTCCTTTTACCTCCGTCCGAATTCGATACTGAATTCATATCAGTCATAGCTCAATCTATAGTCGATCCGGAAAAATACATATTTAAAAAAAAAGATTTTTTATCGAAAGTGGAAATAAAGTCGAAAGTGAATTTCTTAGTGAACCACCCAATCTTCCTCAGACTTTGATGTTGAAACCATATTCATATCCATTATCATCTACGCTCTATAGCCAATATTTAGAATACTCTGAAAACAAAGACAACCAAAAAATTGGCCATAAATATAAGTCTTTTATAAAAACCTCCTTTTCACGATGCACTAAAATCACACGGGCATAGCGCTTACGGACATTACTATACCCTTCATCAGTGGCGAACATGTGCTTAAATATAGGCCGTAACCGCCAGACAAAATTTACATATTAACCAATTTACATTTTTACATTTTTAAATAAGAGGCATTTAAAATATAATTTAATTATAAGCTTATTTTCTATATATATATTCTCTATGTATAATATATATTTTCTATATACGAGTATATTATACATTTGCCACTTATTTTCTCTTCGCCACTGATGAAGGGTATAGTAATGACCGAAAGCACTATGGCTGTGTGATTTAAGTAAAAAGGAGGTTTTAATAAAATACTTTTAATCATGGCCAATTTTTTGGTCGTCTTTGTTTTTAGAGTATTAATTATTTTGACGTGTTTCCATACTATATTATCAATATTTAGAGCTTGATGTTTCATCTAAAATGAAAATGCTTCAACCGGAAATGGAAAAAAAAAACCAGAAGGGAAAATGCTATCCTGAAAATGCTATCCTATATACTCCTCCTGAATCGAGTGCTAAATCCAAATCAGTCGTCATCTATAGCTATATCTATAGCAGATGCTATATCTATAGCAGATGCTATATCTATATATATAGCTATATCTATAGCAGATGCTATATCTATATATATAGCTATATCTATAGCAGATGCTATATCTATATATATAGCTATATCTATAGCAGATTAATAAAATGAATATCTATTAGATAAAAGACTAGAGATCACGTAATAACATACTAAGTCGTAAATCACTCAAATAAAGTTATATTCTTCAATAGTATTTCAGTATATTTCTCTTAAAATTTATTTCAGTACAATTTTGAACTACAGACGAATACTAAATGTCTCTTGGGACTCAAATTTAAATTGAAAATTTCGGAAAACTCCGACAGTTAAAATGTAAATTTATTTCCTGTCTCTACTAAAATCGGCATTTCTTTTAGAGTATCAAACAAAGGATTTACATGTAGATGTCATATGATCGAATTTGTTGAAAAGTACAATTAAAAACATTAAATCAATTGATTTTAACTTCGAGTAATGTGATGAATTATTTTGCAGTACAAGTATTTAAGAAATAGTGTTTTACATGTTGAAATATATTATTGCAATGAAACATTTCCTCATAACTGAATCTGAATCTTTTTGTGCTGAGGGTACTTCACAGCATGTGGAAAGAGGGAAGTCATGAGAGATGATTTTTATTCCTAATTTCGCACGTTTTAGTTTAATAGTATTCATTTTAAATAAACTTTAATTTATGTATATTATAAATTCATTGATAATTTCGATAAAAAAAAATTTCTAATTTTGCACATTTCATTGAAAAGTACTTATTCATTTTAAGTAAACTTTAATTTAAGCATATTACAAATTCATTACTTATTTCGATTTAAAAAAAAAATTCTATTTTTGCAAATATCTTTTTATCTAATTTTGCACATTTTAGTTGAAAATTATTCATTTTAAATAAACTTTATTTTAAGCATATTACAAATGCATTGCTTATTTAGATCATTTTTTTTAATTTTGCAAAAATCTTTCTTTCTAATTTTGCACATTTTAGTTGAAAATGTTCGGTTAAAATAAACTTGAAGCATATTACAAATGAATTTTATCTCGATCAAAAAATGTTTTTCTAATTTTATACATTTAAGTTGAAATGTATTAATTTAAAATAAAGTTTAATTTAAGCATATTACAAATGCATAGCTTATTTCAATAAAAAAAAATCAACTTTTGCAAAATTAAGTATTTTATATTATTTTTAATTTTGCACATTTTAGTGGAAAATTATTTATTTTAAGAAAACTTTAATTTAAGCATATCGATGCATTACTCGTTTCGATATTATATCGCATTATTTTATCGACACATTACTTGTTTCGATAAAATATTTTAATAAATATATACGGAGGAATTTTAAATGAAGTCAATTTTAAATATAGAAAAATACGGATAGAAAATAGAAAATTTTGTATTATGGGAAGACATAAAAGTATGTAATATGTCTAGTATTCCTCTGTCTGGTATTTGTTCAAAAGTACAATTAAACATTAGAGAATATTTCATTTTTATTTTAATGTAAGTATACTTAGCTTTTACTTGGTGCTAACACAGTGCAAGAATTTTTAAGGCATCCTCAGTGAAGATAACAGCATTCGAGGACCGGTTTCGCACTTATTACGCACGCGTCCTTATGGAATATTCGTTATCTGCAATGGTAGCAAGAAAACTTACTATATGCTGCAATTTTGCAAAATTCTAAAGGAACTCACAATTTCAGTTCTTCCATGTAGCGGGCATCACAAAACGCCAAAAGTGTAAAACTGGCCTATGCATGTCTTCCCAGTTTTGGGAAACGCCCTTTAACTGCGGGTAGTGTGATTTTGAACAGTGTATGTATAAGTGAAAACGATATTTTCATATGTTAAAAATACTATTTTAATTAAATATATTTTAATTAAATAAACCCCTAAAAAGCTTTTTTTCTGCTAAGAATATAATAAAAATTGATATACAATAATCGATGTTGTATTTCCGTTTTGGCTCAGTTTAGCAGCAAATGTGTATTTCAACGAAACTTCAAATTGCCAATTACTTTAAATCTTTCATTTAAAAAAAAAACTTGATAAAACACCCAGAGATAATTATTAATGTGAAATGCTATTTTACGTTTTGGAAACTTTATTCTGAGAGACGAAACAGATGAATTTAAGTAAAAAACATTTTTGTAATGTAATGCTTTACTTCATTAAATTACAACTTTTAAAACTTGAATTTATGATATTCATAAACCTCGTTTTGCAGAATAACTTTCAAAATACTTTAAATAATATAAACCAATATTTTATATAAAAAACATTTTATAAATTATTTGAGCAACGAAGCTTAAATTGATGGGAATTTCCCATTAAAACCTACATGCCGGAAAATATATTCAGTATTTGCAAAACTTCGTTTTTTTCAATGGTAAGCAGAGAAAAGACTGGTATCATGGAAGTATGATTCTCATGGTAGTATCAAAAGTTCTATTATAGGATTTTTAACACTTTACAACAAAGTTGAAAAGTCCTTTTAACACTTTACAACAAAGTTGAAACGTCTTTATGACTTTGTTCATTCTGTCTGTCTGTGTGTCTGTCTGTCCGTTAGCACGATAACTGCAGTAAAAATGACTTTATCAAAATGAAATTTTAGTATGTTGTTCAGTCGGTCTATGGGACCTATGGGATTATAAATGAATAATATCAATTAATTAGTTTTGGATTGAATACGGGTTGAAAAAATGAAATACAATGAACCCTATGGGACCTAATTTTTCAAACATTTTTCAAGTGGATTTGAAATTCACAAATTGCTTCGAAAGTTTTATGAAATATTCAAATGATCCCATAAAATATATAAAAAAAAATTCAGCAAAATATATTCAGTAGTTTTTTAAATAAAAATGAAAATAATAATTACACCTTTTATATAAAGCGAATACGTGACCATTTTATGAAGAGATCACGTGACCCACTTCAAAACAAAATATGGCATCCATCTTGTGTCAAAATCGTGATTTTTAAAGTTCTTTTTAATTCATATTTATTGTTGAATCCGTCCAAAAACCGCTTTATTTTGGCTTAAATTCTATGCAACTACATACTGAAACAACGCAATTACAATATATTTAAATTTAAATGATCATCCAACTTTGATTATTTCTACAACGAAGCCTACTTTTCACTTATGGAAAAGGTAAACAGCAAAATATGTAGAATGAGTTGAATAACAATTGCTGTATTTCTTTAACGCAAAATTATTTAGCTCATGGAGTCTGCAATATAGCTGATATGAATGAAATATTCATTGATTTCACAGAAAGAAGGACGATTTTTTCGATGAAGTTTTAAGCATAGAGTTTAATTACTTGTATCTCCATGGTCTTAAGTTTTTAAATAAAATAAATTATTATGGTATTGTGATGAATGAAATGAATGGAAAAATTTTAATGAATGAAATGCTGCTTTTATAGAGAGAGAGCCAGGTGTGTTATATTTCGATGACGTCATTTGAATAAATTTCATTTGTTTTCGATGAAGTTTTCAAATATAATAAATTATTATAATATTATGATAATTTTAAAAATATTATCGAGGAATGTATCGCATTTTAGAGGTGTTTAAACTAGGCAATTTATATTTCAATGTCGTCATTTGAATGAAGTTCATTTTTTTGGATGAAGTTTTAAGTTTTCAAATATAATAAATTAATGTATTATTGTGATAATTTTAAATATATTACTGAGGAATGTGTCGCATTTTATAGATGTTTAAATAAAATTACATTGAAGTTGGAAAGTGCTTCATAATCAATGCTTTATGCATGATTGATTTTTCTTGTTATAATTTTGCTTTAGCATTTTGTGCATTCTGAAAAATGCATCAATCGTTTTGTAATTATCATTTTTGCATAAAATCTAATTTAGATTAAATGTTTGCTGGATTTTTAAATGTTTTGACTCTTTCGTTCAGTCAATTAAATTACAGTCTTTAAATATCTCTAAATGCGTCTCCAATATGTTAGTCAAAATCTCCTATCTCCCATACTCAAAGTTACTTTTATAAACTCGCTTCATCACCCTTCACTCTATTTTATCGTCTGCGTTTGAAAACTCCAGAACAAATGCGATTTAAAATAATCGTAACTGACAAAATCGTCTCGCGGATCAAATAACTTCCCGAGAGCGTCGCAATTTATTTGTCCCGGGTGGCAACGAGAAAGCCCAGTTCTCTAGTCATGTTCTTAAGAGGGTCTTAAATCTAAATTCTACGTAAATCACTCTGACTTCTGTGTAAGGGAAAGAACAAAAACCGTTACATAATTTATTTAGGGACGACCGGTTCTTATGATATTAAGCTCTAATTTACGAGATAAAGTCGACTGACAGGAGCTTAAGAATGGTACTGGAAAATGTAACAGAAGAAGATTTAAAGGATTATTTGTATTTTATAGGCTAGCAAGGCACCTGTATAAAGCCGTATTGTTGGTCAGGACAGTCGGATGATGCATGGGAATTATTTTTAGCTGCTACCCGGTCTTACCTTTGGGGTTATTGTTGTGAATGTGTCGTGGCTGTCAGATGTAATTTGTAGTTGGTTTAAAAAACAGTTGAAACAAGATGTTAAGATTGTGAAGGTTTTGGAAAGAAGAAAATATGCTACAGAGGATTATTCATATATCTTTGAAAAATATTGCTCTAATAGAAAAACATATTTCATGCATTTTATTTTTTTACTTACTCAGATATTGGAATGAAAACATTCACGAGATTAAGATTAAGACGCAATTTGGCTCTTTTGAATACATTTCGAATACTTTAGACGTGACGCAGTGGCATGCATGCCAAGGAATTTCTTCAAGGGAAATGTACAATGTGGCGAACGTTCGTAAGCCAGTACTGAATGTCTTCAGATGGAGACGACTTTAATTCAGCACTATAATATCCGCTTATCACTCTTGTTGCGGATTTTGTATTCTCACTACAATAATAACTCTTAAATAATGAAATGCTAAAGAAATTTTGCACGCTTTAATAAAACTCGATCTTTATTATTATATGCAATGTTTTAACAAAAAAAAAAAAAGCAATTTTACTTCTGAGATTATGTATATTTTATTTTCAGTAGATTTAGGCAGTCACGTGCTTCTTAAATGCAGGAACGTTTTCATTATACTTTAGCGTGTTGACAATTCCGAAAAATTGTTTTCCATTACCCCCCCCCCCCCCCATCTCCCAAACTGTTTATCACTGTCTTAATGTTCTAGCTTGATTAATAATGTAAAATATGTAAAAGGAGTTGAAATTATAACATAATTTGAAATAAAGACATATGGGTTTTTTCTTAGAATCAGCCTAAAAACGAGGCCCCTAAACTCAATTATGAAAATTTCCAGCAACTAGGCCTTGTCTTGTAAACTATCATATATTTACCAATTATAAAAAACATTCCCTGTGGCCATAATTACCGATTTATAATCTTATAATAATATATAATGTAATGCAATATATATATATATTGCCTGATGCTTTGAATTATTTCACGCAAGCATAGAAAAATGAAAAACAAATCTGTGTATCCTAACATATAAGACGTTATTAAAATTACTTATACACAGTTGTTTTAACAGTAACTATTTTAAAAAACAAACAAAAAATACAACAGGAATTTAAAAAATCTTCAGTTGCTCAGCATTGCTATCAATTTCACCACCGTTATGAGTTTTCTTTAGCAAAGATCATACAAAAATGCACTTCAATTTATGATCATTACTCCTTTGAAGCTTCTCATGTCCATAAAATTCTAGTAATTTTAATAACTTGTCCAGTACTTCATTTTTGTCCGCGGTCTGGCGGAGTGTCCTGTAAAAAAAAAAATCCACTTTCTTCTTCATATACCTTTGATATTTTATGCGTCGCTTTAACCTAATTTTCATCTTGTTGGGTCTCAGTTATTCTTACTCAGACTTGATTTGTCTTGTCATGATATTAATGTCGTGTTTAGGCGCACGTCATTCTTGAGTTATTACTTCTCGTTTCGGATTGGCTGGACTGTTCTTCATGCTGCTTTCTGATTGGTTCCCTCGTAATCCAGGTCTCGGATATAGAATTCCCTTGCTTCTGCCTTCTATGTCCATACCTCTTTTAGACTGCGAGTTTGTTGGTTCTGTTACACTGACGAAGAGGATCCAACACATCCTCGAAACAACTGTACGATGCATTATTTCGCTATTTGTGCTTACTTTGCTCTTGTTTTCCTTATCCTTTGCACAAAGTGAATTTTACTTCTTGATTAAATATTTCTACCAGAAAAATTCTAAAAACATTGGTTCAAGAAGTTTTGTGCTCGGTGGTCATATCGTCTTTTGCGAACTAACTGCGATAGTGACTGTAAGAACATAGTCCACAGGCAAAGAGTTGACCATTTGATCACTTTCTTGTTTATTTTCGAGTCGCACCACTTTTTTGGTGTCCAAATTTCAAATACCATTAAGCACATACATGAACACACACATATTGACAAAAGTATTCGAAATTAGTTCAAGAGATCTTAAAAATAGTATTTTAGTTAAAATCTTGAATTCAAAAATTTTCTTAAAACTTTCTAATCTATAGTATAAAGAGTAAAAATATTTTCTGCATATTATTTCTATTTTATCACGCAGCTAATGGAATAAGAAATTTTCAGATTAAGATGCAAGCACATGTGCCATCCTGCTCCTTTGAATATATTTTGAATACTTCAGACGTGAGGAAGTCGTATGCTCAGGAATTTCTTTCAGGGTATAAAGCATCAGTTTCAAACTGTGGCACGCTAAAGAATTTTCGAAAATGCTTTCACTTGCTATATACAGTGCAATAAAATAAATAAAATACTTTCATTTCTTGTTTTATTTTATTTATTTATTTAATGTTTTGGCAAATAAGAAAAATATATTTGGTTTGTGTATGGCCACTCGATTTTCACATATTGTTTAGTTCGACTTTCATCATAATCAGTATCAGAATATATATATATATATATATATATATATATAATTTTAAACCAGCTATTTCGAATACATCGACTTTCTGATCCTCAGTTTCACTTACTCCACATCAATAATCTTAAACGCATTTGTCAAAATTACCACTATCCGGAAATATTTATAAAAAACATTATTAATCATTTCAAATACACCACATAATAATTTTACAAATGCATTATTCATTCTTCATTGGATAACTCTTTTTTGTGAATTTCATCCGTTCTTATCACCTACTTACCACTTGGCCTGAGACTGATACTGCTTACAATTTTTGAAATACTACTTTCCACTTGTTCTGAGTCCTATACTGCTTACTATTTTTGAAAGTCTTCATACACATTATTTTTCGTTCAAGTGTATTCATTCCGGTGTCCACTTGCTTTGACGACGATATGTAAAATGCTCTGTCGAATGATCCCTGCGAACTAGTAGACTACCACGTGGTGCCTTTGAGTTAATATTTCTGTTTTTTATATTTCTGGTTTATAATTCATTTGGTTATTATTATTTGTCCTTCCTCTAGCCAGTAGACAGTTCCAATGGTGTCCATAGGTAAATACTATCGCCATTGTCAGAAACTGGCTATTCTATCGGTTTTAATTCGAATTGTATGGCTGTCCTGACGAGAATGCAATTTTGAACTAACCGCCGTTTTTTGTGTCGTTTCAGTTGATTGTTCTCCACGTCTTGATCTTCAATCTTGAGCTATATATTATTGCCTTTTCTCATTTTTGTATTGTTTGCTTTTTAATTATATATATATATATATATATATATACATATACATTTTTACTTATGATTTTTGTATACTCATCTTCCCCTCACTGCATTTCCATTATAGTGATAAGTTACCTTCTATTTTTATCCTTAGTCTTGGGCTATAGTTACTTATTTGTAACAGATATGCTAGAGATAGGTTTTTTTGTACTTACCGCAGTTTAAGCATAGTTTTTGATTAAAAATTTCATTATATATATATATATATATATATATGAAGGGCTGCTCTATTGTTGACTACTTTCGAGAACCTATTCGCCAAATGGAGTTTTTTTTCGTCAAATTTGAAAATAATTGTTTTAATTTATAAATTCTCACATTCTGAAGATTTCTGTTTTGGAAAAGACAAATCGTACAGTAGTACACATGGAAGGTGCATTATTCCCACATGTATGCATTAGTATACCACGATTTTTGATTTTGACGTTGGCAGAATTCATAATTCATAGACAACATTTTCGCAAAATCTTTTTTCAATCGCTAAATTGAATTTTCTTTCACAAAATGCGACAGTGCTATAACCGCAATTGCTATATACGGCTCAATAGAGTAAATAAATACTTTCATTTCTTATTTTATTGGAATTTATTGGAGCTTAATTTATTTATAATTTGGTTCAGAATCTTTTTACACTATGTGGAAATAAGACTATACAGACATCATATCATGATGCCTAAAGTTAAAAGTAGAGTTGAACAAATGTTTAGAATTTTTAAAGGTAAATTGCTGTTCCGGGGATTTCATGGATTGTCTTTATCAGAGATCAACCACCAACCATAGTGACAAATGGATCATTTGGTTCTGTGGTTGGTGGTTTTGCACATCTTTACAATTTCTATCTTGGACATTTTTTATTTCAAACAAATATATGGAATTAAAATTTACATTGCATTATCGGAGATTGCTATTATAATTCCAATGGGTTTGGCAGGAGTTCTCTTGCATTTATTATTTGAATAAGCAATTGTTAAGTTAAATCAGGAGTACTCTACTTAGGATCACGTCTTAAGTCAGGTCAATACAGGGTGTCCCCAAAAGATTGAAATGCGCTTTAATTCTTTACCTGTTGGAGATAAGTGGGCAATGTAAATTGCAAAAATGTTGAAAATAAGGTAGGAAATAAGACTATGTTAATGAAATAGTTCACCCATTCATTTTCAAAAAGTTACACTTTTTAAATTTCTATAAGACCTCCTTAGACAAATTTGGTCAATCAGAAAATTTTTATTTTTAATGCAACAAGATCATTAAAAAAACCCGCATATCTGTATATTTAAAATCAACTGAATTATAATAAAGGAAAAAATCTGACTTATGCCACTTTTTCGTACCATATGAAAGGTTGCTTCATCAGTGAAAATAGGGATCATAAACAAATTGACGATGGAAATTGTTTAGATCAAAAATATGTTAATATGTGTCAAAATTTTTTATCACAAATGCATCTAAATAAAGCATTACACAGAGATCATATAAAGCAGTGGTACTCACTACGAGGTTTGGGTATCCTATGTATTATCATCCAGTTTCATCTTTTTTGTGATATGTTACAAATTTACATTTCTATTTTGATATACGGCCATTGGCTCCGTTCACAATGTTTAATTTCCAATTAAATGCAACTCGTTCAATTTTAAAGATACAGATATGCGGTTTTTTAATGATCTTGTTGCATTGGAAATAATTTTCTGATTTATCAAATTTGTCTAAGGGGTTCGTATAAAAATTTAAAAAGTATAACTTTTTGAAAATTAATGGGAGGACTATTTCATTCACGTAGTCTTATTTCCTACCTTACTTTTAACATTTTTGCAAGTTGCATTGCCCACTTATCTCCAACAGGTACAGAATTAAAGCGCGTTTCAATCTTTTTGGGGCACCCTGTATACTTCCGCTAAGTTAGATGGATAAGCATTTGAGTCTTTTAAACTTAGTATGTTCCTAAAATGAAATTTCCTTTTCAGTAGAATTAAATTATGGTGTTGTTTTGTGTAGATTACAATAACATCCCGGCCATCTTTAGGCTTGCTTTACTCTACAAAATAGTACAGTAGAACCCCTCTTAACCGGTTTAATTGGGACCGAGGGCAAGCCGATCAAATTGAAGCACCCGTTAGCCGGGAGGGGGGGGGGGTAAAAAAGTTAAATTCACTGCATTTCTTACTTCTGTATACTATATAATAAAAATACTGATACTATATAATAAAAATCGCGTATTATAAAAGAAAATAAACGAATTATAGGGCAAATACATTATTATTAAAATTTATGTTTATAAGACTAACAAGAAAGTTAAAATATTATTACATTACTTTTCCTTATATTATTCATCTACTTTTTTGTTTCAATCTTGAATAGTCTTTTTCAGTGCTAAGTCCAACCATTTCTTTATTAGCATTAAATGTATTGGAAGTGACGGCTGATTGTTATTTATCATAATGAAGAACAGCTTATAAAACCTTCATTCCATGATCATGTGATATCCGTAAGTCTCATGGTGAATCTGCGTCATCTGAATCTTCAGCTTCATCTTTAGGCGCATGAGTGATAATCTCGATAACAGCTGTCTTCGTCAGATAGGGATCTAAGTCATTGTCAAATTGAAAGCAAGCTTTCACATTTACTTGTGTACTATCACTACAGCCTACCAACTAATATCTGCAGATTGCGTAACAATAAGAAATAAAACCCATTGAAATGTGGAAATTTTTAAGAGGGATGATTTTAAATCTTTACAGATCAAATTAAACCCGGTTCAATCGCAAAGCTAGTTAAAGGGAGACAGGCTTAAAGTGGTTCCACTATACTTTAAACTTTACAACATAAAATTAGGAAATATTATTTCTAAATAGTGGTTTACACTGAAAACATTGGGGATTTAATACTGATGTAATTTGTAGGGTTCCATAAAGTTTTTTTATTTAAAGTATGTTATGTTTTTATCTGCAATTTAAAGGGTTTGAATTAATTTCTTTCTACTTCCCTTTAAAAACAAAAAAAAAATCTCTAAATGGAGTAAGAATTTTTAAATTCTGTACTTTTAAAGCCCTTTTTCAGTGGATCTTACAAAAACTTAAAACGATTAATGTTTCTGCATGAATAATTGTGCGATTTTAAAGAATAAATTAATGAACGCAAAGTAAAGTTATAAAACCTTTTAAGTGCTTCAAAAGAAGTGAACACAAAGACAACATGAAGAAAATGCTATTAAGTATCAATAACTTCAAAAGTATTAAAGAAATAAACTCCACTTTAGAAAGGTTAAGCATGAATGATTTTTTTAACTTCTTTTTTCTGGACATTCAAAGTCAGCTTTTATAAAAAAATATATACTTTTTATAAAAAATATTAAAAATTATAAACCCTATTATAGGAGCCGTTTTATTTCTCCACAGAAAGTTCTAATATTTTTTCTGAATGTTTTTCAACTGTAAGAAGTTCATAAAACGAAGTCTCTCTAGGAATGAACAAAAAAAAAATTCAACGCTATTATTACTTTCATTTTTTATGTCATTTCACAATATATTGCTCTGTCTGGAGAGATTAGACTTATAAGTCAAGATTTGTTTTTACAACAAAATGGTGGAAATAGAATTAAAAAGATCCTTTTCCCCAGACAGCATTGCAACTGAAACAGACGATTTCATTTTGTTATTATTAATTTCAATTCTTGAAATTTTTTTCATTGATCTGCTTGTGTCATTGGTTAGAAATGTATTTCTTTTTGTAAGTTTGTTTCTGTGTAGAAGAACTTAATTTAATTTCTCAAATCCCATTTACATAAAGAGAAACAAACTAGTAATATGCTTAAAAGATTACTTATTTTTAAGCTTAAAATATTACTTATTCATAGGCTTATAATTAAGGTGCAGAAATTATGTAATATTTTTATTTTATTAAAAAATAATGTATGGCGGCAGACAGTCAGTTGAATATTATCAATACATAAAGTTTTCGAATATTCAAATATAATGAACGAACGAAAAATGTATCTCTTCACTTTTCTCTAGAAAAATCTAAGGCAATTGAACACTTGAGTATGCCCTGCTTCTCAAACTATTTAAATTATGCAATTTTAATTTTACACAGTGTATATTGCAAGATAAATTAATATAGTTATATATGAGTGATGTGATAATAGATTATTTATACTAAATTTATAATGATATTTTCATCGTATAAATGTTTTACTAATTTCATATCAAGGTCCAAATATAAATTGAAATCTAAATAATTAAGATTATCAAATACAATCGATATGTCTGGTATAAATTTTAAATGATTCCGACAGAAATTAATACGAATATTATTTACTACAAGATGTGAATACACATATTGAATCATTGGCATATCGATAAATTAAATGCTTTTTGGATATTCATATATACTTTGGATATACATATGTACTATTAAACAAAAGGAAACAACCTGATACAAAAAGAATATGCAATGTATGCAATTTTTGGTATGCATTGCATCAAAATTATAAAAATTTTAAGGTTATATTCAATTGTTTGTATAATTATTTTTTTTGTCTTTTACATTTATTAAATTATTTAATATATATTTAAAAATCTGATGTGGGCAACACACGACTTTCCTTATATAATGCAATGAATTTACTACTTTTACAGTTAAAAAAAATATTATTCTTATAATAGATACTTATATTCTTTCAAAGATATTCAATTTTCTTGAATTAATCGTCATTTTCATTGATTTAACGTCATTTTTATCCATTTGGCGAGATTTTTGTTAATTTGGCAACATTTAAAACTGTCGCCAAGTTGGCGACATTCCGCTGAATTTGTCGCCAAAATCTCGCCAAGCTTTATGAAAGGAGAAATAAGTTATTCTTACAGCAGATAAATGACTATTGGCGTTCAAATACAAAAGTATTACTCAAAGTATCTTTTCTTGTGAATGGAACGAGTTAGATCCACGAGAATGTTGTCACCCAATTTATCGCATGATATTACATATAAAAAGTGAACATATTTCTTAACAGTTAATATTTCTTTTTAATTTATGGGATTTTTTGATAAATTTATTTGTAAAATGTGCAATATCTCGAGAACGGTTTATGCTAGCGTTCTAAATTTTATGTTAACCGTTTTCTAAGGAACAATTACATAAGAAATGTCTATTTGCGTAACTTTAAAGGTTTTGATTTTTTGATGATTTTTTCAAAATTTCACTCGAAAATTTAGGAGGGTTCTGAACATTCGATTGTATTTTAAAGCAATAGGCTTCCAGTATTAATGGATTGTGATTTTTGTACCAAATTTCATTCGAATCGCTCCATTCATTCGTCAGTTATCGTCTCCACAGACTCACTGACACACACACACACACACACATCACTTCAAAAATGTTCGATTCGTGATCAGGGATGCTTGAAACGTGCTCTCCCGTCGAAAACTCGAATTTGAATTTTCGACCCCGTCACAATACTTTCCTTATACATTATATATATAAGGAAAGTAAAATTTAAAAATATTATTTAGATAATTTTATATGATACATAAAAATACTTACATATTTTATCGACATAAATTATAACTTTATATATATACACGATTCTAATTCATATTATTGTTAAATAATATAAATATTAGAATTTAAATTATAATATTTGTTTAATTTTCAGTATATTTTTATGCCGCCTAAGCTTCGTTCAAAGCAAGAGGGAAAAAAAAGCAAAGTTTCTGTCGCCAGCATCTAATGTCGTTAATGACAACCAGGAAATGGCAACAGATGATAGTTTGCGACAAAGTTAATGTTCTACCATGTGGAGGGCAGGACGAAGGACAAAAAAATACAAATGAATGACAAACTTGCAAAAAAAATGGCAACCAGTTGAAATTTCAATCCGGTATAAATAGCTTCGTTAAAAGGCGATGTGTGGAATGTTTGAAAAAATAATAACTCATGTTTGTGTCAGCTGTTCACGGTTTAAAATGTTAGAAAAAGGTTTCAGAATTATTTTCATTTATATCTGGTTCTATTTTTACTTTTCCTGAAATACGTAGATGTCTAGGGAAAGCATTGTAACCGGTATAAGTACCAAAATCGGATTTTAGAGAAATTTATACATTCGAGATATTGTGAGGTTCATATGAAAAATATTATTTTCTCAGCAGCTCAGATTTTCATAGCATTAAGATACGTATTTTAAGATTTCCATAGCATTATTTCCTATGGGAAAACAATGGGAAATTCTAGGAACAATAACACTAGTACGGAGTAGAAATTCGCTATTCCGTCATTCCTGAATATGTCATATTTGTTATTCCGTTACCCCTAGCTGGATAGGAGTGTTAAGCAAAAGTTGAGAAAATAAAACATTTGCTGCTGGGGAAAATGTGCAATTCTGCACCAAAAAGCACATAGTGACGTGATAAAAAAACAAACAAACAAAAGCAGATGTTTTTAAAAAGTGAGGATCAATTTTCATCGTATATTTTAGTTGCTGCAACTCGGTTGTTTTTTCACGACGAAGCTGGTGAAATTTAATAATAGTATTCCTACATAGTGATGTAAAATGAGTTTGTGAAATATCCTTTGTGCAACTTCTGTGAAATATGTTTATATGATTAGTTTTATGTAAGTATAATTTTGCGTAACAATTCCTTGCGTAATTTTTTGTATCGATATGTAGATATATGCCCGACCTCTTGTTATTCAAGAGTCATTCATCGTAGAGCAAATTTAAAGACAGCATTCAATTTGTGTAAGGGGTCGTCTTCATATTTAAATGTGTACATACTTCGAAATTTTAAACGGCATCACCCGATTTTTAGATTATAAACAACTTCTAGACCCCCCCCCCTACCCCCCCCCCCCCCCGAAAAAAAAAACTAATCCAAATATAAATTTTTGCTCAGTTCCTTCCTTTATCCGAATATATTCAATATTTCGAAATGTGCAGATTTCAGGGGTGAGCTCCATATTGAAAATCGCAGTTTGAAGAAAGAGATTTCGTTGATTGACCACAACTGTAGCCAATACACTCATATACTGTGTTCAGCTAATTGCTGAAACAGAATAAGGGTATATCTTTGAATACGAGTATATAATTGTGAATTTTGAACAAAGAATCGGTAGGGTATATCTTTGAATACCTTCTAGTACGGGTATATCTTTGAATACCATTTATGCGTTTTCATTTTGGCATATACAAAAAGGGGGTCATGTTCTATGCTTCAGATCTGCGAATTCAGATCTATGAATTTGGCGGGATATCGCAAACTTGGCAATGTTTTTGAAAAGGTTGCCAAATTGACGAAAATGTCGCCACACCAATAAATGTGTCTCAATTGTTAAAAATGACGCTAAATCAATTAAATCAATTGTGTTTTGTTAGGAGATAGTACAGTAATGCTGTTTCGTTAGCTTTTGTTTGTCAGTTCAGCCAATGTTGTCAAATTGATAAAATTACGCTAAATCGGTGAAATTAATTGAGGTTTGATAGGGTATAGTATTAAATGATGTTTCAGTAGGGTCTGTCTATCAGGTCGACCGTTCCACTTTTCGATAAATATGTCTGCAAATGGATTAAAATATAGCCAAATTGACGAACATGTCTCCAAATTGATAAAATGACGCCAAATTAATGAAAATGACGCTTAAATAATGAAAATATTTTGCAACGTAAGTCCAATTTCCTTGATAATATCTGTTTTTATATTGGGAATTAAAAACTATTTTTTGTAAATTTGTATATAAACTGAACCACTGTGTTTTATTCTTTAGATCTGCCTCTGAAGATAATTTTCTATAGCTAGGACAGATGTTCTTGTACTTCTTTTCAGGAGAATTAAATTAAATATTTTAATAGAATGTTTTGACTAACAATGTCATTTTGAATACTATAGGAATCTACACATAAGTGTGAATGTTAAGTTTCTTTATATTATATATTCCGTCCGAAAAACGGATATACTGCTAATATGGGATATGAATGTATCAGAAATCCCAGAATCGACTCTTGCTTCAAATATTTGAACCATATTTTTACCCACTGAAAAAAAAAAGTTAACTATCTAAATTAACCACTAGAGGCGCTGCAATCACATTTATTCAATATGATAGGGTCACTATAGTATTGTTACTACGTATCCTCCGAAATCGTGAGTGTGCGTTAAGGATACCAGAATGAGTCTAAATATCTGGATAACTAATACGTTTATCTACAAGGACAGCGTAAACAGGAACAATATACAGTAAAACAGCACTTAAATGCTCCACTAATTTCACAAAACAGCCAATACTATTCTCGAAACATTGACGAATATCACAGTTCAATGTAGCTCGTATCACGTAGACTGCCACTCCAACTGAGTGATGACACATTTGATAAACTCTCTATAGAAACTTCTAGAAATCCCTCATATCTCGAAGAATATTGGTTATTTTGATGTGTTTCTCGAATCCTCAAAAAATCGCCAAATTGGCGGGAAATCGTCAACTGTGGCACGACCTCCTCCGAACATCGACACATGGCAACCCTAGGGCCAACGGCCGTACCGTGCTGAAAACACCGGTTCTCGTTAGATCACCGAAGTGAAGCAGCATCGGGCGCGGTTAGTACTTGGTGGGTGACCACCTCGGAACGCCGCGTGCTGTTGGCCATCTCGGGTGCGGTATCCCCGTGGTTTGCGCGCTAGATTTGCACGCTGCCACAAATGCCGCCGTGTTCATGCGGAGTACGATCACGTTAAACATGTGGGTCCGTAAGTCCTTCCGAGAGGTTGGTGGTAGGGGAAGGAGGGTACGGTCCCTGTGGATGCCTCCCCCACTGGGTTCCGGTCTAAATTGGGTGGCACTTCCCGGCCGTCCATTCAGTTACCTTACACCTTTCTGGTAGGTCGGACGGTCTGGGTCTCAACAACAACAACAACATGGCAACCCTAGATTCACAGAAAAGTTGCCTGCAGGTGTTTTCTTAGTCTTATTTTACAAAAGACACTCCGTTCTTAACAGTATACATAGCCGTAAAGTAACCACTCATGGAATTTTCCTTTACAGAGTTATCAGAATGCTTAACGACCTAGAGACCTTGTATAAAGAGTGTCCCAAAAACATTGAAACACGCTTTAATTCTTTGCCTGTTGGAGATAAGTGGGCAATGTAAATTGCAAAAATGTTGAAAGTAAGGTAGGAAATAAGACTACGTTAATGAAATAGTTATCCTATTAATTTTCAAAAAGTAACATTTTTTAAATTTTGACACGACCCCCATAGACAAATGTGATCAATCAGAAAATTTTTATTTTTAATGCAACAAGATCATTAAAAAAACCCGCGCATCTGTATCTTTAAAATTCAGCGAGTTATATTTAATTGAAAATTGAACATTGTGAATGGGGATCATTTATCAAATTAGAAATGTAAATTTGTGACAAATCACAAAAAAGATAAAACTGGATTATAATACATAGGATACCCAAACCGCTTAGTGAGTACCCTTGCTGTTTATGATCTCTGTGTAATGCTTTATTTAGATGCATTTGGGATAAAACATTGTGACACATATTAATGTATTTTTGATCTAAACAATTTCCATCGTCAATTTGTTTATGATCCCTATTTTCACTAATGAAATAGCCTTTCACGTGGTACGGAAAAGTGGCATAAGTTAGATTTTTTCCTTTATCGCAATTCAGTTTATTTTAAAGATACAGATATGCGGTTTTTTGTAGTGAAAATAGGGATTATAAACAAATTAACGATGGAAATTGTTTAGATCAAAAATACGTTAATATGTGTCAATTTTTTTTATGACAAATGCACCTAAATAAAGCATTACACAGAGATCATATAAAGCAGTGGTATTCACTACGCGGTTTGAGTATCCAATATATTATCATGCAGTTTTATCTTTTTTGTGATATGTAACAAATTTACATTTCTAATTTGATATATGGTCCCCATTCACAGTGTTCAATTTTCAATTAAATATAATTCGCTCAATTTTAAAGATACAGATACGTATGCGGTTTTTTTTAATTATCTTGTTGCATTAAAAATAAAATTTTCTGAATGACCGAATTTGTCTAAGGGGGTCGTATAAAAATTTAAAAAGTGTAACTTTTTGAAAATTAATGGGAGGACTATTTCATTAATGTATTCTCATTTCCTACCTTACTTTCAACGTTTTTGCAATTTACATTGCCCACTTATCTCCAACAGGTAAAGAATTAAAACGCCTTTCAATCTTTTGGGACACCCTGTATAAGATAGAACAAATAATTTTTATCTTTAACTAGATAAAACTGGATAATTTTAAAGATAACTAGATAATTTTAAAGGTAACTGGATTTTAAAGATAAAGATTAAATGGATATCTAAAAGATAAAACTGGATAATTTTTATCCAGTTTTATCTTTTTTGTGATATGTCACAAATGTACATTTCTAATTTGATATATGGTCATAAGCTCCATTCACAATGTTCAATTTTCAATTAAATATAACTCGCTCAATTTTAAAGATACAGATACGTATGCGGTTTTTTTTAATTATCTTGTTGCATTAAACATAAAATTTTTCTGATTGACCGAAATTGTCTAAGGGGGTCGTATAAAAATTTAAAAAGTGTAACTTTTTGAAAATTAATGGGAGGACTATTTCATTAATGTATTCTCATTTCTTACCTTACTTTCAACATTTTTGCAATATATATTGCCCACTTATATCCAACAGGTAAAGAATTAAAACGCCTTTCAATGTTTTGGGACACCCTGTATAAGATAGAACAAATAATAATAACTCAAAATGTTTGAAACCATACAAATAAAGATATATCCCTCAAACTGACTGGAACACATTACTTCAGTACTTCTCTGCCGAAATTTGCTTCAGAACACCGCAAACTACAAGTGCATGTTAAATTTTTCTAAAGAGTCAAATTTAAATTGAAAATTTCGAGAGGCTAGGAATGTTAGAATGAAAATGTGTCTTCTGTCTGCCGGAAAATCTATAAATGGCTTTTATATTCCTTTCAGAATATTGAATAAAAGAATTGCATGTAGATGCCATCTGTTCGGTATTTATTCAAAAGTGCAATTAAAAATTTCCGAACAATTCAGTTTCGATATATTTGCGGTGAAGTCCTTTGGTGTTACAAGCACTTTAGAAAGAGACAGCGAATTTGGTATGTTAAAAAAGACATTTTGCTATGAAAAGGTTTGCCCCCAATTGAATCTCAAACTTTCTGCGACAAAGGGTGGTGCTTCGTAATATGTGGAGAAAGTGAAATGCTAAAGCTATTTTTTTATTTTGCACCTCAGTTTCAAAATATTCATTTAATGTAAATCGCAATGTAAAGAAATCTCAGTCACGCATTTCAATTAAAATTCTTAATTAAATAAATGTGCATGAAGGATTTCAAAAGTGACATAAAAATATGAAATTAAAAATATGAAAATTTTGTTTTGATGAAAGATACGATTTTGACTTCATTAAATTATAAAATCTTTCAACGTAAAACATAAAGAAAAACCTTATGATATATATATATATAATCTTCTTACTTTTCGTTCATTGGATTTTCAAACTTCTATTATTATATATATATATATATATATATATATATATATATATAAATTTATATATATATATATATATATATATATATAAATAAATATATATATATATATATATATATATATATATATATATATATATATATATATATATATATATATATATATATATAAATTTATAAAAATATAAATTAGTAAATCCAATGTTAGAATGTATGTAGTAACTCATAATACACTATTCCAAAATTTTCTACAAAATACAAAGAAATAAAAGAAAAAGACATAAAAAGGAAATAATAAAGCGTAATGCAGGTCATAAAGACAAAGACAATCAACAAATTTCAAAAATGAGGAATGAAAATAGGAAAACAAAAAAATCAAGCAAAAAAGCTTGCGCATGGAAGAGCTTTAGGCTTAAGATAAGTTCATTTCGAAAAAATTCTCTTCAAGTCCATATATCCCTTCGAAATGAACACAAAAATGCTTGTTTCTGAAATACAAGATAGATTTTATCTATAAACTTGTGTTATATGGACGACAAGCATATAGATTGGAACAATAAAGGAAACATAAATACCTTAAAATACACTTCATTAGTGCATATATATATATATATATATATATATTTCTTTTCCCCCTTCCACCTCTTCCTTTCTGCCGTCCTTTTTAAATCTGTTTTTGTATGTATTATAATATATCTGCTTAACATGAAAGTGCGGCATTGAGCCTTAATATTTTGCAGTATTTAGCAGTGTTATGATAATATATTTTATGTATAGTATTTTTCAGCTATTTTTATAATATATATATATATATATATATATATATATATATATATATATATACATACATACTGCAACTCTAAAAACCTAACTTTATAACAAACCTACAAAATAAGAGTATAAAACAGCAAATCTTCAATCAAATGGAAACAAAATACAAATTTCGAGTCATCAAGTTAAAGATAATCAACAAATATCAATGGTATGGAATCGATAATAGAAAAACAAATAAAATCCAAGCATTAATGCTATACACGTGGACAAGGGCTAGGCCTAAATAATGGAATTATTCACTTCGCCAAAACTCTGCTTCGACAAAATACTTGGACCCGATGCAAACACAAAATATGTATGTTTCTGAAGAAATAGATAGAGTATATCTATAAACTATTTCTACTTGGAAAACATACATAAAAAAGAAAAATAAAGGAAAAAAGAATACCTGGAATTGTTATTTATTTTTTACGAAAGGCAACAGTAGATCATTTCATTTTCTTTTGCGAATGGCAACACTGGTCTCTTCATTCTGGATTCCAGGGTTCGACTTGTTCGGGCATTTGCAATGTTTATTTCAGATATTATTGTTTCCTTTATTTTTCCTTATTTATGTATGTTGTGCAAGTAGAAATAGTTTATAGATATAATCTATCTATTTCTTCATAAACATACATATTTTGCGTTTGCTTCGACAATAAACTTGGACCCGATGAAGAGTTTTGGCAAAGTGAACAATTCCGTTATTTAGGCCTAGCCCTTGTCCACGTGTATAGCATTAATGCCTGCATTTTATTTGTTGTTCTATTATAGCTTCCATACCATTGATATTTATTGACTATCTTTAACTTTATGACTCGAAATTTGTATTTTTTGAAATTTGATTGAAGATTTGCTATTTTATACTTTTATTCTGTAGGTTTGTTATAAAGTTAGGTTTTTCGAGTTTCAGCTTCTCACTTTTCTATTATTAGACATTCAAACTATTTTTATTATTATTGAAAACATTTTATTTGTAAGCTGCATTTGCGCAATAAATTAAATGTATTTTGCATTGCCATTCCTTTTTACTTAATATCTTTATTTTTTACATATTCATATTTGCAAAATATCCTTAATTTTTTAGCATGCTACGGTATTTATAAATTTTATATATATATACATATATATATATATTTATTTATACACACAAATATATATATATATATATATATACGTATATATATATATATATATATATATATATACATATACATATATATATCATATTTGACAAAGGCAAATGCAATCAATATTAGCTGATATATTAATACCAGTAATGAAGATGTTAAAATCATGTGATTCTGTAATGATCAATAATGGATATGACGTAATAACACGTCTGAAACAAACCCCGGACAAGTTATACTTTGAGAGTTTTGATTTTTAAAGATTTATTCAACTGCATCGACTTAAAAGATCTATATGATATATTAATGGATACCTATAATAATAATACTCACATTTTATCCTACGACTATAATAAGTTTAAATTTCTGGTAAAATTGGTCTTGTTTGAGAACATTTTATTCAATGGAACTGATTTCCTTAAACAAATCAAAGGAATACCTATGGGTGGTGGCTGTTCGTCGCTACTGGCGGATTTATATTTATGCAGTTATGAAAAAGGTACACATATACTCAATGAGATTATGTATTTCCGCCTCGTGGATGACATTTTGATCGGCCATCTTGATAAAGATTTTCAATTTGACTTTGATTTTTTCCCTAGTAACCTTGAACTTATTGAAACTGTAGAAAATAACAGCGGTGAAGTGGTATTTTTGGATATCTCAATATATCGAAATCCCCAAGATCATCTATGTTACAAAATTTATAATAAACGTAAAAGTTTCAATTGTAATATTAATTACATCACTCCTTGAAGTAGTAATATGAGTATTGGTGTAATGAGAAATTTAATTATTGATCATTTTGTAAGATATGGTAAATTAAATTCTACCAATGAACAGCGAAATATATGTGAACGACATTTGATAAAGGAAGCATTAAAGAACTGTTTTCCTTTCGGCTTTCTAAAAACTTATTACTTAGCATTTTGTAAAAAAGTACGTAATGATAATGTAATTTATGCTAATTTCCAAGACTTGTTGCCAATTGACTATTTGGAATCTTTTTTTTTCACTGTAACTTTGTGCTTTTAATTCTCATGTGTTTGGACTCTGGATCCCTTTTTCATATATTTGTGTGAACCCATGTTGGGAAGTCCTATGATTCTTATATAGTTCTCTTTTGGTTTCCATGAATTTGATATTCCCTTAGGATTCTGTTTTCCCTGTACGCACGGATTGGAGCTGCTTCGGGCGATTGGTTATTTCTAGGAGTGTTTTCCGGGAATAAAAGCACGCATTAACCAGGTATAGGGGTCACAATCCCCCTAGACATTACTGATACCCAGTTTGCACTCCTTTAGTTGTTTCTGTTTTTCCTTGTGTTTCATGATATCCCTTGTACTTTCCCTAGATCTTTCTTTTGTAATGTTTTTAGATGTGTGTTAAGAGCTGCAAATCGCGCCCATACTCATTTCACCTTTTATATTATTCTATGGATTGTAGTCTTTTATAAGATATACCTATAGAAGTCCTCTGGAGTTACAAGTACTTTAGAAAGAGAGAGAGAGAATTTTGTATGTTAAAAAGGTCATATTGCTACGAAAAGGTATCCCCATAATTGAATCCCAAACTTTCTGAGGCGAGGATTCTTTGCAAGATGTAGAGAAAGTGAAATGTTATAGGAGAAGCTGTTTACTTATATTGCACGTTAGTTTCAAAATATTCATTTGAAGTAAACTGCAATTGAAGCAAATCACATTTACTTATTTCGAATAAAATGCTTAATTAAATAAATGTGCATGAAGGATTTTAAAAGTGAGGTAAGCATGACGTTTTTCTTAATTATATATTTATACATAAGGTTCAGATTCAATGTAGATGAGTTTGTTTCCTAAACTAATTTTGCGGAAAAATCACTTTAAAGCGCAACTCTTGAAATAACTTTTCATTCGTATACAGGGTGTCCCCAAAAGTTTGAAACGCGCTTTAATTCTTTATCTGTTGGAGATAAGTGGGCAATGTAATTTGCAAAAATACTGAAAGTAAGGTAGGAAATAAGACTACCTTAATGAAATAGTCCTTCCATACATTTTCAAAAAGTTACACATGTTAAATTTTTATTCGACCCCCTTAGACAAATTTATTCAATCAGAAAATTTTTATTTTTAATACAAGGTCATTAAAAAAACCCCACATATTTGTATCTTTAAAATCAAATGAATTATGATAAAGGAAAAAATCTGACTTATGCCACATTTCCCTACCATGTGAAAGGCTGTTTCATCAATGAAAATAAGGATCATAAACAAATTGAGGATGAAATTGTTTAGATCAAAAATACGTTAATATATGTCAAATAATTTTTTCATCACAAATGCATTTAAATAAAGCATTAAACAGACAGAGATCATATAAAGCAGTGGTACTCAGTACGCGGTTGAGTATCCTATGTATTAGCATCCAGTTTTTTTCTTTTTTGTGATACATCACATATTTACATTTCTAATTTGATATATGGTCCCCATTCACAATGTTCAATTTTCAATTAAATGTAACTCGCTCAATTTTAAAGATACAACTATGCGGTTTTTTCTGATGATTTTGTTGCATTAAAAATGAAAATTTTTTGATTGACCAAATTTGTCTAAGGGGTCGTATAAAAATTTAACTCGTGTACCTTTTTGAAAATGAATGGGACGACTATTTCATTAACGTAGTCTTATTTCCTATTTTACTTTCAACGTTTTTGCAATTTACATTGCCCATTTATCTCCAACAGGTAAAGCATTAAAACGCGTTTTAATCTTTTGGGACACCCTGTATATCATGGTATATATAAAAACTAATAGAATTTTAAATTTGAATCTATTTCAATGATATTTCACCATTTGTCTGAATTTCTAATAAAAATTAACATACAATTAAATTTGTAATTTTTGATTATTGTTTAAAAAAAAATTCAGCATGGAAGTAATTTGAGTGTTTTGACACTACTATATAAGAGTAAGCTAGTTGATTGTGCCAAAAATTAGCGATTCGATTTTAGATGTCATGTGTTCGGCATGAACCACATATCTACTCCTGCCCACTCAACTATATATCTATTGAGTTACTGAGACGACAGATTTTAGATCTATAGTCAGTTGGATTCAAATCAGAGTTTTAAGTAATAACTAGGAAATAAAACTTACTGAAATTAATTAACTGAAAAAAAAAATACTTGTAAAGGTGAAGCAGAATTTTATTAAATTAAATTTTATGCAACCTAGACGTAAAACTTCATTGTCGCAATATAGCAATTTCTAGCCCGTTAATAAAAAAATATCTATATATTAAATAAAAGATTGCAGAAGAAATAAAAAAATTTGAGTGTTACTCAAAATAAAGATCTATCTAAATTAAGCATAACATTTCAGCATTTTACTGTTAAAATTCCTTTCAGTTCAATTTAAACTACAAGTGGGTGTTTAATTTCTCTTCGGAGTCAAATTTAAATTGAAAATTTCCGTGAACACCGAGAAGTAAAATGAAAATATGTTTTCTGTCTTCTAAAAAAAAAAAAATCATATATTTAATATTCCATTCAAATTATTAATTAAAAAAACAACTACACATAGATCATCAAATATTCAATATTTATTCAGAACTGCAATTAAAAATTTTCGGAATAATTCGTTTTAGTTTCGATACAAGTACACTCGCGATGGAGTCATATGGTGTCAAGTACTTTAGAAAGCGAGGGAATTTTGTATGTTAAAATAGCCATATTGCAACGAATAGGTTTCTACATAATTGCATTTTAAAAGAAGGTATTCACGAGATGAGAAAGGTCAAATGTTATAAGTGCAGCTATTTTCTAATTTTGTAAGCAAGTTTTAAAGTATTCATTTTAAAGAAATCGTAATTTAGACAAATCATAATTGACTTTACTTATTCCGAAATAAATATCTTGATTTGATACGTTCGGAATATTTTAGGAAAACGTAAAATTAAAATTAAAAAAAAATTGTATTGAAAAAACAACCGTATTAAAAACATTTATGCAAAAGTATTTGCACTAAAAATATCTTGATTTAATACGTTCGAAAATTTGGGGAAAACGTAAAGTTAAAATTAAGAAAAAATTGTATTGAGAAAGTAGCTGTATTAAAAATATTTATGAAAAAAATATTTGCTTTAAAATATCTTACTTTTGAAGGATTTTAGGAAAACGTAAAGTTAAAATTAAAAAAAAAAATTGTACTGAAAAAGTATCTGCACTGAAAATATTTATGAAAAGAATAATTGTATTAAAATATCTTACGTTCGAAGAATTTTAGGAAAACGTAAAGTTGAAATTAAAAAAAAATTTGTATTGAAAAAGCATCTATATTAAAAATATTTATGAAAAGAATATTTGTATTAAAATATCTTACGTTCGAAGGCTTTTAGGAAAACATAAAGCTAAAATTAAAAAAAAATTGTGTTGAAAAAGTTTCTGTATTAAAAATATTTATGAAAAGAATAATTGTATTAAAATATCTTACGTTCGAAGAATTTTAGGAAAACGTAAAGTTGAAATTAAAAAAAAATTTGTATTGAAAAAGCATCTATATTAAAAATATTTATGAAAAGAATATTTGTATTAAAATATCTTACGTTCGAAGGCTTTTAGGAAAACATAAAGCTAAAATTAAAAAAAAAATTGTGTTGAAAAAGTTTCTGTATTAAAAATATTTATGAAAAGAATATTTGTATTAAAGTATCTTACGTTCGAAGGATTTTAGGAACGCGTAAAATTATTTTTATTTAAATTTGCATTGAGAGAAGACTCAAAATCATTTATGAATAGATAAAATCTTTTTAATACTTTACATCAAGAACAAGGAATTTATGAAGGATCTTTCACATGTAGCAAGTGATGCGCACTTCATTTTTGAAGGAACTGTTAAGTATTTATATGGTTTTCTACACATTTTATTCGTACAGTCATATGAATTTTGGGGAAAACGGGAAGTGACATCTCCAAAATCAAAAGTTGAAATACTTAGTGACTCCCACCCCCATCCATCTGGAATTTAATGATGAATTCATATCAAATATAATCTAAGGTCTATCTATAGTCAATCTGAAAAATAAATGTATTAAATACATTTTTGAACCTTAAGTGAAGAAAAATTAAAAGTGAAAAATTTTAATAAGCACATTACTCTTCCTCAATAATTTAATGTTGAATTCAGATGAGTCATCATTTAAATTGAATTCAAATCGGTCATCATTTAAGTTGAATTCATATCAATCATCATTTATATAACCAGTATTGAGAAATAAATGTTTCAAGAATTTTTTTTGAACCGGAAGTTGAAAAATAACCATTAGTGGAAATCCTTAGCGAACCCCCTATCCTCTCCGAAATTTGATGCTGAATCTATATTATCACTTAAGCTCTGTAGCTGATCTCGAGAAACAGATGTTTCAAATTAAATGCAAAGTTTTGAATAGGAAGTGACATCTCCATCACCGGAAATAGAAATATTTAATATGCCCTTTTACCTCCGTCCGAATTCGATACTGAATTCATATCAGTCATAGCTCAATCTATAGTCGATCCGGAAAAATACATATTTAAAAAAAAATATTTTTTATCGAAAGCGGAAATAAAGTCGAAAGTGAATTTCTTAGTGAACCACCCAACCTTCCTCAGACTATGATGTTGAAACCATATTCATATCCATTATCATCTACGCTCTATAGCCAATATTTAGAATACTCTGAAAACAAAGACAACCAAAAAATTGGCCATAAATATAAGTCTTTTATAAAAACCTCCTTTTTACGATGCACTAAAATCACACGGGCATAGCGCTTACGGACATTACTATACCCTTCATCAGTGGCGAACATGTGCCTAAATATAGGCCGTAACCGCCAGACAAAATTTACATATTAACCAATTTACATTTTTACATTTTTAAATAAGAGGCATTTAAAATATAATTTAATTATAAACTTATTTTCTATATATATATTCTCTATGTATAATATATATTTTCTATATACGAGTATATTATACATTTGCCACTTATTTTCTCTTCGCCACTGATGAAGGGTATAGTAATGCCCGAAAGCACTATGGCTGTGTGATTTAAGTAAAAAGGAGGTTTTAATGAAATACTTTTAATCATGGCCAATTTTATTGGTTGTCTTTGTTGTTTTTAAAGTATTAATTATTTTGACGTGTTTCCATACTATATTATCAATATTTAGAACTTGATGTTTCATGTAAAATGAAAATGCTTCAACCGGAAATGGAAAAAAAAAACCAGAAGGGAAAATGCTATCCTGAAAATGCTATCCTATATACTCCTGAATCGAGTGCTAAATCCAAATCAGTCGTCATCTATAGCTATATCTATAGCAGATGCTATATCTATAGCAGATGCTATATCTATATATATAGCTATATCTATAGCAGATTAATAAAATGAATATCTATTAGATAAAAGACTAGAGATCACGTAATAACATACTAAGTCGTAAATCACTCAAATAAAGTTATATTCTTCAATAGTATTTCAGTATATTTCTCTTAAAATTTATTTCAGTACAATTTTGAACTACAGACGAATACTAAATGTCTCTTGGGACTCAAATTTAAATTGAAAATTTCGGAAAACTCCGACAGTTAAAATGTAAATTTATTTCCTGTCTCTACTAAAACCGGCATTTCTTTTAGAGTATCAAACAAAAGATTTACATGTAGATGTCATATGATCGAATTTGTTGAAAAGTACAATTAAAAACATTAAAACAATTGATTTTAACTTCGAGTAATGTGATGAATTATTTTGCACTACAAGTATTTAAGAAATAGTGTTTTACATGTTGAAATATATTATTGCAATGAAACATTTCCCCATAACTGAATCTGAATCTTTTTGTGCCGAGGGTACTTCACAGCATGTGGAAAGTGAAAAGTCATGAGCGATGATTTTTATTTCTAATTTTGCACGTTTTAGTTGTATAGTATTCATTAAAATAAACTGTAATTTATGTATATTATAAATTCATTGATAATATCGATAAAAAAAAAAATTCTAATTTTTCAAAATTCTTTCTTCTAATTTTGCACATTTCATTGAAAAGTACTTATTCATTTTAAGTAAACTTTAATTTAAGCATATTACAAATTCATTGCTTATTTCGATTTTAAAAAAAAATTCTATTTTTGCAAATATCTTTTTATCTAATTTTGCACATTTTAGTTGAAAATTATTCATTTTAAATAAACTTTATTTTAAGCATATTACAAATGCATTGCTTATTTAGATCATTTTTTTTTAATTTTGCAAAAATCCTTCTTTCTAATTTTGCACATTTTAGTTGAAAATATTCGGTTAAAATAAACTTTAATAACTTTTGTAATAAGCATATTACAAATGAATTTTATCTCGATCAAAAAATGTTTTTCTAATTTTATACATTTTAGTTGAAATGTATTAATTTAAAATAAAGTTTAATTTAAGCATATTACAAATGCATAGCTTATTTCAATAAAAAAAAAATCAACTTTTGCAAAATTAAGTATTTTATATTATTTTTAATTTTGCACATTTTAGTGGAAAAGTATTTATTTTAAGAAAACTTTAATTTAAGCATATCGATGCATTACTCGTTTCGATATTATATCGCATTATTTTATCGACACATTACTTGTTTTGATAAAATATTTTAATAAATATATACGGAGGATTTTTAAATGAAGTCAATTTTAAATATAGAAAAATACGGATAGAAAATAGAAAATTTTGTATTATGGGAAGACATAAAAGTATGTAATATGTCTAGTATTCCTCTGTCTGGTATTTGTTCAAAAGTACAATTAAACATTAGAGAATATTTCATTTTTATTTTAATGGAAGTATACTTAGCTTTTACTTGGTGCTAACACAATGCAAGAATTTTTAAGGCATCCTCAGTGCAGATAACAGCATTCGAGGACCGGTTTCGCACTTATTACGCACGCGTCCTTATGGAATATTCGTTATCTGCAATGGTAGCAAGAAAACTTGTTATATGCTGCAATTTTGCAAAATTCTAAAGGAACTCACAATTTCAGTTCTTCCATGTAGCGGGCATCACAAAACGCGCAAAAGTGTAAAACTGGCCTATGCATGTCTTCCCAATTTCGGGAAACGCCCTTTAACTGCGGGTAGTGTGATTTTGAACAGTGTATGTATAAGTGAAAACGATATTTTCATATGTTAAAAATACTATTTTAAGTAAATATATTTTAATTAAATAAACCCCTAAAAAGCTTTTTTTTTCTGCTAAGAATATAATAAAAATTGATATACAATAATAGATGTTGTATTTCCGCTTTGGCTCAGTTTAGCAGCAAATGTGTATTTCAACGAAACTTCAAATTGCAATTACTTTTATCTTTCATTTAAACAAAAACGTGATAAAACACCCAGAGTTATTTATTAATGTGAAATGCTATTTTACGTTTTGGAAACTTTATTCTGAGAGACGAAACAGATGAATTTAAGTAAAAAACATTTTTGTAATGTAATGCTTTACTTCATTAAATTACAACTTTTAAAAATTGAATTTATCATATTCATAAACCTCATTTTGCAGAATAACTTTCAAAATACTTTAAATATTATAAACCAATATTTTATATAAAAAACGTTCTATAAATATTTTGAGCAACAAAACTTAAATTAATGGGAATTTAACATTAAAACCTACATGCCGGAAAATATATTCAGTATTTGAAAAACTTCGTTTTTTTCAATGGTAAGCAGAGAAAAGACTGGTATCATGGAAGTATGATTCTCATGGTAGTATCAAAAGTTCTATTATAGGATTTTTAACACTTTGCAACAAAGTTGAAAAGTCTTTATGACTTTGTTCATTCTGTCTGTCTGTGTGTCTGTCTGTCCGTTAGCACGATAACTGCAGTAAAAATGACTTTATCAAAATGAAATTTTAGTATGTTGTTCAGACGGTCTATGGGACCTATGGGATTATAAATGAATAATATCAATTAAATAGTTTTGGATTGAATACGGGTTGAAAAAATGAAATACAATGAACACTATGGAACCTAATTTTTCAAACATTTTTCAAGTGGATTTGAAATTCACAAATTGCTTCGAAAGTTTTATGAAATATTCAAATTATCCTATAAAATATATAAAAAAAAATTCAGCAAAATATATTCAGTAGTTTTTTAAATAAAAATGAAAATAATAATTACACCTTTTATATAAAGCGAACACGTGACCATTTTATGAAGAGATCATGTGACCCACTTCAAAATAAAATATGGCATCCATCTTGTGTCAAAATCGTGATTTTTAAAGTTCTTTTTAATTTATATTTATTGTTGAATCCGTCCAAAAACTGCTTTATTTTTGCTTAAATTCCATGCAACTACATACTGAAACAACGCAATTACAATATATTTAAATTTAAATGATCATCCATCTTTGATTATTTCTACAACGAAGCCTACTTTTCACTTATGGAAAAGGTAAACAGCAAAATATGTAGAATGAGTTGAATAAAAATTGCTGCATTTCTTTAACGCAAAATTATTTAGCTCATGGAGTCTGCAATATAGCTGATATGAATGAAATATTCATTGATTTCACCGAAAGAAGGACGATTTTTTCGATGAAGTTTTAAGCATAGAGTTTAATTACTTGTATCTCCATGGTCTTAAGTTTTTAAGTAAAATAAATTATTATGGTATTGTGATGAATGAAATGAATGGAAAAATTTTAATGAAATGCTGCTTTTATAGAGAGAGAGCCAGGCGTGTTATATTTCGATGACGTCATTTGAATAAATTTCATTTGTTTTCGATGAAGTTTTCAAATATAATAAATTATTATAGTATTATAATAATTTTAAAAATATTATCGAGGAATGTATCGCATTTTAGAGGTGTTTAATCCAGGCAATTTATATTTCAATGTCGTCATTTGAATGAAGTTCCATTTTTTTCGATGAAGTTTTAAGTTTACAAATATAATAAATTAATGTACTATTGTGATAATTTTAAATATATTACTGAGGAATGTGTCGCATTTTAGAGATGTTTAAATAAAATTACATTGAAGTTGGAAAGTGCTTCATAATCAATGCTTTATGTATGATTGATTTTTCTTGTTATAATTTTGCTTTAGCATTTTGTGCATTTTGAAAAATGCATCAATCGTTTTGTAATTATCATTTTTGCATAAAATCTAATTTAGATTAAATGTTTGCTGGATTTTTAAATGTTTTGACTCTTTCGTTCAGTCAATTAAATTACAGTCTTTAAATATCTCTAAATGCGTCTCCAATATGTTAGTCAAAATCTCCTATCTCCCATACTCACAAAGTTACTTTTATAAACTCGCTTCATCACCCTTCACTCTATTTTATCGTCTGCGTTTGAAAATTCCAGAACAAATGCGATTTAAAATAATCGTAACTGACAAAATCGTCTCGCGGATCAAATAACTTCCCGAGAGCGTCGCAATTTATTTGTCCCGGGTGGCAACGAGAAAGCCCAGTTCTCTAGTCATGTTCTTAAGAGGGTCTTAAATCTAAATTCTACGTAAATCACTCTGACTTCTGTGTAAGGGAAAGAACAAAAACCGTTACATAATTTATTTAGGGACGACCGGTTCTTATGATATTAAGCTCTAATTTACGAGATAAACTCGACTGACAGGAGCTTAAGAATGGTACTGGAAAACGTAACAGAAGAAGATTTAAAGGATTATTTGTATTTTATAGGCTAGCAAGGCACCTGTATAAAGCCGTATTGTTGGTCAGGACAGTCGGATGATGCATGGGAATTATTTTTAGCTGCTGCCCGGTCTTACCTTTGGGGTTATTGTTGTGAATGTGTCGTGGCTGTCAGATGTAATTTGTAGTTGGTTTAAAAAACAGTTGAAACAAGATGTTAAGATTACGAAGGTTTTTGGAAAGAAGAAAATATGCTACAGAGGATTATTCATATATCTTTGAAAAATATTGCTCTAATAAAAAAACATATTTCATGCATTTTATTTTTTTACTTACTCAGATATTGGAATGAAAACATTCACGAGCTTAAGATTAAGAATACATTTCGAATACTTTAGACGTGGCGCAGTGGCATGCATGCCAAGGAATTTCTCCAAGGGAAATGTACAATGTGGCGAACGTTCGTAAGCCAGTACTGAATGTCTTCAGATGGAGGCGACTTTAATTCAGCACTATAATATCCGCTTATCACTCTTGTTGCGGTTTTTGTATTCTCACTACAATAATAACTCTTAAATAATGAAATGCTAAAGAAATTTTGCACGGTTTAATAAAAACTCAATCTTTATTATTATATGCAATGTTTTACAAAGAAAAATAAAAGTAATTTTACTTCTGAGATTATGTATATTTTATTTTCAGTAGATTTAGGCAGTCACGTGCTTCTTAAATGCAGGAACGTTTTCATTATACTTTAGCGTGTTGTCAATTCCGAAAAATTGTTTTCCATTACACCCCCCCCCCCCTCCGGCCGTCCAAATAGATGCTCAAGTCCTCAGGACGAGCCGGACGGTCTGAGTCTTCAACCCCCCCCCCCCTCTCCCAAACTGTTTATCACTGTCTTAATGTTCTAGCTTGATTAATAATGTAAAATATGTAAAAGGAGTTGAAATTATAACATAAATTGAAATAAAGACATATGGGTTTTTTCTTAGAATCAGCCTAAAAACGAGGCCCCTAAACTCAATTATGAAAATTTCCAGCAACTGGGCCTTGTCTTGTAAACCATCATATATTTACCAATTATAAAAACATTCCCTGTGGCCATAGTTACCGATTTATAATCTTATAGTATAATGTAATGCAATATATATATATATATATTGCCTGATACTTTAAATTATTTCACGTAAGCATAGAAAAATGAAAAACAAATCTGTGTATCCTAACATATAAGACGTTATTAAAATTACTTATACACAGTTATTTTAACAGTAACTATTTTAAAAAACAAACAAAAAATACAACAGGAATTTAAAAAATCTTCAGTTGCTCAGCATTGCTATCAATTTCACCACCGTTATGAGTTTTCTTTAGCAAGGATCATACAAAAATGCACTTCGATTTATGATCATTACTCCTTTGAAGCTTTTCATGTCCATAAAATTCCAGTAATTTTGTTAATGACTTGTCCAGTACTTCATTTTTGTCCGCGGTCTGGCGGAGTGTCCTGTAAAAAAAAAAAATCCACTTTCTTCTTCATATATCTTTGATATTTTATGCGTCGCTTTAACCTATTTTTCATCTTGTTGGGTCTCAGTTATTCTTACTCAGACTTGATTTGTCTTGTCCTGATATTAATGCCGTGTTTAGGCGCACGTCATTCTTGAGTTATTACTTCTCGTTTCGGATTGGCTGGACTGTTCTTCATGCTGCTTTCTGATTGGTTTCCTCGTAATCCCGGTCTTGGATATGGAATTCCCTTGCTTCTGCCTTCTACGTCCATACCTCTTTTAGACTGCGAGTTTGTTGGTTCTGTTACACTGACGAAGAGGATCCAACGTATCCTCGAAACAACTGTACGATGCATTATTTCGCTATTTGTGCTTACTTTGCACTTGTTTTCCTTATCTTTTGCACAAAGTGAATTTTACTTCTTGATTAAATATTTCTACCAGAAAAATTCTAAAAACATTAGTTCAAGAAGTTTTGAGCTCGGTGGTCAAATCGTCTTTTGCGAACTAACTGCGATAGTGACTGTAAGAACATAGTCCACAGGCAAAGAGTTGACCATTTGATCACTTTCTTGGTGTCCAAATTTCAAATACCATTAAGCACATACATGAACACACACATATTGAAAAAAGTATTCGAAATTAGTTCAAGAGAGGTCTTAAAAATTGTATTTTAGTTAAAATCTTGAATTCAAAAACTTTCTTAAAACTTTCTAATCTATAGTATAAAGAGTAAAAATATTTTCTGCATATTATTTCTATTTTATCACACAGCTAATGGAATAAGAAATTTTCAGATTAAGATGCAAGCACATGTGCAATCCTGCTCCTTTGAATATATTTTGAATACTTCAGACGTGAGGAAGTCGAATGCTCAGGAATTTCTTTCAGGGTATAAAGCATCAGTTTCAAACTGTGGCACGATAAAGAATTTTCGAAAGTGCTTTCACTTGCTATATACAGTGCAATAAAATAAATAAATACTTTCATTTCTTGTTTTATTTTATTTATTTATTTAATGTTTTGGCAAATAAAAAAAATATATTTGGTTTGTGTATGGCCACTCGATTTTCACATATTGTTTAGTTCGACTTTCATCATAATCAGTATCAGAATATATATATATATATATATATATATATATATATATATATATATATATATATATATAATTTTAAATCAGCTAATTCGAATACATCGACTTTCTGATCCTCAGTTTCACTTACTCCACATCAATAATCTTAAACGCATTTGTCAAAATTACCACTATCCGGTAATATTTGTAAAAAGCATTATTAATCATTACAAATACTCCACATAATAATTTTACAAATGCATTATTCATTCTTCATTGGATAACTCTTTTTTGTGAATTTCATCCGTTCTTATCACCTACTTACCACTTGGCCTGAGACTGATACTGCTTACAATTTGTGAAATACTACTTTCCACTTGTCCTGAGTCCTATACTGCTTACTATTTTTGAAAGTCTTCATACACATTATTTTTCGTTCAAGTGTA
Source organism: Amaurobius ferox (assembly GCA_951213105.1). Lineage (NCBI taxonomy): Eukaryota > Metazoa > Arthropoda > Arachnida > Araneae > Amaurobiidae > Amaurobius > Amaurobius ferox. Next base: position 52,122,434 of record OX578138.1, on the reverse strand, counting down.
TTCATTCCGGTGTCCACTTGCTTTGACGAAGATATGTAAAATGCTCTGTCGAATGATCCCTGCGAACTAGTAGACTACCACGTGGTGCATGTGAGTTAATATTTCTGTTTTTTATATTTCTGGTTTATAATTCATTTGGTTATTATTATTTGTCCTTCCTCTAGCCAGTAGACAGTTCCAATGGTGTCCATAGGTAAATACTATCGCCATTGTCAGAAACTGGCTATTCTATCGGTTTTAATTCGAATTGCATGGCTGTCATGACGAGAATGCAATTTTGAACTAACCGCCGTTTTTTGTGTAGTTTCAGTTGATTGTTCTCCACGTCTTGATCTTCAATCTTGAGCTATATATTATTGCCTTTTCTCATTTTTGTATTGTTTGCTTTTTAATTATATATATATATATATATATATATATACATATACATTTTTACTTATGATTTTTGTATACTCATCTTCCCCTCACTGCATTTCCATTATAGTGATAAGTTACCTTCTATTTTTATCCTTAGTCTTGGGCTATAGTTACTTATTTGTAACAGATATGCTAGAGATAGGTTTTTTTGTACTTACCGCAGTTTAAGCATAGTTTTTGATTAAAAATTTCATTATATATATATATATATATATATGAAGGGCTGCTCTATTGTTGACTACTTTCGAGAACCTATTCGCCAAATGGAGTTTTTTTTCGTCAAATTTGAAAATAATTGTTTTAATTTATAAATTCTCACATTCTGAAGATTTCTGTTTTGGAAAAGACAAATCGTACAGTAGTACACATGGAAGGTGCATTATTCCCACATGTATGCATTAGTATACCACGATTTTTGATTTTGACGTTGGCAGAATTCATAATTCATAGACAACATTTTCGCAAAATCTTTTTTCAATCGCTAAATTTAATTTTCTTTCACAAAATGTGACAGTGCTATAACCGCAATTGCTATATGCGGCCCAATAGAGTAAATAAATACTTTCATTTCTTATTTTATTGGAATTTATTGGAACTTAATTTATTTATAATTTGGTTCAGAATCTTTTTACACTATGTGGAAATAAGACTATACAGACATCATATCATGATGCCTAAAGTTAAAAGTAGAGTTGAACAAATGTTTAGAATTTTTAAAGGTAAATTGCTGTTCCGGGGATTTCATGGATTGTCTTTATCAGAGATCAACCACCAACCATAGTGACAAATGGATCATTTGGTTCTGTGGTTGGTGGTTTTGCACATCTTTACAATTTCTATCTTGGATATTTTTTTTATTTCAAACAAATATATGGAATTAAAATTTACATTGCATTATCGGAGATTGCTATTATAATTCCAATGGGTTTGGCAGGAGTTCTCTTGCATTTACTATTTGAATAAGCAATTGTTAAGTTAAATCAGGAGTACTCTACTTAGGATCACGTCTTAAGTCAGGTCAATACAGGGTGTCCCCAAAAGATTGAAACGCGCTTTAATTCTTTACCTGTTGGAGATAAGTGGGCAATGTAAATTGCAAAAATGTTGAAAATAAGGTAGGAAATAAGACTATGTTAATGAAATAGTTCTCCCATTCATTTTCAAAAAGTTACACTTTTTAAATTTCTGTAAGACCTCCTTAGACAAATTTGGTCAATCAGAAAATTTTTATTTTTAATGCAACAAGATCATTAAAAAAACCCGCATATCTGTATCTTTAAAATCAACTGAATTATAATAAAGGAAAAAATCTGACTTATGCCACTTTTTCGTACCATATGAAAGGTTGCTTCATCAGTGAAAATAGGGATCATAAACAAATTGACGATGGAAATTGTTTAGATCAAAAATATGTTAATATGTGTCAAATTTTTTATCACAAATGCATCCAAATAAAGCATTACACAGAGATCATATAAAGCAGTGGTACTCACTACGCGGTTTGGGTATCCTATGTATTATCACCCAGTTTCATCTTTTTTGTGATATGTCACAAATTTACATTTCTAATTTGATATACGGCCATTGGCTCCATTAACAATGTTTAATTTCCAATTAAATACAACTCGTTCAATTTTAAAGATACTGATATGCGGTTTTTTAATGATCTTGTTGCATTGGAAATAATTTTCTGATTTATCAAATTTGTCTAAGGGGTTCGTATAAAAATTTAAAAAGTATAACTTTTTGAAAATTAATGGGAGGACTATTTCATTCACGTAGTCTTATTTCCTACCTTACTTTTAACATTTTTGCAATTTGCATTGCCCACTTATCTCCGACAGGTACAGAATTAAAGCGCGTTTCAATCTTTTTGGGGCACCCTGTATACTTCCGCTAAGTTAGATGGATAAGCATTTGAGTCTTTTAAACTTAGTATGTTCCTAAAATGAAATTTCCTTTTCAGTAGAATTAAATTATGGTGTTGTTTTGTGTAGATTACAATAACATCCCGGCCATCTTTAGGCTTGCTTTACTCTACAAAATAGTACAGTAGAACCCCTCTTAACCGGTTTAATTGGGACCGAGGGCAAGCCGATCAAATTGAAGCACCCGTTAGCCGGGAGGGGGGGGGGGTAAAAAAGTTAAATTCACTGCATTTCTTACTTCTGTATACTATATAATAAAAATACTGATACTATATAATAAAAATCGCGTATTATAAAAGAAAATAAACGAATTATAGGGCAAATACATTATTATTAAAAATTATGTTTATAAGACTAACAAGAAAGTTAAAATATTATTACATTACTTTTCCTTATATTATTCATCTACTTTTTTGTTTCAATCTTGAATAGTCTTTTTCAGTGCTAAGTCCAACCATTTCTTTATTAGCATTAAATGTATTGGAAGTGACGGCTGATTGTTATTTATCATAATGAAGAACAGCTTATAAAACCTTCATTCCATGATCATGTGATATCCGTAAGTCTCATGGTGAATCTGCGTCATCTGAATCTTCAGCTTCATCTTTAGGCGCATGAGTGATAATCTCGATAACAGCTGTCTTCGTCAGATAGGGATCTAAGTCATTGTCAAATTGAAAGCAAGCTTTCACATTTACTTGTGTACTATCACTACAGCCTACCAACTAATATCTGCAGATTGCGTAACAATAAGAAATAAAACCCATTGAAATGTGGAAATTTTTAAGAGGGATGATTTTAAATCTTTACAGATCAAATTAAACCCGGTTCAATCGCAAAGCTAGTTAAAGGGAGACAGGCTTAAAGTGGTTCCACTATACTTTAAACTTTACAACATAAAATTAGGAAATATTATTTCTAAGTAGTGGTTTACACTGAAAACATTGGGGATTTAATACTGATGTAATTTGTAGGGTTCCATAAAGTTTTTTTATTTAAAGTATGTTATGTTTTTATCTGCAATTTAAAGGGTTTGAATTAATTTCTTTCTACTTCCCTTTAAAAACAAAAAAAAATCTCTAAATGGAGTAAGAATTTTTAAATTCTGTACTTTTAAAGCCCTTTTTCAGTGGATCTTACAAAAACTTAAAACGATTAATGTTTCTGCATGAATAATTGTGCGATTTTAAAGAATAAATTAATGAACGCAAAGTAAAGTTATAAAACCTTTTAAGTGCTTCAAAAGAAGTGAACACAAAGACAACATGAAGAAAATGCTATTAAGTATCAATAACTTCAAAAGTATTAAAGAAATAAACTCCACTTTAGAAAGGTTAAGCATGAATGGTTTTTTTAACTTCTTTTTTCTGGACATTCAAAGTCAGCTTTTATAAAAAAATATATACTTTTTATAAAAAATATTAAAAATTATAAACCCTATTATAGGAGCCGTTTTATTTCTCCACAGAAAGTTCTAATATTTTTTCTGAATGTTTTTCAACTGTAAGAAGTTCATAAAACGAAGTCTCTCTAGGAATGAACAAAAAAAAAATTCAACGCTATTATTACTTTCATTTTTTATGTCATTTCACAATATATTGCTCTGTCTGGAGAGATTAGACTTATAAGTCAAGATTTGTTTTTACAACAAAATGGTGGAAATAGAATTAAAAAGATCCTTTTCCCCAGACAGCATTGCAACTGAAACAGACGATTTCATTTTGTTATTATTAATTTCAATTCTTGAAATTTTTTTCATTGATCTGCTTGTGTCATTGGTTAGAAATGTATTTCTTTTTGTAAGTTTGTTTCTGTGTAGAAGAACTTAATTTAATTTCTCAAATCCCATTTACATAAAGAGAAACAAACTAGTAATATGCTTAAAAGATTACTTATTTTTAAGCTTAAAATATTACTTATTCATAGGCTTATAATTAAGGTGCAGAAATTATGTAATATTTTTATTTTATTAAAAAATAATGTATGGCGGCAGACAGTCAGTTGAATATTATCAATACATAAAGTTTTCGAATATTCAAATATAATGAACGAACGAAAAATGTATCTCTTCACTTTTCTCTAGAAAAATCTAAGGCAATTGAACACTTGAGTATGCCCTGCTTCTCAAACTATTTAAATTATGCAATTTTAATTTTACACAGTGTATATTGCAAGATAAATTAATATAGTTATATATGAGTGATGTGATAATAGATTATTTATACTAAATTTATAATGATATTTTCATCGTAAAAATGTTTTACTAATTTCATATCAAGGTCCAAATATAAATTGAAATCTAAATAATTAAGATTATCAAATACAATCGATATGTCTGGTATAAATTTTAAATGATTCCGACAGAAATTAATACGAATATTATTTACTACAAGATGTGAATACACATATTGAATCATTGGCATATCGATAAATTAAATGCTTTTTGGATATTCATATATACTTTGGATATACATATGTACTATTAAACAAAAGGAAACAACCTGATACAAAAAGAATATGCAATGTATGCAATTTTTGGTATGCATTGCATCAAAATTATAAAAATTTTAAGGTTATATTCAATTGTTTGTATAATTATTTTTTTTGTCTTTTACATTTATTAAATTATTTAATATATATTTAAAAATCTGATGTGGGCAACACACGACTTTCCTTATATAATGCAATGAATTTACTACTTTTACAGTTAAAAAAAAATATTATTCTTATAATAGATACTTATATTCTTTCAAAGATATTCAATTTTCTTGAATTAATCGTCATTTTCATTGATTTAACGTCATTTTTATCCATTTGGCGAGATTTTTGTTAATTTGGCAACATTTAAAACTGTCGCCAAGTTGGCGACATTCCGCTGAATTTGTCGCCAAAATCTCGCCAAGCTTTATGAAAGGAGAAATAAGTTATTCTTACAGCAGATAAATGACTATTGGCGTTCAAATACAAAAGTATTACTCAAAGTATCTTTTCTTGTGAATGGAACGAGTTAGATCCACGAGAATGTTGTCACCCAATTTATCGCATGATATTACATATAAAAAGTGAACATATTTCTTAACAGTTAATATTTCTTTTTAATTTATGGGATTTTTTGATAAATTTATTTGTAAAATGTGCAATATCTCGAGAACGGTTTATGCTAGCGTTCTAAATTTTATGTTAACCGTTTTCTAAGGAACAATTACATAAGAAATGTCTATTTGCGTAACTTTAAAGGTTTTGATTTTTTGATGATTTTTTCAAAATTTCACTCGAAAATTTAGGAGGGTTCTGAACATTCGATTGTATTTTAAAGCAATAGGCTTCCAGTATTAATGGATTGTGATTTTTGTACCAAATTTCATTCGAATCGCTCCATTCATTCGTCAGTTATCGTCTCCACAGACTCACTGACACACACACACACACACACACATCACTTCAAAAATGTTCGATTCGTGATCAGGGATGCTTGAAACGTGCTCTCCCGTCGAAAACTCGAACTTGAATTTTCGACCCCGTCACAATACTTTCCTTATACATTATATATATAAGGAAAGTAAAATTTAAAAATATTATTTAGATAATTTTATATGATACATAAAAATACTTACATATTTTATCGACATAAATTATAACTTTATATATATACACGATTCTAATTCATATTATTGTTAAATAATATAAATATTAGAATTTAAATTATAATATTTGTTTAATTTTCAGTATATTTTTATGCCGCCTAAGCTTCGTTCAAAGCAAGAGGGAAAAAAAAGCAAAGTTTCTGTCGCCAGCATCTAATGTCGTTAATGACAACCAGGAAATGGCAACAGATGATAGTTTGCGACAAAGTTAATGTTCTACCATGTGGAGGGCAGGACGAAGGACAAAAAAATACAAATGAATGACAAACTTGCAAAAAAAATGGCAACCAGTTGAAATTTCAATCCGGTATAAATAGCTTCGTTAAAAGGCGATGTGTGGAATGTTTGAAAAAATAATAACTCATGTTTGTGTCAGCTGTTCACGGTTTAAAATGTTAGAAAAAGGTTTCAGAATTATTTTCATTTATATCTGGTTCTATTTTTACTTTTCCTGAAATACGTAGATGTCTAGGGAAAGCATTGTAACCGGTATAAGTACCAAAATCGGATTTTAGAGAAATTTATACATTCGAGATATTGTGAGGTTCATATGAAAAATATTATTTTCTCAGCAGCTCAGATTTTCATAGCATTAAGATACGTATTTTAAGATTTCCATAGCATTATTTCCTATGGGAAAACAATGGGAAATTCTAGGAACAATAACACTAGTACGGAGTAGAAATTCGCTATTCCGTCATTCCTGAATATGTCATATTTGTTATTCCGTTACCCCTAGCTGGATAGGAGTGTTAAGCAAAAGTTGAGAAAATAAAACATTTGCTGCTGGGGAAAATGTGCAATTCTGCACCAAAAAGCACATAGTGACGTGATAAAAAAACAAACAAACAAAAGCAGATGTTTTTAAAAAGTGAGGATCAATTTTCATCGTATATTTTAGTTGCTGCAACTCGGTTGTTTTTTCACGACGAAGCTGGTGAAATTTAATAATAGTATTCCTACATAGTGATGTAAAATGAGTTTGTGAAATATCCTTTGTGCAACTTCTGTGAAATATGTTTATATGATTAGTTTTATGTAAGTATAATTTTGCGTAACAATTCCTTGCGTAATTTTTTGTATCGATATGTAGATATATGCCCGACCTCTTGTTATTCAAGAGTCATTCATCGTAGAGCAAATTTAAAGACAGCATTCAATTTGTGTAAGGGGTCGTCTTCATATTTAAATGTGTACATACTTCGAAATTTTAAACGGCATCACCCGATTTTTAGATTATAAACAACTTCTAGACCCCCCCCGTACCCCCCCCCCCCCCGAAAAAAAAAACTAATCCAAATATAAATTTTTGCTCAGTTCCTTCCTTTATCCGAATATATTCAATATTTCGAAATGTGCAGATTTCAGGGGTGAGCTCCATATTGAAAATCGCAGTTTGAAGAAAGAGATTTCGTTGATTGACCACAACTGTAGCCAATACACTCATATACTGTGTTCAGCTAATTGCTGAAACAGAATAAGGGTATATCTTTGAATACGAGTATATAATTGTGAATTTTGAACAAAGAATCGGTAGGGTATATCTTTGAATACCTTCTAGTACGGGTATATCTTTGAATACCATTTATGCGTTTTCATTTTGGCATATACAAAAAGGGGGTCATGTTCTATGCTTCAGATCTGCGAATTCAGATCTATGAATTTGGCGGGATATCGCAAACTTGGCAATGTTTTTGAAAAGGTTGCCAAATTGACGAAAATGTCGCCACACCAATAAATGTGTCTCAATTGTTAAAAATGACGCTAAATCAATTAAATCAATTGTGTTTTGTTAGGAGATAGTACAGTAATGCTGTTTCGTTAGCTTTTGTTTGTCAGTTCAGCCAATGTTGTCAAATTGATAAAATTACGCTAAATCGGTGAAATTAATTGAGGTTTGATAGGGTATAGTATTAAATGATGTTTCAGTAGGGTCTGTCTATCAGGTCGACCGTTCCACTTTTCGATAAATATGTCTGCAAATGGATTAAAATATAGCCAAATTGACGAACATGTCTCCAAATTGATAAAATGACGCCAAATTAATGAAAATGACGCTTAAATAATGAAAATATTTTGCAACGTAAGTCCAATTTCCTTGATAATATCTGTTTTTATATTGGGAATTAAAAACTATTTTTTGTAAATTTGTATATAAACTGAACCACTGTGTTTTATTCTTTAGATCTGCCTCTGAAGATAATTTTCTATAGCTAGGACAGATGTTCTTGTACTTCTTTTCAGGAGAATTAAATTAAATATTTTAATAGAATGTTTTGACTAACAATGTCATTTTGAATACTATAGGAATCTACACATAAGTGTGAATGTTAAGTTTCTTTATATTATATATTCCGTCCGAAAAACGGATATACTGCTAATATGGGATATGAATGTATCAGAAATCCCAGAATCGACTCTTGCTTCAAATATTTGAACCATATTTTTACCCACTGAAAAAAAAAAGGCTTCATGTATGGAGACGAGAGCGATTTCTTTCCTTTTATTACATTCTTTCTAGAGAACCATCTTGACTCTTTTTCGAAATGCACGTTCTTTGAGTTGGCGGTTTTATTCTTCTTACCGCCCTTTCAAGGGCGGACAATGAAAAAGAAGTCTTAATAGTATGTTTTGATAACCTCACAGACGGAATTTCTTGACACAAGAGATCTTGAAACAAAAATAAAAAGAGAAAGGGTACTTATAGAGAATTTATGCGCCATTTTTCTGTTAATATTTTTTCCCTTCGTATGAAAATATGCGGCAGCATGATATTCTTCTGGACGTGTAGAAATACATCCAATTATAAATTAACTAGCTATACATCAATTCTTATGTGGAAATTCAATTGGTCATTTCCGGTGAACTTTTAATATATGTCGAAATTTTAGAATAATTTCCAGAAATAGGAAACAAGTGAGTTTTCTTATTCTGAAAGAATAAACAGTCAAACGGACAAAAGCACAACTTACAATTTTATTTATGTAGATGCTAACAAACAGTTAATCAATAGATTCTTTGCAGACTATATTTCGGGGTATTCCTATTTGGCCAGGAATAGTGAGATATGTATTTAATTTGTAGCCCTTGATCAGGCAGCATACAGTTGGCAATGCAAAAGGAAACAGGTACGATGAGGTCACGACTGAGCCCTACAAACAACGATTGGGACCCATTTGTTTGGATACTCATGTAACGATAAGGACCCATTTGTTTGGAAGCTCATGTAACGATTGGGTTATGCTCTAAGTGAGAAAATATTCGGACACAAAGACGGACAGACAGGCGAACGACTAAATTTTAAGCTGAACCATAAGACATCGAAATTTCGTGAAATTGAGACAGTCGTTTTCCCGTGATGATGAGACAAACAGGCATAGAAATTGATAAATTTTCAATTATATATATATATATATATATATATATATATATATATATATATATATATATATATATATAAAAATAAAAATTGAAGGATTTTAATCGAAAATTATGCATAAACTACTGTATGTACAAAAAAACCCATCTCTAGCATATCTGTTACAAATGAGTAACTATAAGCCAAGTCTAAGGATAAAGATAGAAGGTTACATATCACTACATTGGAAAGGGGGATGAGAAGAATATTAGGATTCAAAAATCACAATTAAAAGTATATAAAAGTAAATAAAAATAAAACTCTGCAAAAATGAGAATAGGCAATAATAATCAGCTCAAGACAAGAGATCAAGAATAGAGAACAATCAATCGAAACCACACAAAAAATGGCGGTCAGTTCGAAATTGCATTCTCATCAGGACAGCCATACAATTCGAATTAAAACCGATAGAATAGCCAGTTTCTGACAATGGCGATAGTATTTAACTATAAACACCATTGGAACTGTCTACTGGCTAGAGGAATTAGAAAAATAAATTGAATTATTCAAAGTTGAAAAACAATACCTCCACGAACTGTAATGTGAAATCAAAAGCATAGCAACACGTGTAAGATTAACTAGAGACTGAGCATTTCACCTCACTTCGTCAATGCGAGTGGGAATGAATGCAATTGAACGATACATAAAAAGTATGGAGACTTTCGAAAATAGTAAACAGTATAGGACTCAGGACAAGTGGAAAATAGACATTCGAAAATAGTAAACAGTATTAGACTCAGGCCAAGTGGTAAGTGAGGTGATAAGAATGGGTGAATTTTCAAAAATGAGTTAACCAATCAAAGATAAATAATGCATGTGTAAAATTATTACGTGGTATATTTGAAATTATTAATAATATTATTTACAAATACTTCCGGATATAGGTAGTTTTGACAAATGCGTTTAAGTTTATTGATGTGGAGAAAGTGAAACTGAGGATCAGAAAGTCGATGTATTCGAAATAGCTGGTTTAAAATGATGTTTCTAAACAATTGAATAGAATTACAAGATTGATATGATAGCAGCTTTATGATAGTGAAGTTGTAAGAATCTTTTTTATCATATAGATTGGTAATTACATGATTATTGAGGGTATCTAAATTTAGGTCTAAAAAATTAACAGTTTGACTAACGCAAGGCTCATTAGGAATTAATTCCAGGTTAGACGGGTAAAAATCAATATTAATGGGATAGGAATCATCAATGATAATACAAATTAAGTCGTCAACATATCTATATATAATATATGAATTACAGTTAAAATGACATTCATAATAATAAAGATATAAGTTAGCGAGTATACTACTACTACATCCACCTTGTGGTACACCAGATGTTTGTAAATAAATGTTATCACCATATGTTTCTGAACGCGGAAACATGGTTGAGTTTATGCTTCTGACATTTAGCCCTAAAATGAAAAGCACTTTTTAAATGTCACAAATATAAATGTTTGCTTCCACAGAGTGGTATTTGTCAAATTTTGATAGGGGACAGAATTTGGTTGGGTTTGAGAAAATCCAGTGGAGCTGTTTACTTCAAATAGTTTTACGTTCTCATGTACAGAAATAAAGATAAGAGAAGGTATAGAAATATTATCGAATTCAATATTTGGAGCAAAATAACGTTCTGAATATATTTATAACTTTCGGTATAATTTTTTTCTGTGTACATATATTTCAAAGTAAAGACATGATAATCCAATAAAATTCGTTTTCGAGTTTTACGTTTCACCGTTAAATGGTAATACCGTCTCTAACATTTATATGTAGATGATCTTAGTAGCATGAACATATTGGCTCGATATTGGCGAATAATATATATACGATATATATATATTATATATATTATTTTTAAATATAACAAGCCTATTGGAAGAACTATTTTTAATTACAATGCAATTTCAAAATCTCTCTCAGTCGACATAGATTCCTCAACAAATTTAGATGGTGAATGTATTTGTAGTGCTGATAATTATGCTGAATTTATAAATCCACAATTGGGTCATATAGTTACTGGAGACTTAGCCATTGTAAAAGATAAATCTTTAAGAACTATAATGTCATTTGGCACTAAATTCAGGTTACCTTCATGTAATAATTCTAAACAAGTGTTAAAGTCAATCAATCTGGACCTTGATAAATTTATTTATGGATTAGCTTCTAAATATGCTCAGCCTTTAGAGGCATTTAATATGTGGAAATTTACTATTTTAAGATCTATTAAAAATACCATTTGTAGTATTAATTTATCTAGATCCATATATAATATGGATAATATAAAGCATTCTGTTAATGATTTACATAGATCTTTTGTTATTACTTATGTAGATAAAGCCTCTAATAATTATGCTATTATTTGTAAAAAATTCTATATTCAATATCTGCTAGATTATTTAAAAAATAATAGTCTATTTAAAATTGATTCACACTCTCTTAATAGTATCAAATTGAAAATTATCAATATGTATAGTGATTTAGATATTAATAATAAATTTTTGACATTTCCATATATTGTGCTTATACCTAAATTTCATAAAAATCCTATTAAATTTAGAACTGTTACTAGTGGTCATAATTCATACTCTACCACTGCTAGTAAATTATTACTAAATTATTTAAATGTACTAAATAACAATTTACGAGATTCTGGTGATAGCTACATTATTCTAAATAACAGTAAGGAATTAAAAAATAAATTAAAAACGCATGGTAAAATAATAGGATTTCAAACTTTTGATTTTAAAGATCTATTTAATAATATTAAGATCACTGATCTATATGATGTCATTTTAGCTTTATATAATGCTTATATTACTAAACATTCTAATCTTACAAAATTTACCAATTTTCCTAAGCTTCTCCATTTTGTTCTTTTCAATAATTATATCTTTCAAGGTAATAAATTATACTTACAAGTCTCAGGTGTTCCACAAGGTGGCTGTAGTAGCAGTATGTTAGCTAATTTATACCTATATCATTATGAAAAATTCTTTACTTCAACTGATTATAAAATTTATAGATATGTAGATGATCTGATTTGTCTTGTATTTACTGATAACTATGTCATAGATATAGATTTCTATCCGGATAATTTGGAATTAATACCTAATGAAACTTCTATTAGTAATAATGTTTATTATTTGGATTTAAATCTAATTATAGAACCTGCTCATGGGATAGTTACTAAATTATATGATAAAAAAGATTTTTTTAAATTTAATATTAATAAATTATTACCTTTTAATTCCTGCAACTCGATTCAATTGTTTAGAAATATTATACTTAATCAACTTTTTAGAATTTATAGATTATCAGATAAAAAATTTCATGCTTTGCACATTAATAACCTCAAAATTACCAGTAAAATGTATCAATATCCTGCATATTTAGTCAATAGTATAGTTAATAAGTTTCGATTAGCCTAAAATTCTCATATTCTCCCCTTATTATCTTATTTTAGCCGTACTTCTTCATTCTCCTGCAATTATATTTTCATCTTTTTATCTCGAAGCTTTAACAGTCGAATAACTCATTTTATTGCTTTTGCGCAGTACTGTTTTTATTACTCTCTTTGGCAACAGCAAATCACATCTTTTCATTTTGGCATATGGCAACGATGATCCAGTCATATTTTGCTCGTCATGGTTGCGCTGAAGAGGTGCGTTTTGAGGTATTTATGTTTCCTTTATTGTTCCAATCTTTATGCTTGTCGTCCATATAACACAAGTTTATAGATAAAATCTATCTTGTGTTTCAGAAACAAGCATTTTTGTGTTCATTTCGAAAGGATATATGGACCCGATGAGAATTTTTTCGAAATGAACTTTTCGTAAGCCTAATCTCGTAAGCCTAAATCTCCTCCATGTGCAAGCTCTTTTGCTTGATTTTTTTGTTTTCTTATTTGCATTCCTCATTTTTGAAATTTGTTGATTGTCTTTGTCCTTATGACTTGCATTATGCTTTATTATTTCCTCTTTTTGTCTTAATTTCTTTGTATTTGTAGAAAATTTTGGAATAGTGTATTATGAGTTACTACATACATTCTAACTTTGGATTTAATAATTTATTTTTATATATATATATATATATATATATATATATATATATATATATATATATATATATATATATATATATATATATATATATATATATATATATATATTATATATATAATTTAAAATAAATTTTAAAACTACATACAGCTTGAAAAAATCTATTAAAATTCATTAAGTACAATATATACAATTGTGAAGAATATGCGCTTATTGCTGCAAACACACTCCACAAAATTATATAAACTCAAAAGACAATAACCCTGAAAACCTTACGATCATGATGAAAACAAGAACGAAAGGAAAACATACGGGCTAGGTGCAATAAAATGACCAATGAGGGATAGTGACCTCATTTAAATGAGGTCACTATCCCTCATTGGTTATTGTCTTTTGAGTTTATATATATATATATATATATATATATATATATATATACACTTTTCGGCCAATATGAAAATGTGGACACTAACAATATTGGACCATGTCACATGGTAAACCCATAATCCAATATTTCGGGGGTGCGATCTAGAGTTTACGTATTTATTTTGGGGGTCAGCCTTTTCGTTTGACCAGCTGCACTCGGAAGAAATAGAAAACAGGAAGTGGGGGAGTTTTCTTTGGATATCGCATTTTTACCGAAATATTTAACGTTTGTCCGGTTCGGACGGATCATAGGGCTGGCGGCCTGTTTTGAATTAGTGGCCGAAAGCATATCAGTTTCGCAGGGGCTTGAGAAAGGATTTTTATTGGCATTTTGTTTTGGGGGGATCTAAAGCCAATGGTGTTGCTTTGAGGTCAAGGCGTTAAGAGCCAGAATCCAATGAGATAGTTGTATGCGCCTCAGGGGCGTGTTTCAAAATCTTGGAGAGAGAGAGAGAGTTTTTCAGAATTTAAAAAAGGAGCGAGGAGAATGATCTCGAACTCGAGGGCGAGAAGAATCTTTTTTTTAAGTGCAGTTTATCTGAAGGATGAAAGCCCGCAACTCGGCCAGCGATGTTGGTGAGTTACCCATTTGGGACCTATTTCCTATTATGTATTTATTCGATCTCTCTCTCCGTTTTAAGGATGATTAAATATAACGTAGGGATAGTTAATCTTAATTTTAATTACCATCTTTCACATTTTAGTCTGTGAGACTCTATATACTTTTGGATGGTTTATCTTAAATTGGTATTCATCCCATTTTGAATATGGGAAGTTGTATTTTAAATATTGTTAAACAGTATTAGGTAAATATTTATATAGTGTAAATAAATAAATGTTTGTATATACACACGGCCTTTTTTTCCTTTACCGCGCTCTAACCGGGCGTGTCTTAAAAGAGGAAATTACCTCAGGGCAGACCGTAGTTTCCAATAGTAGCTTCCAATACTGGACTTCAATTTTGGCCCAATATGAGCTGGCAATTTATAGCCAATATGCACCCAATGCATAGCTAGTATTAGTTGTTAATATATTCCAAATATTAGAAATATTTTCTATGCAACGCCAATATTGTCGTAGTATTATAATGTCAATATAGTCATTATCGATGGCGACCGATGTATCACCAATATCAGCGTTACATTGAAAATATTTCTAATGAAACGGCAACATATACAGTATTGGATTAATATTGGCATGTTACTAGGGAGGGTTATTATGCGCCAGCCTGTAACAGGAAATACTTACAATGACAGTAAGGAACTTGAATGTGTTCCATAATTTTGCGACCGTCGTGCATTCATGAACTTGAGTTGCAGCCTCGTGCAGCCTGAACTCGAATTGTAGTCTCATGCAGCCTCAGCTGGAAATGCAGTATGAGTTCACAAATCAGTCTGCGTTAAATTTTTAAGATACTTAAAGCCGGCTGCTTGGTAAGACGGAATTTTTCATTTAGGCTCGCAAAATTATCGCATAGCATGCTTTTCTTACTGCCATTTCAGGTATCAACTATTACATGCTGACGAGAGCATAATATACACGATGGCATAATAAAGGTGCGACGCCTCCATATCGAAACGGAGCATGGACACAACTCGCACTGCGCTTGCAGTGGCACTGCATGGATGCTATCTGCAATGGGAGCGCGATCATGACTTAGAAACTGCCTTATTAGTGCGATTCGTTAGTATGAATACAGAATACAAATATACGGGAAAGTCGATTTGCACATTGACGAAGCTATGACCTTGACAGTGGGCTCAAGGATTCAACGAAGGAAAGGTTGCAGCAGCAAATATTTTTTAAAAATATGAACCCAATAGATGGAAAATCAATATAAATTTCCGCAAAAGGTAAAAGGACGGGCCCAAACACTCAGGCTTACCATTACTAGGAGCCTTATGTGGTATGTATGTACATTATGTATGGCGAAAATCATAGCATAACATGGATATATTTTATAGACGCTTATAATTATCTTGGGTTGCTCATTACTAAGGCTCGGATTTTGATGACCTAAAAATTCACTAAAAATGCCCTTAAAAAAGTGAAAAAATGCCTTTAAAAAATGCCCTTAAAGTTTTACATTATTATGAACTTAAAAAAAGAGCGACATGGAAAATAAACTTAGTTAATTCATGATATACAAATTTCGAAAGTTTTGAGTAAATACAAATAATCTAAATTGTTGTAATAAAAAATGTATATGTATAAATACCTGACTTAAAACTTTTATTATCCTGAAATGCGACAATGTAATTTCCCATGATAACATCGGAATTACATTGAATTATTAGGTGTTTCCTAATGTTCTGAAATGTAAAAGATCTTCTGTTGTCGGAAGATAAGTTTTTATACCGTAAAAAGCTTCTTTCAACATCTACGGATGTGATAGGTGCATATTTGAAAAAAAAAAAACGAATTCGCTTACGTCCAATTCTTCCTCGGTATTAAAAAACCAGAGCCCCTTACGACTATCTGTACTGTAAAATACCTGTTTGCACCACAAAAAGGGAGGAAGTGTTGCGGCCTCGGGGGATTGCTTGTAAAGATGCTAAGACTGGAATTAGCAAAAACACCCATTGCAACAGAAAGTATAGAGAACTAAAAATGAAAAAAAAATCCCTAAATATAGGAAATCGTATAAAAATGCTAAATATTGCCTCAAAAATGCTAAAAATGCCCATGAAAGGGAACAATTCGAAAAAATGCAAAAAATGCAAAAAAATGCAGATTTCATCAAAATCTGCGCCTTACTCATTATCATACAGGTTTGTAAACATTTCGATGAACCTTACTGCTTGAATCGCCAAAATATGGTTAGATTTCATAGATTAACATTATAATTGGAAACTTTGCCTAGTGGCTAGATTTAGACCATTTTGAGTGCTTTACTTTCCAAGAAATGGCAATAAATTTGCTAAATTGGCACCTCATCTAACACCTTTATGGCTTTGCCACTGCTATGAATGGGCGCTCAATTTCCATATACATTATTTGCACCTCAATATCGAGCAAACATTTGGAGAACAGTCCCCGAATCGCATCACGCTGTTCACTTTGAAATCAAAATCCAAGAAAACACACATCATTTCGACTGGTCTTCTGACTACTCACCAGGGGAATGCAATAAATAAGCATAACGGGGAACATCCCTGAACAGCAGGATAAAGACAAACGATTTTCAAGTCTCTCTTCGAACCTTCCTGTTCTCCTCACCCCCTCTCCGCCTTTCCGTGCTCTTTCTCGAATGCTGCTGCTAGCAGACAATTTTTAAAGGTGGGGTGGGGAAACAAGGTGGATGGGGGGGACGGACGGTCCCAGCAAAGCGAACTCGAAGACAAGCCGCGTGATTAATGGACTCAGAGAAGTCCCGGATGTGGTTCGGGATGGGCTGCAGAAGTCGACCATTTTTTTTTTTTTTTTCCGATTTTTTTGTTCGAAGTTATCGATGAACGATAACGGTCGGAATTTTTTTTTCTTAATATAATACTCATCGGTGATTGGAAGTCCGATGTGGTCGATGCGGTCTGTTGAGTGAATTCTGCAAATATTTTATCCTGAGGAAGGGATCAATTCTTCGGGGCGGCAGGCGAGATTAAATACTTTGATGCAATAAAGTCGATCCAATAAAACAGCACACAGAGATTAATTTTCATTTTTAGTTTCTTATTTACGGAAACAATTGAAAATAATGATCAAAGTATCTGACTTCGATAACGAAATCGAAACTTTTGTTAAAATAAACTAACTTAAGAAGGAACAAGCAAGCACATTCAAGAGGGATTTTTAGTTCATGACACTGAATATAGTCTAAAACATATAAAATTCACACTTCTTTGCAAAATCCATTTTTTTTTTTCGAAGTTTCTCTTACTTGACATTTATCTTGTAGTACTCCTTTTCCGGGAAAGTATGTTTTCTGCATAAGTTGCCAAACAAAATTCTTATTATAATGATTTAATATGAAAGTCTTATTAAAAATAATTCAAATTAGTTGATTATAAAAAATCCACTATAAATATAACAATTGAGCAATAGAAATTAAATGTAAGAAACGAAACAATCGAAAAAGAAAATTCTTTAGTAACTGTTTAGTAATTTAGACATATCAGCAAATGTGCAATGACAGGACAACAGAGGATCTAAAAGAGTAATGCATAACGGTGAATTAATAGAAATGATATAAACAAAACAAAAAATAATATTTTTATCAAAATAATTCAAAAAATAATTTAAATTAGTTGATTATGCAAATTTAGCAATAAATATAACAATTGGGCAATCGAAAGTCAATGTACGAAACGAAGTAATTGAAAAAAATATATAATTCTTTAAAGGTTTGTAATGTAAACATATCAGCAAATGTGTTATGACAGGATGACAGACAATCTAAAAGAGTAATGCACCACTGCAGATTAATAAACTGATATGAATAAATTAAGAAAACAATATTTTTAGAAAAATTGTGGAGGCTATTGTTTTCTAATTCCCAGTCAACTACATAAGCTTATGATGAATCCATTCTAATATGTTTATATTGTGATTTTAAAATCCGATATTACAACTTCGATTTTGCCGTGTTTAACAACAACCTTCAAGCCCATTATATGGGGGTATTTGGGTGGAAAATTGTTAATTAAATTAAAAGCCAATATGAGAGAAAACAAATGAAAAAACTGCTTTTCCGAATTAGAACATTCAACCACAACTGTGTGTTTTTTTCCCACGTGCATATTAATAAAAACAATGTAAACTTATACCTATATGAAAAAAAACTTAGGATTATTGTATTTAGTATGTTTATGAATGTCCAATTTGTTGGTTTAATTGCCCTGTCTCCAGGAAGGTTAGAATTCTGTTATGAAAGGGGGAATATTTTTAAAGGGCGTCGGACGGTCTGGGTTTCAACAACAACAACACTGTGGATGCCCTCTGGACGAGCCGGACGGCCTGGGGCTTTCACACTGTGGATGCCTCCGGCTGTCCAAATGGTTGCTCAAGCCCTCAGGGCGAGCCGGATGGTCTGGGTCTTCAACACTGTGGATGCCTCCCCCACTGGGTTCCGGTCTAAATTGGGTGGCACTTCCCGACCGTCCAAACAGTTACCTTACACCTTTCTGGTAGGTCGGACGGTCTGGGTTTCAACAACAACAACACTAGTTTTTAAAAATTGGTGAATACTCATTTTTAAAAGTGTTATACACATTAATTCTTAAAATGTGATGATCATATCATCTATTCAAATTTACTTTTTAAAAATACATATTTCAAGATTGATAGTAATCTTCAAATTTGAATACAAACAATTTTAGCACTCCCCTAGAAAAAATCCTGATTACGCTCATGAGGCCGTATATAAATAAAATAATCCTAAAAAAATATATATATTTATTATTTATCTTTGAAGTTGGTTGTTAAATGTATCGGATGTTCAATAAAACAAGCACGGATATACATAAAACATTATTAACTCTCTAAATTTTAAATTTTAATTCACAAAATATATGCATGTATATTTAAAAAAAGTTTATTAAATCCTAGGCGTCAATGAACAACATTTGTCTGTCTCCAAATAAATAATTCTTTTTAAAAAGAAATTAGACAATTTTCAACAAATTGGCATTTTATTTAATGGTTAATTTCAATAAACCTATTGATTTTCAGTAAATTCGAGTTATAAGAGGACTACAAATATTTTAATAGGTTTCCCATAAAATTATTTCTTTTTATTTTCTAGAAAATGTAATGTATTAGATCAGAGGTGGGGGACATTTTTATGTTTGAAGGCCACATTGAAATAATCTGCCCTCCAATACGCATGCATACAAGAATTTGTATTATATATACTGCAAAATGCAAATATTTAGTGGAAAATATAATTAATACATTCACTTTACAAAGAAGGAAGACCTTAAAAGAGGTTTGTATGCGACTTAAAACCGCAGGTACTCCAACTATACATTAGGAACTTGCTCAGTTGTCAACTACAACTCAATCAGTTGTACTCAATACTACAACTCAATCAGTTGTAGTATTTTCAATTGTTTTGTATTATAATGTGTATTGCTTCTGTATTACTTGTTTATTTGTATTGTTTGGTTATTTTTGTATTATTGTTTATTTTAGTATTGTTTTGTATGTATTTCATATTGTTCTATATCTTAATTATAAATTTATTTTACAGTCAAAATATCTTAATTTAATTCATCCATGACTGTTATACAAGAATAAAAAAAAACATTCGATTGCCTAATATATTACTACTATATACAAAATCTGATGTGGGCAACACATGACTTTCCTTATATAATGTAATGAATTTACTACTTTTACAGTAAAAAATTAGGTTTTTCTTATAGTAGATACTAATATTCTTTCCAAGATATTGAATTTTCGACAATTAGTCGTCATTTTCATTGATTTAGCATCATTTTTATCAATTTGGCGAGATTTTCATTAATTTGGCAACATTTCAAAAAAGTCGCCAAGTTGGCGACATTCCGCCCAAATTCGTCGCCGAAATCTCGCCAAGCGTTATGCACTAAGAAAAAAGTTATTCTTACAGCTGATAAATGACTATTGGCGTTCATATACAAAAGTATTATTTAAAGTATATTTTTTCATGAATGCAACGAGCTAGATCCACGAGAATGATATCACTCAATTTATCGCATGGTATTACATATGAAAAGTGAACATGTTTATCAATAGGAATTTTTTTTATGTTACTTTTTCATAATTTTTTTGAAAAATGTACAATATCTCGAGAACGGTTCATGTTAGCGTTCTAAAATTTATGCCAATCCTTTTCTAATGAAAAATTGGTACTTACGTATTAACGCCACCGCAGCTACAGATTTGGCTGTTTTTAAGTGCCGCCAATCTACACCTAAAATTTTTGCGACAAATCATAAAATAAAACACTTTATTTAAAATCAAAACACTTTCAAAATTAAAAACACTTTATTTAAAATCAAAGTAGTCAATCGGATTTCGGTGGAAAATGGACCGATATAGAGTTTAACATAGATTCAAAACAGTCTCTATTTTCTTCACCTGATGCTGTCGCCATATGAACTCTGATAAATAAGATTCCAAATGATGTCTCGCTGTCCCCCTATATGAACCTCAAAGCTGAACAAAATGGAATTCTGCTTCCCTCAAACCAGTTGTCTTTTCTAAGTCCCACTTGCTGATCACACTGTCTTAAATTACATTTCCAAAACTTACGTTTACCAAAATAAAATTTCAAGTCATGGGAACTGGTACATTTTCGTTTTTTTGGTAAAATATTTCGCTCCTGAAAAAATAAAATTGCATTTTGTTCTGTTTTTGGCAAATCCCAAATACGCATTTTCGTAGCACTAAAAAATGGCGTCAAAAATCAGCAAACAAGGCAACAAGGAATCCAAAAGATAACTGCGTGCGCGTGCAAACAAGATTGCTCTTTATTGGCGCATTACCGCAACTTCTGCTGCGGTGGCGTTAATACGTAAGTACCGAAAAATTACATAAGAAATGTCTATTTGCGTAACTTTATTAGCGGTTTTGACTTTTTGACGATTTTTTCAAAATTTCATTCGAAAATTTAGGGGGGGTTCTGAACATTCGATTACGTATAAAAACAATAGGCTTCCAGTGTTTACGGATTGTGATTTTTGTACCAAATTTGGTTCGAATCGGTCCATTCGTTCGTCAGTTATCGTCTCCACAGACCCACTGACACACACACACACACACACACACACATCACTTCAAAAATGTTTGATTCGTGATCAGGGATGCTTGAAACGTGCTCTCCCGTCGAAAACTCGAATTCGAATTTTCGACCCCGTCACAATACTTTCCTTATACATTATGTATATAAGGAAAGTAATAAGGAAAACCAATACCTCTATCTGTTTATTATCACACTATATATATTGGCTGCATTTCATTACCGCCAAATTTTAAACTTTCGTGAAATGTCATCACCTGTGGCGATAATTTAATATGTCTAAAAATCAAATTTAATTTTTTTGATAATCTTTGTCCTAAAAATCATTTATAAGTATTCATATAATACACAGTTTAAACTGTAATTTGTTATAAAATATAATCGTTCGAATTTACTTTTAGCATAGCATTTTTATGAAAAAAATATTTTGAATATAATAAATTTGGATGAATAATATTTTGAATATAATATATTTTGATATATTGGATAATACTTTAAAAGTATAATACTTTAAAAGTAAAAAAATTATGTTTACTAATTTTGATACAATATGTTTGGAAAAATATTCAGAATATAATACATTTCGCAATATACGATAAATAATATTTTGAATGTAATAAAATTGGATAAATAATATTTTGAATATAATATATTTTGATATATTGATTGAATAATATTTTGAAGGTAATGCTTAACAATCATTTAAATGCAAATATATTTCGAAAAATATTTTGAATATAACACATTTTGCAACATACGATAAATAATATTTTGAATTTTACAAATTTATTGAAATAATATTTTGATTCATTTTTTTAGTCAAAAATTATTTGAGATTTAAAACTATATAGCCTTTCTGACATGACATACGCCTGTGCTGCGAGCAAGGTTAGGCTGCGGAGATCTTGGAAGATAAAAATCTTCTGAAATAATAACGACTTTTTCTCCGGCGCCATCTGGCGGCTACTTAATATATCGTGTTGGTTTTATTATTTCCATTCATGCAAGTAGCGTTGAAAAGACAGATATAATTCTTCGAATGCGATTATGCTGTTATCTGGATTTGGAAGAAGCAATAAGTGTGGTATAAGAATTTGCTTTAAGAATTGAGTTGTTTTGTCTAGCTCTGTTAGCTTACTTGAGTTTTCTCATATATGGCGACAGATGGGAATTTTTCATAAAATAGAGAAGAAATACATATATTTATATGTTATTCTACATATAAAATATGGAAATGTCGTTTTGGAAACGGAAAAATTTGAAATTATTCAGTATTCTAAAAATCAAATAGAAAATATTGTATATTTATTCCAAATATATATGGTTATGTTATAAGATTTTGCAAGATATTTGATTCAAGAAGAATATGAATGCAAAACAGAGTCGCAGCAAAGGTAGCGAGAGCTGTGCCCATGTACACTGTATGAATGTGGAGGCGCCCCGGTACGCACTATTAATTATTACTCATTTTAATTTCTCCGGTCGTTCATTTTACTGCTCATGTCCTCAGTTGAGTCGGGCGGCCTGGGCTTTCCACATTTTAATTTCTGTAACATATTAGACTCCCATATCACCTTGTTTGGTATTGCATGCTTTTTTATCAATTCTTTTCAGTCAAACATTATTCAAATATCTTTGGCTTTTTGCCATGAGCTGCTGGTGCGTTTAGAGATCGGGGGAGACAAAAAAATCGTCTGAAATAAATGTTTTTCTCTAGCGCCATCTTCTGGAGACTTATATCGTGTTTATTATATTACTTTCATTCATATCAGTAGCGCATCTAGTTAGTGCAATGGCAGATCGGAAATAATATTCGGTGTGCTCCGATTGCGTTTAATTTTGCTATCAGCTACACAATCATGGATTAAAAAAAAATTACTTAAAATCCCATATTGATTAATAAGAATATTTTACCGTTCCACAAAATATTGCAAAATATGTAAAACAAAATATTTTAATGTTATGAATTATTGTTCCACTCACTTATTTTACTTATTCTCAATTACACAGTTTAATTTCTGCAACATATTAGAATCCCATTTCACCTTCAAGTTTGGAAGTTGAATTTATTTTTGATCATTTCTTTTCAGTCAAACATTATTCAAATATCTTTGGCTTCTTGTCATGACCTACTGATGTGTTTCGAGATCTGGGGAGATAAAAATCGTCTAAAAAAAATGTTTTTTTCTTTTGCTCCATCTTCTGGTGACTTATATCGTGTTGATTATATTAATTTCATTCATACCAGTCGCACATCTGTTTAGTGCGATGACAAATCAGAAATAATAATTTTGTGCCACGATTATGTTTAATTTTGATATCATAACTATACAAGTTTGGATAAAAAAAAAACTCCCTTAAAATTCCAATCTGATTAGTAAAAATGTTTTAATGCTTTTATGCCCCCTCACTTATTCAACTTATTTACAATTACACATTTTAATTTCTGCAACATATTATAATCTTATTACTTTCTTTACATGTAGTACTTACTTTCTTTACATGTACATAACTTTCATGTACAACACGTACAACTTACATGTTCAACTTCATGTACAACTTACATGTACAACATGTACATAACATGTACATAACATGTTACTTTCTTTACATGTGCATAATGTATAATGTATAAGGAAATTATTGTGACGGGGTCGAAAATTCGAATTCGAGTTTTCGACGGGAGAGCACGTTTCAAGCATCCCTGATCACGAATCGAACATTTTTGAGGTGGTGTGTGTGTGTGTGTGTGTGTCAGTGAGTCTGTGGAGACGATAACTGACAAACGAATGGACTGATTCGAACGAAATTTGGTACAAAAATCACAATCCGTAAACACTGGAAGCCTATTGTTTTTATACGCAATCAAATGTTTAGAACGCCCTAAATTTTCGAGTGAATTTTTAAAAAAATCATCAAAAAATCTAAACAGCTAATAAAGTTACGCAAATAGACATTTCTTATGTAATTTTTCATTAGAAAACGATTGACATAAATTTTAGAACGCTTACATGAACCGTTCTTGAAATATTGCACATATTTCAAAAAAATTATCAAAAAGTCATATAAAATAAAAAAAAAATATTTACTATTGAGAAACGTGTGTCACTTTTCATAGGTAATACCATGCGATAAACTTGGTGACATTATTCTCGTGGATCTAGCTCGTTCCATTCATGAAAAAACTTACTTTAAGTAATACTTTTGTATTTGAACGCCAGTAGTCATTTCTCTGCTGTAGTAATAACTTATTTCTCCGTTCATAACTCTTGGCGAGATTTTTGCGACGGAATTAATGGAATGTCGCCAACTTGGCGACTTTTTTATATGTTGCGAAATTAACGAAAAACTCGCCAAATGGATTAAAATGACGCTAAATCAATGAAAATGACGACTCATTGACGAAAATGCAATATCTTGGAAAGAATATAAGTATCTACTATAAAAATAATCTATTTTTTTTTACTGTAAAAGTAGTAAATTTATTGCATTATATAAGGAAAGTCATGTGTTGCCCACATCAGATTTTTTTAGTTTAACGTTTGGTATCAAATTTATTTTGGCGTATTTCTTTTCAATCAAACATTATTAAAATATTTTTGACTTTTTTTTTTGCCATGGCCTGCTGATGTGTTTCGAGATCTGAGGAGATAAAAATAAAATCGTCTGAAATAAATGCTTCTCTTGCGCCATTTTCTGGTGACTTATATGGTGTTGATTATATCGCTTTCATTCATGGCAGTAGCGCATCTACTTAGTGCGATGACAGATAAGAGATAATTCCCTGAATGCGATTATCTGGATTGGGAAGAAACTGTAAGGGTGCGTGATACAAGGCTCTAAGAATAGAGCTCATTCTATTTCTATGTTAGAAGCTTACAGCTTTTTATAAGCGAGTAACACATAGAAAGTATAGACAAAATAGGTTGCAAATAGTTATAAATAGAATACATTTTCAAGAAAACTTTAAGAAAAATAGCATAAAAGAAATGACAAATGTATTTATGTTGGAATGTAAAAATGAGATCCTTTCACGAAAGTGATACAGAGTACTTACTATGAAGAGGGAGGCTCATTTTTGCTTTCGAAACCTGGGAACAAACACATACCATTATTTATTTATTTTGAATCACTATTGAAGTGCTTCCTTTATAAATATTTTTGCAACAAATTAAGAAATTGATTTTAAAATTTAATAAATTGAATTTAAAATTTAATATTTTTGCTTCCCCTGCATATAATGATTGCAGGCGGAATTCCGAGTTTTCAACGGAAAAGCACGTATCAGGTTCAAGTATCCCTTAACTCTAATCAAACGTTTTTGTGATAATGTCTGTATGCCTGTGTGCATGTATGTTAATGAGTTCATGTTATGTAGGTTAGTGAAATTTATGGAAAGTATTCCTTTAATAGTATGAATATATTTAAATGGCAAAACAATTAATAACTCAGTTGTGAAAGATTGGATGGAATTGGGGAATTTCGAATCAATGGAAAGTATGCTTTTCAATATTAGCAATACATTTATATGGCATAATAATTAAAAATTCAGTTGTGGATGGTTGGGTCAAATTAGGGAATTTTGAATCTATGGAAAGTATCTCTTCAATAATATGAATATATTTCTTAGACACTAAATGTTTATTCTGAATACTTTCAACTTCAAGAAATAAAACTTGAATTATGACAACTCTCTGATGTATTTTCACAAGAGACATGTTTATTAACTATTGAAACATACAGCAAGAAGAACAATTTTATTTTTTCTTATATAAAAATCTGCTGACTAACAAATAATTTTGTGCAAGAGAAACAAACATTTGAAAAACTCCTGAAATAAGAACAAAAACAAAGAAAATTGAATCCTAGAGAAATGTAATCTAATTTATATAAAAATATTCTTGCCGGCAGCTATAAAATTAAAATAACCTGCTCCTCTGTGACACCGAGAGACTTTTCGTTTAACCTTTAGTGAATTTGGTTATATTTCACGCAATAAAACAAAAATACAGATACAATAACTAACAAGCAAAATACAATTCCCAATAAGATAGAGTTTTCTTAGTAGCACATATTTTTTTTTTCTTTTATATTCAATTCTAAAGAGAGTACAATGTTTTCTTGCAAATGATTTTAAAATTGTGTCTTATTGCACTTCATGAAAGAACTACAAAAATGATAATAATAAATAAATAAAATAGATGCAGAATGAATTTCCGTTTTTCTTATGACTTAAAGTAAAAATGTTATTTTTCTATTATTCATTGGTGGCGAAAATTTTGTCATATTGTTTTCGCAAAAAAATAATTCCTTGATTTATCTATTTCTCAGGATGTTGGAGTTTAGGTGATGACTGATTTGAATTCAACATCAAATTTCTGGGGGAAATGAGGGATTTATTACTTTCCTTATATACATAATGTATAAGGAAAGTATTGTGACGGGGTCGAAAATTCGAATTCGAGTTTTCGACGGGAGAGCACGTCTCAAGCATCCCTGATCACGAATCGAACATTTTTGAGGTGATGTGTGTGTGTGTGTGTTTGTTTGTGTGTGTGTATGTGTGTGTGTGTGTGTGTGAAAGTATGTGTGTGTGTATCAGTGAGTCTGTGGAGACGATATCTCACGAACGAATGAAGCGATTTGAATGAAATTTGGTACAAAAATCACAATCCGTAAACACTGGAAGCCCATTTTTTTATATGCAATCGAATGTTCAGAACTCCCCTAAATTTTCGAATGAAATTTTGAAAAAATCTTAAAAAAATCAAAACAACTAATAAAGTTACGCAAATAGACATTTTTTATGTAACTTTTTATTAGAAAACGAATGGCATAAATTTGAGAACGCTAACATGAACCGTTCTCGAGATATTGCACATTTTTAAAAAAATTATCAAAAAGTCATATAAAATAAAAAAAAATATTTCCTATTGAGAAACATGTTCACTTTAAATTTGTAATACCACACGATAAATTGGGTGACATCATTCTCGTGGATCTAGCTCGTTCCATTCATGAAAAAAGATATTTTAAGTAATACGTTTGTATTTGAACGCCAATAGTCATTTGTCTGCTGTAAGAATAACTTATTTCTTCTTTCCATAACGCTTGGCGAGATTTTGGCGACGAATTTGGCGGAATGTCGCCAACTTGGCGACTTTTTGAAATGTTGCCAAATTAACGAAAATCCCGCCAAATGGATAAAAATGACGCTAAATCAATGAAAATGACGACTAGTTGTCGAAAATTCAATATCTTCGAAAGAATATTAGTATCCACTATAAGAAAAACCCATTTTTGTTACTGTAAAAGTAGTAAATTCATTACATTATATAAGGAAAGTCATGTGTTGCCCACATCAGATTTTTTTTTACTGTAAAAGTAGTAAATTCATTACATTATATAAGGAAAGTCATGTGTTGCCCACAGATTTTTTTACTAGAAACAAGATTGGCCATAGCTAGACTTTTGAAAGTAAATTGGTGTGGATTCATTATCAAATTCTACAGAAGATGTGGTGAATCATTAAGAATTTTCGATTTCCATTTTCGTATTCTTTTCCACTTCCGACTCGAAACTTTTCCTTGAAACATCTAAGTTTGAGCATTGGCTATAGAGCTTAGATAATGACTGATATGGATTCAGCATTAAATTTTGATGATGGTAACGGGACTCAATGAGGATTTTTACTACCGCTTCTAGATGTGTCACTTCCCATTCAAAAATTTACCATTTCCTTCAAATATTTATTTTTCGGGATATGTTATAAGTATAGCTTGGATGATGATATATGGATTCAGCTATGAATTTCGAAGTAGAATGAGGGACCACTTTCGTGTCTTTTCCACTTAAAAAATTTCATTGAAATATTTATTTCTCAGAATCGGCTATAGATAGAGCTTAGATAACGGATGATAGTGATTCTGTATCGAATTTCAGGAGGGTTCATTAAGGATTTCCATTTCCGGTTATGGAATGTTCACCATTGAAATTCACATGACTGCCCGACATAAATTTTTATTATATATTTTTTCGGCGAATAATTTGCCGAATTTTCTAAATCATCAAGCTCTTGATAAATTAAACAAGAAAGACCAATCATGAATATAGCAACGATTATGAAACGTTTTTCAACTGAAATGCCATTTTATTTAAACATATTTAAAATGATCACAATAAACATTTTTAAACGATCACAAACCTGTAACTCAATATAGAAATTTTTCAGTATTAAAATGAAGTTTAGTAAAAATTCTTTAGCCCGTGCGTTTTCTGCAATTACATTTCTTGACATTTAATCACGCTTTGGTAATATTATTTACAGTTTCCACCTACACAAAATGTATATGTTCTTTAGAGAAATATATTTTGAGGTAGTTTTAAGTTACAATACTAAATAAATTCCCATACAAGGCATTTAAAAGATTTTATTATTTTATCATATTCTGCACTTTTTAATTGGGATATTGCCCGTGACAACATTACTGTATTTTCATAACTATAAAATATCTAGACTCCTTAGAGAAACATATTTTACGATAGTTTTAAGATTCATAATTAAATTGAATTCACGAAGTATTTCAAAACTGATGTTTCTGTGATCACATACTTTGATAGTTGTTATTTATGTTATTCTTTGTTCCCTTCTTTGCATTCATACATAATAGATAGAATGCTTAAACTTTGGAGAAACTTATTTTATAAGAGTTTTAGGATGCCTTGTTAAATTAGTTTTAAATACCAGGGTATTTAAAATATTATTTGAAGTAAAAGTATCACCTTAATTTTGAAATTGCATATATGTGCTTATATGTTTTTAAATTATTTTGTATCCTCATAAATTTTATATTCCTTACGTATTTGTGAACACAGAGCAATACATAAGACTACGCGTAGGACTGCATAGCGCTACTAAATTAGTTTTAAATACCAGGGTATTTAAAATATTATTTGAAGTAAAAGTATCACTTTAATTTTGAAATTTCATATATGTGTTTATAAGTTTTTAAATTATTTTGTGTCCTCATACATTTTATATTCCCTACGTATTTGTGAACACAGAGCCATCCATAAGACGTAGGACTACATAGCGCTATTAAATTAGTTTTAAACACCAGGGTATTTAAAATATTATTTGAAGTAAAAGTATCACTTTAATTTTGAAATTTTATATATGTATTTATAAGTCTCTAAATTATTCTGTGTCCTCATACATTTTATATTCCCTACGTATTTGTGAACAGAGAGCCGTCCATAAGACTACGCGTAGGACTACATAGCGCTACTAAATTAGTTTTAAATACCAGGGTATTTAAAATATTATTCGAAGTAAAAGTATCACTTTAATTTTGAAATTGCATATATGTGTTTATAAGTTTTTAAATTATTTTGTGTCCTCATACATTTTATATTCCCTACTTATTTGTGAACACACAGCAATCCATAAGACTACGCGTAGGACTACATAGTGCTACTTTCATAGAACTACGTCAATATTACTTACTACCTTTCTATCTTCGTGCAAAAAGAAAGCTGCGCACAAATAAAGTTCTCAAAATAAATTATATGAGGTGAATATCGAAAAAAAAAATGTAAAACAATGTTTTTGTTCTCTGATTTAATAGGAAGTAGAAATTTTGATGTATAAATATCTTTCACATTGTTACAAGAGTGTTTATACTATGATGCTCTCTCTCTTCAGTCATTGAATAGCCGATATTCCCAGTGGCAGCACTAAATATTGTCATGCGTTTCGATTTTGAGACCATCGATTGAGATGGGTATTTTTCATAGTTAAGATCGCGCTTCAATTGCAGATAACAGCATTCATGGACTAGTTTCGTGGTTTTATAATGCGCTTCTTCAGTATTGAATAGCCTATATTTGCAGTGATAGTAAGAAAAATCTGATATGGACAGAACACGACTTTCCGTGCCGATTTATATTCACGTTCTTTTTATTTTAATTAAATTTAATTCACTTTTAATTCAAATTTTGCTCTCATTTGGTAACTGGACTTATTTTCAAAGGTGGCGCAGAGAAAATACGAAAATCTAAAATATCTCGAGAACGGCTAGTCCTAGTGTAATGGGGTTGGTCTTATTCTTTTCATCGTTAAAAATTACGCATGAAACAAGCATTTAATGGATATATTTGAGTATACGTAGGTTTTTATTTCAGATTTTGACGATTTTTGCGAGTCATTTTACAAAAAAGGCAGGTTATTATTTTACGAATCATACCAAAATATAATCAGCACCAGGGTAACCCACAGGCGACTTATTTACCGAATTTTGTAAAATTCGGACCATTACTTTTTAACTAGATTGGATACAGGCAATTTTTGACGCACATTTCGCAAAAAAAGGCGGGTTCTGTCTTTAAGAATCCTACCAAAATATAATCAGCCCCAGGGTTTCACTCAAGTGACTTACCTACCAAATTTTTCGAAATTTGGTTCATTAGTTTTTTTAGTTAGATTGGATACATACATTGCACAGATAGACAGACACACACACACAGATGTCACGCTAAAAATAGCTTTTTCGTATTCTAGAAGTCTCGAAACGCGTAGATCCGTCGAAAACTCGAGTTGTGATTTTCGATATGATTTCAATACTTTCCCTATACATTACGATGTATTGTAGGGAAAGTAAAATTGATGCGTATTGCAATTTTGCGAGCACTAATTGAGCCAAGCATTTCTTAAAGTTAAGATTGCGCTTCTATTGCAGATAGTAGCAACCATAGACTAGTTTCCCGCTTTTCAACATTAAATAGTCGATTTTTTCTGTGGCAACAAGAAGTACTGCTGTATACTGCTATTTTAGGAACACCTATTGAGACGGACGAATTTAATCACAAAATTAAGTGGGTCTGAGATAAAACATTTTTGCCTAATTTATGAGCGTTTTAAAATGACTTGTTTTCCTAAAATGTGTGTCTATAAAGATCACTTATAAAAATTTGTTTGAACAGATTTAAAATTTAATTAAAATAAATCTTAAATTTCAAATTACGATTTTTTTTATATATAACTGCTGAACCAGTTGCTTAATTTGTATATGTTTTTCACTTTGGGGCACAGTAAAGGTTTTATGTTAATTTTTTTCCACAATTCAAAAAAATATTATATTCTATATAAAATTTTTAATAATTTAAAAAATGGAAAAAAATATTTTTTTAATAGTATTTGCTTTGGGTAAAATATTTTCAAAACGTTCACTCAAAATCAAAATTTTGAAAACAATTTATTGAAAATAGAAAATTAGAACTTTGTACAAAATTATATATATATATATATATATATATATATATATATATATCCTAGATAAGGAATTTTAGATATATCCATTTAAAGTTCAAAAATTCTTGAAAAAATTCTCCGATATAAATGGACTAAAATGGACTAATAATTTCATAGAAAAAGAGACCTTTATCTTAATAAATGAAGACCTTTATCTTAATAAATGTAGACCTTTATCTTAATGAATGGAGACCTTTATCTTAATGAATGGAGACCTTTATCTTAATAAATGGAGACCTTTATCTTAATAATTGGAGAGCTTTATCTTAATAATTGGAGAGCTTTATCTTAATGAATGGAGACCTTTATCTTAATAGATGGAGACTTTCTAAATCTTTAGATACTCGCTTTTTAACAACACAGACAGTACAACATAAAAATTTGTATAACAGTTGATGTAATAATTTATCGTAGAAACATTCAATCTGATGAGGTATTTGATTCCAAAAACTATTTTTTAAGACAGCGAAATAAAAGGATGTTTTTAAAATATATTTTTGTGTCTAGAGCCTCTTTGGAACTTTGCGAAATTAATGAATTACTGATGTATTGAATTATTTCCTTATAAAATGATGAACTCAATCTTTATGAAATGTAAAGCGGGCTACGCGGTGGGATTGAATTTATCGGTCTTCATAGTGTTAAAAATTGGAGGTGCATAGCAAGTTTTCATGCGACTGATGCAGGTATAGGATATTTAATGTTGAAGAGGCATAAAAAGCGCGAAACCGGTCCATGAATATAGTTCTTTTCAATAAGAGAACAATCCTAAAAAAAATCTTCAACAGAAACAAAATACTAACTTGAAACCCTCAAATAAGTAAAATGCTAAAGAAATTAGATTCATTATAGAGAGATAAAGTATAAAGTATAAAAATATTTACTAGAAATTATACAAGAAATTTATGGGGTCTTTTTATGGTGGAAAATGATATATATATACTTAATTTTTGACAGAATATTAAGAATTTTAATGTCTTTTGAGTACCGATTTTGTACAGTCATCAGAATTTTCGGAAAAATCAGAAGTGACATCTCCAGAATGGGTAATGGAAATCCTTAGTTAACCTCACCACCCCCTTTCGGAATTTGATGCTGAATCCATATTAGTCATTAACAGAGATGGCCAATTCCAAGAAATAGATGCTTCAAGGAAAATGTTTCAACCGGAAGTGGAAAAGAAACAGGAAGTGAAAATTCTTCGTGAACCACCCAACCCCTCCTGCATAATTTGATGTTAAATTAATTTCAGTTATCATAGAAACTCAATCTACAGCCAAACTTGAGAAATATATGTTTCAAGTAAAATGAAAGGAATGAAAGCATATTATGAAAAACAAAATATGTGCAAGGAAAACTTTTTCGTAAAAATAATAGTATGGCAAAATTTTCGCCACCAATAAAAATGTTTTCGCCTCAAGCTATAAATTTTTCAATAATCTGCTCTGTTACAACTCAAAGCTACGTTTCGTTTAACCTTTTGCGAAATTTGTCTTATTGTATAAAATGTAACAAAAAAAATGGATAAAACAATACTCAAAATCTGCATTCTAATAAAATATAAATTTTCTAAACAAGAGAATATATTTCGAGCGAAGTACTGCATTTTAAAGTCAAATGTCTTTTCCCAGACGATTTTGAAAATTTATCTCATTTCCATTCATAAAAAGAATAACGCTGTCTGTTATTCTTTACGGATAAAACCGATTTCGGTTTTTATCCACTCATATGAAAATTGTAAATTGTTGGAAGCATTCATTAAATATTCTTTTGAATAGCACACAGTTGTCGATTTTTCAGGCAAGTCATCTATTGGATAATAAAGACAGAAAAAAAATGCTTTTGTCATTCTAATATATTCTTCTTTTCTCACGTTTGTATGCAGATACCAATTTTCTTTTCAATTATTCGTTAAATATTTAGTTTCCCAAAATGGTTAATTTAAATATTCTGTTAAAAAAAAAACTCTCCTCAAACACAATAAACTGATAAGGGAAAAACAGAATTAATTTATCAATAACGCATAATGTAAAACAGAAATATTAAATATTATCTCTAAATAGATATTATTACGGTATGATTTAAATTACAAAACTCTGCTTTTTAACATGATTCACATTTTATAATTATTTTATAAATATACAGAATGTGTGATATATTTTTACAGGTATAATACATTGGAGCCCACTTATAGCGAGCTCGGATGTAGCAAAGTATCGGTTATTGCGAATTTATTTCCATCACTTTGGATCTGCAATGCTTTCACAATGTTATTATAATGCTTCATAACGCTTTCATAACGTATATTATATGACTCTATTATATAACGTATATAATAATGGCATTATTATATAACGTATATAATAATGCTTTCATTACGTATATTATAGCAAATAGTTAGATCTTATACATCGAATATTGCAAAGGTTTTAGTATGGGAGAATGCCAATGCTTTCATAGTGTTAAAAGTATCGCTTATAGTGAACAATTAGATCTTGCACATCGGATATTTAAAAATTTTTCATATGGAAGCGGTAAAGAAAAATCTGATGTGGGCAGCACATGACTTTCCCTGGAGACTCAAATTCATATTTTCTTTATTTCTTTAATAATTCATTAGATTGAGTTTAATTGAACCAAATAACACTAAATTTGCATTTTTAATTCAATTTTTGTTGTTATTTGGTAAATGGACATTTTTCCGAAATCGGCGTAACAAAAATGCAAGAAATCTCAAATATCTTGAGAACGGTTAGTCCTAAAGTATAATGGAGTGTGCTATATTACTTTCCTCTTCAAAATTTGCGTACAAAACAAGAATTTAATTTATACATTTGAGCATACACTGCTTAGTCTTTTTTTTAGATTTTGGCGATTTTGGCGGGTCATTTCGTAAAAAAAAAGCAGGTTGCTTTTTTCCGAATCGTACCAAAATCTAATCAGCACCAGAGTATCCCACAAGTAACTTATCTACCAAATAATGTGAAATCTGGTCCATTAGTATTTTAGCTAGGGTAGATAAATGAAATTTTTGAGGGCCATTTCGTAAGAAAAGGCGGGTTCTTCTTTTTCAAATCGTACCAAGTTCTAATCAGCACCAGAGTATCCAACAAGTAACTTATCTACCAAATTTTGTGAATTTTGGTCAACTAATATTTTAACTAGAGCGGATAAATAAAATTTTTTACTGGACATTTCGCAAAAAAAGGTAGGTTCTGTTTTTACGAATAGTACCAAAACTAATCAGCACCAAGGTCACATCTAAGTGACTTACCTACCAAATTTTATGAAATTCGGTCCATTAATTTTTGAGTTAGAGTGGATACATACATTGCACAGACACACAGACAGACACACAGACACACACACAGACGTCACGTTAAAAATAGTTTTTTCGTATTCTAGAGGTATCGAAACGTGTAGATTCGTCGAAAACTCGAGTTGCGATTTTCGACATGATTCCAATACTTTCCCTATACATTACCATGTATTGTAGGGAAAATAAAAAAGCTATTTTCATGGAGCTTCTTGGAGTAAAAGCAAAATCCCACAAAAAGCAATTTGTTTGGTAACAATAATTCATCCCCATATATGTTTAGCCTAAACACTTCCCTCAACACATCCCGAGATACGTTGACATAGCCTAAACACATTATAGTTTTTAGGAGAAATCCAACAATCTTCCATTTCCAATCCTGTGTATAAAGATAGTTAGATCAATGTGCAATAATTTACGAGAAAAATGAGTTTTGCCAAGAGAACTTACTTTTGACGATCATGCTGCAAGCAACAATGATTGCGTTGA